>QEPC01009488.1:3337710-3361877 GCA_003113815.1 Sphenodon punctatus | reverse complement strand
CTTATAAGCCCTACGAGCGAAGGGGGGCGGAGCCAGAGACGCTCCGAGCGTCGGGGCCCTCCCTGTGGGGATGGTTCAGGTGCCGCAGCTGTGCGGGCTGGCATCGCCCTAGTCTCGGCGTTCCTCATTGTTGTAGGGGGCGGGGCTAGCCCCCATTGAGCGTGCGGGGGCTCGGCTTCTCCCGCACTTCTGGGTCTCGCTGCTGTTGCCGCGGGCGCCGGCCCCGCCGGAGGCTCAGGTACTTGTTGCGCCGGGGGGGGTCCTGCTGTCCGGGGTTCCGGGGTTGGCCCTGCGGCTTGCCTTGGGGGCCCTGGAGGGCAAGGCCTGACACTGGACAGGCAGCCATTTCCTGACTGTGTTGGTGCTTAGCCTGGGCTATGTCCTGGACTCTTGAGATGTTCCCGAGTCACAGCCCAGGCTAAGTGCCCAGGCTAAGTGCCTGTAAACAGCCTGGGCTAACATCTGGCAGTACATTCAACCATGATGGTAGCCCACAATTCCACATGGGTCAAAGCGTGGAAATGTGGGCTATCGGCATGTCTGAAAATACCCTCTGTTCCTCCTGAAGAAAGGAGAACCATCAATTAAGGAGCTATGAAGACTGGGACAGCGTGATGGCTTTGGTGGGGAGGGCAGAAAATAGGAGTAAATACATGGTCATACAATGGCAGGGTTTGCCTAAAACCTAGTTACTGTCTGGAGCAGATTTTGGATGAAGGCCAATCCATGCCTTGGTAGAAGAAAAGAAAAAGAATATCAAAAGAGGTAATAGTGGTGGTTAAAAATGTCTTGTGTTTCTTTCCTGTGTGAGAAATACTATTTAAACTGGCACAAAATAAATTTAAGAAGCATATTCTTGGAATTACACAGAAAAATACACCGTACATTTTGGCAACAGCTAAACATATCTTTAATGGAATTCATATGGGGCCTCAAATGATCACAATGTTTGGAGAGGAGCCAGATAGTAAGTAATTTAAACATCACAGGAAATTAAATTTTAGAATTCAATTTTGCATAAAGTTTTCTGTAATGAAAATGTCACACATAAATTATGAAGTCTGATTATATTCTTTTTTGACTTTTTAATAAAATAATAGAGGCACTTGACAGTCAAGAACAAATGCACATTTTATGTGAGTAGTATTATGTTAAACTAACGTTCTATGGAAATAATGGAACAGATGTTAATGCTGCTATATCAGTTATCAGGTGCTCTTTTAAACAGTCTCAAACACAAGTATTTATTAAAAAATGCTAGCAGGAGTGTCTCTTAGGGTTATCTAATTGTAGTCTTAAAATGTAGATACTTAATGTAATTAATTATACATGTAGAATTACACATCTAGGCCATAATTTATTATCCGTGTCCATATATAAATTATACGATATTCTGTTATAAATTAATTTAATATGGGCAGGGGGAGTGACTTTGGTGAAAATAAAAAATGGTTCATAATTGTTATAAATCAAAACTAATCGGAATTTCTGCTTAATTTTTGGAGCAGGAGGGACGTGTTTCCCAGTGCTGGAGGCATTTGGGTTTTGATTGTGTTTTACATTAACCTCTGAAATTTAAAGCTTGTGTTGTTGTGCTGCAAACCTTGTCTACTAAATCAACTGTTGATTTAGGCTGTGATCCACAAACCACTTACTCCAATGTATGTGGTTTCTGAATCATGGCATTAATGAGGCAGGATTAGGCTCTTTATGTCTTTAAAGTTCACCATCATCTCCAAAGTACAGTTTGCGTCTTCTAACAACCAGGCTGCCTGGTTGTATTTTCAAGGCCTTCAGGATATTTTTCAAGTATAATAATATGGTGGCCAAGTGGTTAAGACACTCAGCTACCGCTTTTAAGGTCATACGTTCAAATCCTGGTTAGGCTTGTCTTGGAGGCCACCTCTGTTCCACCCAACTGTAAGTAGGTACCTGATCTACTGAACTGGGGAAGTCAAAGGTGGTGGGACATGGGTCTGACTATATCATGTACTATAAGAGAACAGCAAGCCTTAATGGGAGCTGCATGGCTTGGGGTGGTCTTTGATAATAACATCAAATATTGGATTTGTATGTGCTGCACTCTCCATTACTATATATTTTTTAAAGATAAAGACCTGGCCTTTCTGAAGAGTTGGATCCTGTTCTTCATTGCATGTGAGCATTAGAATGGAAATGCAGCCTTTGCAGAGCAGGATTTCATCTAGCATTTAGTTCAAACCATTTATGTGTGTCTAAGCCAGGGATGGGGAACCTAAGGCCTGGGGACCAAATACAACCTGCAGCTAGTTTTTATTTGGTCCCTTTCCAGTATGTGGACCTTGCCTCTAGATCCAGTTCCTACTCCCAGTCACTGAAAGGCAGAACACTGAGTAAGGGCACAGAGATGAGGACTTGCACATAAGGATAGGGGACAGAACTATGATCTGGACCCTCCTTTTCTTGAGCATCCCTACCCCCATTCCTCTATGCAGCCCTCAGCTCTTGTTCTAATTTTCAAAGGGGACCCTGGCAGGGAAAAGGGTCTGACTCTTGCTCTAAGTGGCTCTGATTCCCAAGGCTCTCCACCATTCAGATCAATGGAGCTATCTTGATTTTAGAGACTAATGTCAGGCATCCCCTTTTGAAACTCTTAGCTCCGGTGCAGAGGGTTGCATATAAAGTTCTGTCAGGAGAACACACCTGTGAATTCAGCAGTATGCACTGCCCGCTGATATAAAGAATGGCATTACTCCTGGAGGAGACAGTTTGAAATAAATGATAATAATACATTGCCACAGTCTTAGCCCTTTGCAAACATTGATATATTCAATCTTGCAGAAGACTCTTATAAGGAGTCATATGAATCCAATTTATTTTTAAACAGATATGGAAACTGAGGCACAGAGAGAAAATGGCTTGCTCAGACTATGTAGGATATTATAGAGCTGCAGTCACGGCTCTATTAGTTAAGGCTAGAAAGAGATCTCATTGAATCTCCCCTATCTTTAACACTGCAGTTTTGAGTCACTTCACTTCCAGGTTGGTGACCTGATCTTTTGAAGGGGATTTCTCCTTTATTCTGCAGTCTATCTTAACTTTAATGTGGTAGAAAATTAAAGCACACTGTCTACTAATTGCTGATACTTGTTAATAAATAAATAAATCTATTTTACACCCAAAGTTATTGTAACTACAAGAGACCGTTAGACTCAATGGGAAGAATCCTTATGTTTCTCATGCGTGTTTTAGTTGGTAATGTAGTTTGAATGGCGGGGAGGGGGAAGTAGCTGCAGCATGTGAGTAGTTTGGAGAGAGCTGGGGTGGAGGGGTAATTTGAATGATGGGTGGTCAGGGAGCTGGGGCAGGGGGTTATTTGAATGGTGTGTGTGTGTGTGTGTGTGTGTGTGTGTGTGTGTGTGTGTTGTTTGAATGGCAGGGGTCAGGGAGCTGGGAGGGGGGTAGTTTGCTTGACGGGGGCCAGGGAGCTGGGGCAGGGGAGGTTGTTTGAACTGCAGGGGGGGGGTCAGAGAGCTGGAATAGAGGGTTGTTTGAACGGCGGGGGTAGTTTGAATGGCGGGGGCCAGGGAGCTGGGGCGGGGAGTAGTTTGAGCTATGGGGGGTCAGGGAGCTGGGACAGGGATTGGTAGGGAGAGCTGGGGGAGCCTCTGTAAACCGTTCCTAGTGCTCCCTGAGGCTCAGCAGCCAACTCTGCTGCTTGGGTGGGGGGGAAGTATGCCTGGCGGGGGACAGGGTAGCTGGGGTGGGGGTAGTTTGTCTGGTGGTCTGGTGGCACGATGGTCTTGATGTGGCTCCGCCCTCTCTAGGTGAAAGTTTGGAGCTGAAAACCCTAGCTCCTGAATATTTTCAGCGGCTGCACATGGTTCGTTATGGGAGGAGGTCATTTGAGAAAAATGTGACATATTCCCTCTGAAGTTCCATGTATAGCACTCACAACCTGGGAGAAGCCTGCGAAACACAGGCATTTTTTATACGGGCCGCAGTGCGGGGTGACTGGTGTGTGCCGTGGCAGCATGGGTAGTGCAGAGGGGCCAGTGCACATGGGCACACACCAATCCCCCATGCATCCCCACTCACGGAGCAATCGCTGTTTTGGAGACTTGCTCTGTGAGTGGGTGATGGGTGGAGGAGTGTGGGTTGCGGGAGCACCCCCACCCCACTCAACCACCACTGCATACACACGAGGGGCACTCACTCATGCCCACCCAGTGAATCTGCATGGACATGAGTGGGTACATCTTGTATAGAAAAGGCCTTAGTATCTGAGTTTTAAATCTCTCAAGGCATGTACTAGTGGCTTTTATAAAATTTAAGGCCTGTTCCTACATTTCTTACTTAGGGAAGACCCTCATTTAAGTCCTTGTAGGATTTGCCTCAGATGGGAGTCTTAGGCATTTGGTATTTGCTTCAAAAGTCTGAGAGGATGAGAAATAGGGAAACCATTCAGGGCACCCACTCAGTCATTGTTTGCTTTCAAAGTCAGATCTCCGGTGCTAGGGGAAAATGGACCCCTGCTCTGTGCTGGCCTGGATATCTGTTCTGGATGACTGCCAGTCCTCTGATCACTTCCCGATGCCTTGCTAAATGCCAATTCAGCATGTCGGGAGGCATCGGGAAGTGATCGTAGGACTGGCAGCATCCCAAACATTATCTGTAGGACAGAGCAGACTGAGGGATGACTTTTCTTCTGACACAGAAATGTCAGGCAGCTACATCCCTTCAATATGGAATATTTAAAGGAAAAGAAAAGCTCTGAATTAGATGCTTGAGCTGAAGCTGCCTTTCGACAGTTTGAACTTACAATTTTGTCATAAGCCACAGGGGACGCTGCTAGAGGAATTCCTTAGCATTTCCTGTAGGTTTCCTGATATAATTAAACACCAACACAGACACATTCACAGCCCTTTCAACACAATCACTGACACATTCCTAACTCTAGTGCATTCAAAATGTACAAGCCACAGTTAAAAATAAGAAGAATAAATCAGGGATTTCAGCTATTTAAATGAGGGTTTATTTTTGTGGTTTTTTTTTTCTTTCCTTGTGTGCTTGTGTCCCTCCCCCACTTCTCTGAACCAGGGTCTATTTAACATCAATAAAAGCCCTGTTCCTGCAACATTTGGATGTGTCTGACTTTAGTGATGGGATTACATATGTGCTTACACATGGCCAGGAACCCATGTTCACTATGTTTTCCTCATTGCTACAAATGGGGAAAATGTAATGAAAATGGGTCCCTGCTCATGGTCTTTTGACCATTCCCTTTGGAGTAAATTATGGACAGCCATGGTGCAGGCAGGGGCATTTTCAGTGGCTGCTCCCTGTCTTTGGAACTCCCTTCCCCTAGAGGTCCAGCAGAGCTGTGCATCTTCACAATGCTATGTAAAGCATTCTGGATCACTCCATTACGACCTGTTGGGTACTTCTCTGAAGTGATCGAGGGTGGTCACTGTCGGAGACAGGATACTGGACTCGATGGACCATTGGTCTGACCCAGGCTGGCACTTAGTATGTTCTTATTCTTGCTTAGGTGGACTTTTGTTGGCTGAGGATGGGTTAGGGACTAGATGAATGGATAAACATTTTAACTCATTTTACTGAATTCTTTTTTGGTTTTATTTGTGAACTGTCCTAAGTAGAGCTGCAATGGGTACTAAAATTAGTACTCGCGGGTAATGCCCGCATTTTTGGGCACCCAATGGGCTACCCAATGACCAAACAGGTGCCCGATACCGGCAAATGTGAACATTATGCAGCGCTCCAGCCGGGGTTTGTCAGTTTCAAAAGGCAGCCGGGGCTTCCCCCTCCCACAGCGCTCTGATAGGTGTGGTGGCTGGAAAGCTGCTTTTGAAACTGACAAGCGCTGTCAGAGAGTGCTGTGGAACTGGGCTCTGCAGCAGTCCCAGCTGGGGCCTGTCACTTTCAAAAGCTAGGCCGGCACTTCCCCCACTACGATTCCTCTCAGGTGAGAGGTGCTGTGCGTCGGGGAAGTGGCCTCTGAAAGTGACAGCCAGGCTCCACAGCACTCTCGGCTGGTGCATGTTACTTTCAAAAGTGGCTTTTTGGTCACAGTGCCTAAGAGAGCGCAAAGGCCGGCTGGCGCTTTCCACACTGCAGTGCCTCTCAAGGGAGGTGCTGTGTGTCTACGAGAAGTGGCCTTTGAAACTTACAAGCCCCGGCTGGGGCTGCTGCAGAGCTGGGATCTGCAGCAGTCCTGGGCTGACTGGGGCCTGTCACTTTCAAAGGCCAGTTGGCATGTTTGAGTATCCCTGCATCCGGTTTGGGCGTAGATGGGGCCCAAATGGGGCTGGGTTGATTCAGGCACCCCAGATTCATCGGGGTGCCTGAATCATCATTCTAGTTCTCAGCCCATAGTTTGGGGATAGTATGGATAAAGATCAAATAAAAAAATACATGAAATAAATGTGCTGGCAGGATCAGGGCCATAAACAACAACAGCCTAGCATAGCTTTTTTATGTCATGCTACAAATAATATATGATTATCATTTATATCAGTTGTATAACACAATAATTTATATTGCACTTTCAGCGTGCAAAATGTTTTACAATCACCCTCATGACACCCCTGTGAGATAGGTCATTATTTCCATTCTGAGATGGGGAACTCAGACTGAGAGATAGATTGTATCCCAAAGCCACCCAGTGAGTTCATAGCTAAGATGAGATTTAAACGCTGGTTTCCCAGGTCCAAGTCCAACATTTCATCCACTTGGCTTCACTGTCTCTCATGACACGGGCAGCTAAAGGTAATGAAGCTACCCAGTGGGCAGGGCACCGTTCTCTTCCTAATTTAAGCTCAGACCTCCTGTACCACCATGGCCAGGTTAGTTTATCTGTTCTTATTTTTCTGTCCTATCTATTTAGATTGTAAAGCTTTGCAGAAGGTGCTGTTTCTTATTTTCGGCTGCAATCCTAAACCTATTGAAATCAACAGCAAAGCTCCCATTCACCTTCATGGCTGAGGGCTGCACCTAAGGACATGATCTACAGACATGATCTACTAGTCCAGAGTAAGTGATTTGTGGGTCATGGCTAAAGTGTTTACATTTCGCCTGGCACAATAAGGTCCCTGTCTCTGTCGGGGCTCTAGGCCTGTGCATCACAAATACATTAGAATAAAGTCTCATGTTCTGCAACGAGGGCAAAGTACACCTCGTCGGGAGCATATTACACCTGTGCTCCGGACTCTGCACTGGCTGCCAATAGCGTGCCGAGCTAGATTCAAGGTTTTAGTGTTGGTCTATAAGGCTCTTCACGGTCTGGGCCCCTCATACCTCAGGGATTGCCTTGCCCTCCGCGCCCCAGAGCGGCTCCTGCGGTCGGTCGGTCGGTGCGTAAAGTGGGGGGCCATGATGGAGAGGGCATTCTCGGTGGCCGCGCCGTGCCTTTGGAACTCCCTTCCAGAGGAAGCCCGCCTGGCCCAACGCCTGTTGTCATTCCAGCGGTGTTGCAAAACCTGGCTGTTCGCCCAGGCCTTTGGGGAGCGGGGGAGGGGGGGCTAGGGTTGTGTTCCCCCCCCCTACCTTGTTTTATTGTTTTAATGTTGAATGGTTTCTCGGGGCCCTGTTTTAAAAGTATTTAAATTATTGATTGTTTTAAACTGTTTTATATTGTTTGATATTGTTCTGTTACTGTTGGAAGCCGTCCCGAGCTGTTTACAGGAGGGGCGGGGTATAAATGCTTTAAATAAATAAATAAATAAATAAATAAAATAAAGTATATTAGGGATAGGCATAGGCAGTGCAGTTGTACCAGGGGGAGGGTGCAGCCATGTCCCCTGATGCTGGGAGGAGTTTGGGGGACCAATACCACCTGCTGCACCAGAGCCCATTCGAACCTAGCTACACGTCTGCTGGAGGAAGTTCTGTTCCAGCAAATGAAACAGGATTTAAAGTATTCCCCACCTCATCCTGCCGATTTAAACAATGCACATCAAGTCTGTGGGCAAGACTTTGTATTCTTTCCTGATAGGATCCTAATTAAGGGAATGATGCCTGCTGAAATAGTAGCTACAGCAATCACTATCCTATATTAATCCCAGCAGTCAACCTGGGGTCAAGGCCATCTAAATCATTAACCCAAGGGTGGAAAAAATAATGTAACAATTAAAAACCTAGCAAATAATCCCACCAGATTTTTTACAAAATAATTTAAATATTTTAATTTTAAAAAGACCAAAAGGGGAATACTTGAGATGTCTGTAGTGTTTATTTTGCTTTGTGCTCCTTAGTTTGTGCATTTGTTGCAAGGATAGTGGCAGGCACTAGCACTGGGGTAAAGCAAGCATTATATTGTAACCTTTTCGGGAGAAGCCCAGTATCACGGAAATGATAAACGCCGAATTATATTCCCTTTACACAGAATGTTTTAATGACATTGGGTTATTCCTGGTGATTTCTGTTGCTCAAGAACTTGCCAGCTTTTTAATATGAAACGTTCAAAAACCACGAGTCAGGTGTTGCAAAAATCACATTGTTTTAAAAATGATGAAATAAATCACCTATCTGTTGTTTTTATTTGCCTTTTGTTTTTTTAGCTTTTATGGTCCTTACAGTCATGGGGTAGAGACACACGTGATGGTGGTGCGGCAGTGACCTGGCCCAACTCAGGGAGGAAAACCACGGTGGACATGGTCTGGACTGGGTCGCTGGGGCACCGCAGAGGGCAGGGAGAACCAGGAATGTGCAGCCGGCTGGCCCCAACCCCACGCTGCGCCTAGCACCCCTCCATGACGGGAAGCCATGGCGGCCAATGATGACCCCAACCCGAGCTAGGTTGACACTCTAGCAACAGACATGATAGCCCACTGTGGCCTGCTTTGGCCCAGTAGGCGCCGAGGTGACCTCAGAGGTTTTCCGAGGTCACCGCCTGGGCTGCTGCCGACATGGCCTGGGGCAATCCCGAGTCAACACCTGGAGGTGCCTGCCCAAACATTTGGTTCATCCGGGACAAAGCAGGCCACAGCAGGATGCTGTCACATCTGTTTTTACCCACAGTTTCCATCTTTTCTCCACAACTATAAGAGCTGGTTGCAATCTTCAAACCTCTTACTCTGGAGTAATCCCATTGGTGTAACTGACTTGTAAGTTTTAGGATTTGCCAAAAGTGTCTCATTTTAAAAGAACATCCCTTCTTTCCAAACCTCACAGATCCAAGAACATGGGTATTTTTAAACATGATGGTGCTGAGCACTGCCACACTTTGATCCTGCCTGGGGTGAGAGCCCTCACCCTGGGCAAGACTAAGCTTGGCTGCCGAACAAATGTGGAGGGGGTGGGGAGAGGGTGGGGGAACGTGCGGACATGGTCCGCATGGCCCTGCTCCCCATGCTGCTCCGCACGGCATGGCATGGCCCCCTCCTTGATGGGCGGGTGTGACAGCCTATGAAGCCACTGCGCTCGTCCAGAAAATCTCTGGCCATTGGCCAGAGTTAGGTAGAGCGGGTCATCAGATGTGATGGCCCACTCTACCACGATCCAGGGTAGGCTTCCTCGGACTGTGGCAGGGCTAACTCTGGGATGTGTGCTGGCAGGGAGCCCAGTGCACAATCCGGAGTTAATCCTGCCACGGTCCAGGGTATGTTTGTTCCCGCCCGCAGCAAACATCTGGCGGGTGGGAACAAACGTGACACCACCATGGGCAACCACGCTGGGGTGTGGCCACCCATGGTAGTGTCACTTCTGAAAACACCCCATAATAGACAACCTTTATTTCAGACTCCTTCAGGTCCATAGATCATAATGGACTCCCTTATTTCAGAACACCACAGCATTATAGTGTCTGCTATCTTTCCAATTTTGATCTAGCAACCCTAAAGGGATTGCTCATGAATAAGTGGTTTTTAGGTCGGGACCATGGGAATAATCAAAGAAGGGGCATGGGGAAGCATCCTCCACAAATATCCTCCCCCCACCATTCCAGGAATATGAGGGTGGGGCTTATGTGGGTCAACATCCCCCACGAATTTTAGTCACAAGCTGCTCCCATGGTTGGGACTTTATTTTGGAAAAAAAGAAGACGAAGATTATCTTGATTTCCGTAGCTGGCCTTTTAAAACATCACCTAAAGTTCTGAGGCTCATGATAAAATGGTGAGAACTGTCAAACCTAACTTTGCTCAATAGTACCGTACAGTTAAAAACTCCAATGTTTTAACTTGTCTTTTACAAGAAAAGAAAAGAAAAAATATCTTCCCTTTTGTGGGTACTGCTCATAGGGTCTTGATTCAAAGTTTAGCCATCTCCTCTTGCCATGTGAACACCTGATCTTGGCACTAATGGGAACTGGACATTCATATCAAGTAGGTATATGAAGAGGGGTAGGGCTGGGTTATACCTGCTTATATTAAGGAAGGGGACAAAATTGAGGTTCACTTCATGGAGGGTGAAAAGGTTTGGATTCAGTGGAGACATGGGCCCCTCTAGTTCATGTTGTCCGCAGGAAAGGAAGATAGAGGTCTATGATGTGCTAGTTCTTCCATGGGGATAGCTGAGCCTGGTCCTCCCTGCATAGCAAAGCCCCTCTGAATACCTCCTCCTGTTGGCATTGGCGTTGGTGCAAGGGGTTGGGATTGCACCCTCTGGCTCCTGCCTTGCTCACCTCTTTTCCTAGGGTCATGGCATCACTATATTTGGAAAGAGGCGTGGTTATGTCATAAAGGGGTGGTGGAGTGAGGCAGATATCTCCCATGCCCTTCAAAACGTAATTCTGTCAGTGCCCTTGACGGTTGGCTGACTTGCGATGGCTTATGCCAAACACTCCATGCCCAACTGGACTCTTCCTTAAGATAGTGCTGCTTGGAACAATAGTCAGTCCTGCATAGTCATCTGTCCACAGGACTAAGGAGAACATGTTGGGGTATGTGGCTGCTCCCCTGGCCTCACTCATCCTTGTCTGTCTGTTCCCAGTGTTAGAGCCCTACACAAGTTCAAAACCAGGCCTGAATGGGGTCTGAGTCTGATCCCAGTGCAGCTGGGCTTTCCCATGGCTGGATCCAATGCAAGCCAATGTCACTTTGCTGTCATGATGTTCTGTGGGAGCCGGGTCATGTCAGGAAAGGGGCTTGGGAACGCTGTAACCCTCCCCTTTCCTGATGTGCCCTCTCGTGGGGGTGAGAGGAGAGGGCCTGTCAGGAAAGAGATGAGGTTAATCCATTCTCTGGCCCATATTCTGACATGCCCCACCCCATGAAGCACCATGATGTCATGGTGCTTTGTGGGGGCAGGGACTTGTGGGGGCATTACATCACAGCAATCTATGGGTGTGGGCCCTCTTGCCCATGGGGAGCCTGACCAAACTCAAGTCCACGTGGGCCAGGAGGACTCTTGAACCGAATTGAGTAGGCAAGACCCCCTTGGATCCTGCAGGGCTACCGCTCTACTAGGTATTCAGGGCTCTACATGGAATGCTTTCTCTTTTCCTTCAGAGTTTAAACTCTGCAGATTAAGGGTGGATGGAGTTCCCTGGGATCTGTACTTATCTCAAAAAGGACTGAGACCATCCTAACTGAGAGGACTGTCTTCCTCATACACCACTGCTGTCACTGAGGCCGTTTTTACACCAGGCTTCTTAATTGTGCATTTCTAAATTCCTGGAGAAAGAAATTCACATGGGGGAATTTAGATGTTCCTCCTTACTACAAGAAGCGAGCCAGGTGCTATTGAAAATAGCGGGCACGGTGAAGTAGTGCAAGCTTGGAGATGCGGAGTTGTAAAATCCTCCATATGGGGGGAGCTGTTCTCAGGAGGGACGGGGTCAAAATCTAGAAAATAATAAATAATAATAATTTTACAATGCCGCATCTCCAAGCCTGTGCTAGTTTGCTGCATGGCGCCTGCTGTTTTCAATGACAGTTGGCTTACTTCCGGTAGCAGGGAGGACTACCTAACCCCCCCCACGCATGAGTTTCTTTCTCCAGGAATTTAGAAATGTGCTATTAACAAGCCTTGTGTAAAAACAGCCTGAGACCATTGGAAGCACCTGAGAGGGACTCTTCTCTATAAAACAGAGCAGGAATTGATGACCGGGCCCACTGACGTTTGAACTCATCCCAGCCCAAGGCTCATCATAATCAGATTCTGTTGATGCTCAAGGCATGCTGCAAGGCTCATTTGTTTTCTGGGGCATTTGGGTAAGTGGAGGAGATAGGGCTTACAGCAATGCAATGTTTTGGTTTGGTTGGACTATTTTGCTCAGAGTTGGATTCTGTTGCAGGACGAGACTGCCTGGGGCATATATAATTTGTATTTATAATTTGTACATATTTTTTTTAGGAAATGGCAGGGCTCCCAGAGCTTTTGGCTGTATGCCTCTTTATTATCCACAACTGCAAATAAATTAAATTAAATTAAATTAAATTAAAAACAAACGTATAACATGGGGCTTCAAATTCCTCATCTTTTGTGCATCTGCTTTTCAACACCCATTTCAACAGGACTGGCACTTACAAAATGCTAAGCAAGCACAAAGTGAGTGTGCAACGGTAAATGTGATCTATAAGCACTTAAGCAGTGACTCTCCTGTGTGTTTAGTTCTTTTGCTGGAGAAGAGAATGGGTTTGGCCAGTGAACTGTAGGTTCCGTGCACGACGAGAGATTCCAGGATTAACTGGATCCCCAAGTATCTCTTGCACGAGGGGCCAGTCATGCACTTCAGTGTATGCACCTGATAGTTGCAGAATATCTATATACAATGGCTGTCTTCTGATGGACATGTATCCAGCCCCGTCTGGTTTTGCTTTAAATGGATCTGTTGGCTGCCGCGGCTCACGGTCCACCCATGTGGCACCCTCAGAGAGTTGTGGTCAGATCACAGATGCTCTAGGCTGCTGCCCGCATCTCTGTGGGGTTTCCCTTAGCAACTGTCAACCAAGAGCAGAGGTGCAGTGGACATCGCCGAGCAGACGGGCTGCAGCTCCACCTCTAGCCGGTGCCCCAGATTTGGGCGGCCTGCTCTGATGGCAGTGCTCTGGGATGTAGTAGAGCACCGCAAGTGAGTCTGGAGCAGAGCAGGCTGCACCAATGGCAGCCCCTTTTTATATGGATGGGCCACCCGGGGTTGAGGTGAAGCAGAGGCGGAGCTGCCATCCATCTGTTTACACCCAATGTGTCACTCAGGTTATTT
This sequence comes from Sphenodon punctatus, assembly GCA_003113815.1. Lineage (NCBI taxonomy): Eukaryota > Metazoa > Chordata > Lepidosauria > Sphenodontia > Sphenodontidae > Sphenodon > Sphenodon punctatus. Next base: position 3,348,734 of record QEPC01009488.1, on the reverse strand, counting down.
TCAGACGTGACGAGATCACAGTGAACCACAGTGAATACCCACCTGTGGTCACTGGGCCCTGCACGTCTGTTCAGTGGCCGCCAGATGTTCACCACACTGAATACCCACATGGGGTCAATTTCAACCACGCTTCCCGGGCTCCCGACGCAAGAATCCCCAGAAGCGTGGTGAAAGTGATTCCAGGCAGGCATCAATAAAAAATAACGTCTGGTCGGCTATCACGGCGGGATTCCGGGCTGTGGTGAACTCGGCCAGACGCTGCGGCGGCATTGGCCTCGCCGCCCGCCTGTCTCCCCAGAGGGCGGGCGGCGAGGCAGCGTGGAGGGGGCGGGGCCGTGCGGCCGCACGTTGTGCCACACGGCCCCACCCCTTCCCTGATTCCCCGCCGGGATCCCCGGCACGTCTGTTTGCCGTGCCTGGGTGATCCTGGCGGGGAATCTCCGCCCCGTCACATCTGAAAACACCCTCAGAGTGCCTGCCTAGCAGTGGGAAATATCGAAACAGGTGCAGAAAAAGAAATAGGTGTGTAGGAGAAAATCCGTTAATAGTCTGCAATGTGTGGAGCTTTATAGCTAGCTACCAGACTCCTGTATAGTACAGCTAAACGGTGACAGGCTGGTTTTACAGATGGCTGCATTAGTATTTCACAACTGATCTGCTCTTATAAAATGTTTCACAGGCTTTGTATTTACATACCAGGCACATTTTATGAGAGTACATTTTTACATCAATGGGTACGAGGCAGTAGAAGGTGAAAAAAAAATACATTGTCATTTTCTAAATGGAAGTATTTAAATTGCTTTGAAAAATAAAGTGGAGATTGTTTCCTAGGATTTAAATTGGTAAATTATTTGAATTTCTCCACCCCTAGGTGAATGATTTAGATGGCCTTGACCCCAGCCTGACTGCAGGGATTAATGTGGTATAATGATTGCTGAGGCTATCATTGTAGCAGGCATCATTAATTATCCTTATTGATTGTAGCTTTCAAAGATAAAGCATTATGCTGACTGGAAAATACCCTCTTCCTGCAAGGTCAAGGCTAAAATAGGGAAGCTAAATAATTGCATTAACAAACAAAGAAATAAAAATAACCTCTTGGAGAATTGTGTAATTAAGATCCAATTACAACGTTTAGTCTTGTTTACAAAATGACAGAGTTCTTCTTGTCAAGTTATTTCCCCCAAAATCGCTTCAGTACATGATAATTGCATTATAGCAGGTAACTGGAAGAGAGTATTAAAAGGGGGATCCATTTCCTTGAATCTGTGCTGCCTGCTCCTGCTGTCTGACTTACTCACCTACAAAAGGGCCAGGGCCTAAAGGGACTTGTCTAAAAATACTAATGATATGTTAAATGAAATGGGTTAGATGGGGGAAGTCATAATTGGCCTCAAATCCTATTATATTTCTTTGGATAGTATAATAGAGCTTAAAGATATCCCAAGGATGTTATCGGAGCTGTCTTTCCCTCTCCCTTCCTCCTGCTACAGCATTCTGGAGAAATGAAAGTCTTGCGTTGCAAGAGATACTTGGTTGTAACTTGCCTTGGTGAAGAATGTAGGCATTCGCCCTGCATTGCTGCTCATTTGCAGTTTGAACTTTTTGAAGAACAAGCTGCTTTAAAAGACCTATAAATCAACATCCCTGTGAGCCTGCACACGGAAGAAATTAAAGCAGTCTGATTATATTTTCCTTAATAGGAACAATCTGCAGAAGATGGTTTGCAAAAACATTTTGCTGCGCCTTTTTTTTCTGTTTGGTGCTGTGTGTAAACTCTGACTGTGCCGCCTGGGAGAGAGACATTTGTAAGAAATAAAAACAACCACCCCAAAAGTCTTATCTTCCAATTAATGTTACTGACTGCAATTCTGTACATAGGAAGCCCTGCAAAACATTTATAGTGCGTGTATTAATGAGATAGACAGCATTGCCTAAGGGATTGTTATGGATGTGGGAACTGGGAGTTTTAATCCCAGCTCTGTCTCTGACTTGTATAGCTTTGGGCAAGCCACGTTGCCTCAGTTTGTCCGTCTGCTAGATAGGACTAATCATTTTTTACCTACTGTAACTCACAGGGAGATTGTGGTTTTTTAATTAGTTAATATTTGGATAGCACCTGGCAAATGTAAACTGCTATATTGTAGCTGCATGGTAAAGTTGCCTCAAAATTTCCCATAGCTCATGAGTGCTCATTATTATTACAATGCTGATTATGACTTTCAGTTAGGTGTGAAGAGTTAAGTGTCCCATTGCTGCTCCATTAAATCGAACACTCCAAATCTCAAGCCACAGATGCCACAGATGTTTGTACATAACATAGTGTTTTTCTTCTTGCAAAATCTGCCTAGGGTCTCAGTTTATTTTATTTTTTGTGATGTGGTCTGGAATTTGATAGGATGTGATGGGAGCTTGTGAAGTGCATTCCAGGCAGAAACATTTTCTTGACATCCGTCTAATTATAATTATTTTAATTATACAATTTGTTTTTAAGTGAGAACCAGACAAACTGGCATACCAGTTCCATAGTTAGTTAACTCTAGGGCCTTAAAAACTATACCATAACACTTTGCTTTTTAACATAATGTGTCTTCTCCCTTCAAATATTCATTTATTTATGTTAGTTTTTACCCCACCCTTCCCACTTAGGTTCAGGGCAGGTTACAAAATATAAAAACATATAAAACAACTAAAAAAAATCCCCTAGCTCCCGAGTCTTTCCCCTAACCCCTCCACCCAACCCTACTCAACCCTATCCCTGCCTGCCAAATGCCTGGCCAAACAAAAAAGGTCTTACATCTTTTCCGGAAGATGAGCAGGCTGTAACTTAGGTGGGTCTCTAAGGGAAGGAATTTTGTAATTGTGGGGCAGCCACTGAAAATGTCCCTCCATGTGCCTTTGTTGTGAAAACTTCATAGGCAGATGGTATCCACAACAAGAGGGCACTCCCAGTTGACCTCAGAGACTATGATGGAACATCTCATCAGATGCAATTGGTGTAAAGCGCTCCTGGCCACTGCTGTGACCTGGCAATCCAGGCACAGCCGTGGATCCAAGAGTACCTCAAGGCTGCAAACCTGAGTGACCAACAGAGGCAGAACCCCATCAATAACAGAGGTTCCTATACCCCCCAGGTCACAAGGCTGGCCAAACATAATCACTTTGTTCTTGTCTGCATTCAGTTTCAATCTGCTTGCCCGCATCCATTCCCCAATGTAGCCAGGCACTGGGTAACCACCAAGACTGCAGGATCTGGGTCAGATGAAGAGATAGAGTTGGGTGTCATCAGCATACAGATGGCGCTTCACTCCAACTCCAAATCTCCAAACAATCTCGCCCAGGGGCCTCAGATGCACATTGAACAGGAGTGGAGGGGACAAGATGGAACCTTGCAGAACCCCACAAGAGAGCTCCCAAGGGGACAACAAGCCACCACTCATCACCACCCTCTTGGTTCTCCCAGCCAGGAATGAGCAGAACCACTCAAATGCAGTCTTGCAAACTCCTGCCAGGTCACGCAGTTGTTTCAATAATACCCCATGATCAACTGTATCAAAGGCAGTCGAAAGATCTAACTCTGGGTGATTTCAGACGTTATGGGGCCCATTGGCCCCGTACCGAAATCAACCCATTCGTTCCCCGCCGGGGTCACCCCGTCACACCATATTAGACGTGCCAGGGGGATCCCGGCAGGGAATCCGGGAGGGGGCGGGGCCGCGCGGTGCATCGTGCGGCCGCATGGCCCCGCGCCCTCCACGCACCCCGCCGCCCACCCTCCAAGGAGACGGGCGGGCGGCGGGGCCAATGCGGCCGCCGCATCCGGCCGAATGCGCCACGGCCCGGGATCCCGCCGGTGATCCCGGGCCATGGCGAGCGGCCAGACATTACTTTTTTTTGTTCCCTGCCGGGGGTCCGTTTGACCACGCTTCCCAGGACATTCCCCCGGCTAGCCCGGGAAGCGTGGTTCAAATTGACCCCTTGTGCAGATTGACCGTGGTGAACATCTGGCGGCCGCCAAACAGACGTTCGAGACACAGTGACCACAGGTGGGTATTCACCGTGGTTCACTGTGATCTCGTAACGTCTGAAAATACCCAAAATCAACAGGGTACAATTACCCTTGTGAATTTCCAAGCGGAGATCGTCAACCAGGCTGCAAGTGCAATCTCAGTGCCATGTCCAGAATGAAATTCTGACTAGAGTCCAGGAATCCAATAGCATCAAGATGTGCATGAAGCTGTGAGGCAACCAACTTTTTAATAACCTTCCCTTGAAAGGGAAGATTAGAGAGGGGGAGATATCTGGCAGGGGAGTCAACATGAAGAGATGGTTTTTTAAACAGGGGCCTGATGACTGCATTTTTTGAGGTCGTCAGGCACCCTGCCCTCCTAAAGGGAGGCACTGATAACCCCAGCCAGCAATGGCCTCAGTGTCTCCCGGCTAGCTTTCACCAGCCAGGCATGGATCTAACTCCCAACTGGTTGCCCACACAACTCCAAGCACAGCCTCTGTATCGGTGGGCGAGACTCACTGAAACTGATCCAAGCAACCTGGACAAGACCAAGCCTCCCCAACTCTGCACCCAACGGTTGTGCCAATTACAAGTGACTTTATCTGCAAAGTAGGTTGCAAACACATTACAGCGGGCAGCAGCTAATGGCTCTTACTCCAGTTGGAGACAGTTAGGATTTAATAAACTATTCACCACCCAGAAGAGCTCAGCTGTAGGGTGCTTTGTTTTGCTATGGCAGCAACGAAAAAGGCTTTCTTTGCCACTGTCACAGCCACGGCCATGGCATAGTTCTTCAAACACAATCTATGCTTTAGGGCAGATCGCGTGCCACCTGTGCTCTAACCATCACCACCTACCCTCTTGCTTTAGCAGCCTCAGATCCTCCATATACCAGAGAAACCTGCACCGTTGCAGCAGAGGAAGCTGCCTCCTGGGTGCCACTGTGTCGATGGTCTGGGTCAGCATAGCATACCACAAATCAACCAGGCCACAAATGAACTTCTAGCTAGTGAAGTATAATCATTAATCTGAACTATTAGGGTATATGGCTTCCCTCTTGCCCATCAGGCTAATGCATTGTATGCAAATATCAGATCTTATGTGCAATATTTCAGCTTGAGCTTGGTGTCTCAGAGTCAAGGTCTCAGAACCCCAATGGCTTCACCGGTGGCTTCAATAGTGTCAAAATTTTTGATGGCTTTCACTTAAGACAGAGGCTGCTTTTACATGAGTGCCACCCGCTTGCGCCTGTAATCATACGGCATGTAAAAATGCCGTGGGCAGCGTTTAGACGTGCCTAGATGCACCATATTTCCAGTCACGCATTCTTTAAGACCGCAAATTAAATACCTCGATAGCGAGGTATTGAATTTGCAGTCTTAAAGGATGCGCAGCTGGAAATACAGTCCATCCACAGCGCGTCTAGGCCCGTCTAAACACTGCCCATGGCACTTTTACATACCGCATGATTACAGGCACAAGCGGGTCGTGCTCGTGTAAAAGCAGCCAGAGATTCCCAACTTTTTTTTGGCTGAAGCACACCTATGCATCATCAGTTTTTCATGGCACATGATGTTTACCTGCCAATATAACTGAATATAACACTGAAAACCTTCTTGTACATAACTAAAGACAAAGCGGATATTCATTGGACAATTAAACTATCCATTAAATATTAATGTAATATTCATTATAAGAGATGTGGTGCCCTTGAAGTGCCACAGCTCACTGAGGAACTGTAATCATCTAAAATTTCAGGACTCACATGGCAGTCTGCCAAAGCACACTGTGTGTCTTTACACACTGGTTGGGAAGTAGGCCTGGCACAAGGATTTATCGTGCCCTAGGCCGCCCCACCCCCTGTCATCTCTTGTGTCCCTGCTGCCCTCGTTCCAGCGGGTGGTGTGGCAGAGGCAGTGTCAGCAGCTGAAGAGAAAGGAGAGGGGCTCCATTCAGTTTGCCATTCTAGATGGCCCTGCCTCCAATTCAGTGTGGTGGAGGCGGCGGCAGCTGGATTGGGGGCAGGAGAGCCGTCCGCTGAACTTGCCGCCCTAGGTGGCTGCCTGTTCTGCCTTTATGGTAGTGCTGGCCCTGTTGGGGGAACAACTGGTGTAATAATTAATAATAAATGTTATTTGTATAACGCCCTTCTGCTTTACATGGTACTCAGAGCGCTTCACAGAATATAAAACAATATAAAAAGTATAAAACAATTTAAAACAATTCAAGACAATTTAAAGCAATAATAAAATGCTTTAAAATAGAGGAAGGAAAAAGGGAGTACAGAGTACAATTAAGGGAACCAGCAGTGGCTCCTAAAAGCACTCGTATTAGCTAGTGCTTTCTTGATCATGTCCTATGTATCTAGATCACTGATCATTTGAGTAGGTGGATGGAATGACATCTAGCTGGAGAATCAGCAATAATAAGAAAGATATTGCGAAGGATCAATCAGAAAGATAGTGAGGCGATTTGTATTTGATAAATGCTTAAGGACATAATCCTGCAAACACATGGCCATGATCCACAAACTACTTACTTTGGATAGTCCCATGGGGCTACTCACAGATATAAGAACACTAAAACTGAGCTGAAGCCATTTAAAAGCTGTGAATTTTGGGGTTGTTAGTAAGATTAAGGTATGCAGTTCTAATGACCAAGATGCAATTTAAGAGGGTGACTGTTTCAGTTTTTGTCAAGACCTGATATATGGGATACATGTTCTATTTGAATATGAAAGAACATATCAAAGAGCCAACCAGTAAAGCTTATTTTCCATGTAAAAATACCTTTTCTCTTAGAGTGGAATACAGAGGAACAAAGGATGTGATTAAAAAGTGGGCACCCACAGGACAATCTTCCACCATTAAGGTCAATGGGAATTTTGCCATTGATTCCAGTGGGTGGGAGATAGTCAGAAGTGGTTAAATGTCTGATGCCTTTGCTGTTCTTACTTTTATTCTAATGGATGCTGGCAGATTTTTTAATAGTCTGTGTCTTATTGGATGGATTTTTCTGTGCAAATAGTTGGGGTGTGGCAGGTCCTGCGGAAAGGCAGGGGGTTGGGCTAGATGACCCTTGAGGTCCCTTCCAGTTCTGGGACTCTATGACGCTATGATAACACGAGAAAATAGGGTACCTATGTTTTAAGTGGCACACACTGTATTTCTCTAGCACATGGTGGAAACAGAAGTGACCGTGCCGCTGCAGCAACCCAGCCCAGGTTGGGACCGGAAGTCATGGTGGACACGGTCTGGACCAGGTTGGGCTGCTCACCACACATTCCAGTGGTCAAGCAACTGGCGAGGTCGGGGGGGATGCAGGAACATGCTGCTGGCTAGTCCTGCCCCCATGCTGCGCCCGCTGCCCCTCTCTGACTAATGGGCAGCCATGGCGGACCTGATCCGGGCTGAGTCACAGCGGGCCATGCCACATGTGATAACCAGATGTGGCCTGTTTTGCCCTGATTGAGCGGAGGCTATCCCAGGCTGTGACCTGGAGGTAATCTGGGGGTCAGAGCCTGAGCTAGCCTCTGACACAGTCTGTGACAATCCCAGGCCAACATCTGGTGGGCCTTCAACAGACATGCTGGTGGCTCACAGGCCAAAGCATGAAAACATGGTCCACAGCAGGCCATGTCCCATCTGTTTTTACCCAGAAAGCACTGCCACACATATTTCTAAATGGGCCTATTTTTTACTGCCACACATATTTCTAAATGGGCCGAACCACTTCACATTCCCACCAACAGTGTAGTGAGGTACCAATTAACCCACAGCCCCTCCAACATAGCTCTGATTGCAATTATTGGATTTACTAAGTAACTGTGGTGTCAAATACCATCTAAAAGTTAATTAAACTTCTATCTCCTTTACCAACAATGATTTAGATTCTCGGTACATGGAGTTCCACATTTGGTGCATATCTTACACTAGCCTTTCAAGATTCTACTGCTTTACTTGGAATCTTCCCTCCATGTTTAATAATCAAGGAAAGAAAATCTGCCTGCCATCAAATCAGACTTGCTGCTTTACATGTCATTTCCTGCGAATAGATATCTCGAAGGGCCCTTACAGAAAAGGACCTTTTAAGTCATCTATGGTATATGATATTGATGGAGCACTGATGATAGTCTTGAGGACTTTTATGAAATTTGACTACCCTGTTGGCTAATATTATCAAAAAAGCTCTTGTCAATCTTGTCAGATGAAACTGTTCTCCTGCAACAAATTTGACCAGCTGGAATGTATATACTACTGCGATAATAGGTCTGGATTATAATAAGTAACTGACTGGTCCTACTATTCTCTTGCATTTATTGATGTTCGATTAGTTTGAGATGTTTTAAAATATTTTATTTTGTGTTATTTGTGTTATTTTATTATTAGGAAAGGTGTTTCACTTGATAGTGATGTACAATGGGAATCAGCGTGGTAACATGTTCTGATTTTGTAATTATACATCCTAATAATTATATATATATATATATATATAAAATTTTAAAAATACTATTTTTCACTCTTTGATAGCCACTCCTAATCTTGTATCCATAGGAAGGACTTATGGAAGGATTGGGCAAATGTTATGTTATAATTACAAGTGTTTAATCTAATTGTCAATGAATATTAAACAGTATCTTCCATTATCCTGGAAAATATTTAGGGGACTAATCTCTATGAGAATGTAGAGTGGGAATGTAGAGTGGGATTATTGATTGGTTGCTTCCATTAGTCGCTAAGGAATGTAGTCCATAAGGAATAAAAATTGTTATGTTATATGTTAGAATAATATTAGTACTATAGTAACTATAATATTCAATATTAATTGAACAAATATTGTTTCTCAGCCAACAGATTGCTGAAGTGAGAGGCAGCCTAATTTGGAATAATGTATGGGTGGGTAAAGTTTTCAAGCCCAAGAGCCACATACCAACATTTTCATATGACTGAGAACCACAAGACACTTTACACTGGTAATTGGCTTCCCTTAATCCTTAGGATGGGATAACATGGTTTCCCTCAGTCCCACCCCTCATGTCAAAGCACCAGCTCCCAGATGGTCTGGTGGGACCAACAGCATTTCAGGGCCCACTGCCCCATCTCCCATGGCCTCAAGGAGGCTCTGTGGTAGCAGCAGCAGAAATGGCCACTCAGTTTCCCTTGCTCCTGTCTGAGCCACATGGACATGCCCCCAGATGGCCACTTCTGACAAGAGCTGAAATACTGATGGTGGAGACCTGCTTGCGGCTCTGGAGCCGCCATTTGCCCACCTCTTGAATAATGGGAGCTAGACTAGGAATTCTGATAACTAAATGACGATGTTTGCAAAGTTCATCATCAAGTCAGACTTTCCTGCATTGTAGGATTTTCTCAATACTTGTGAATTCTTAAAAGTTTTTGGAGAATGTTACACATCATTTATGATAAAAATTATCCAATTAACCAAGGTGATGATAGAGACTGAATTCTATTTTATTGCCCATTGAAACTGTTCACTTGCTTTAAATCATGAGTTCATAATGTGGTGGAAGTGCTTGAGGTGGTGAGGACCATAACTTGTGAATTTGATCACGCCCATCCTGGCTGGTTAAGGCCAGCTGGGAGACATTGGGGCTGCTGGTAGTGGAGGTTGTCAACACCTCCCTTTGGGAGGGCAAGGTCTCGGGGTGCCTTAAGGAGACTTTGCTTAGGAAGTCATCTCTTCACGTTGACTCCCTGGCCAGCTATCGGCCAGTCTCCAACTTTCCCTTTTTAGGGAAGGTTATTGAATGGGTAGTGGCCCAGCAGCTCCAGGGGCATCTGGACCACACCAGTTTCCTTGATCACTTGCAGTCCGGCTTTTGTCCAGGTTATAGCACTGAGACTGTACTTGTGGCCTTGGTAAATGATCTGCACCATGAGTTGGACCGTAGTCGGTTGACTCTTGTGATTCTTTTAGATCTATACGCGACTTTTGACACTGTTGACTATGAGATGCTGGCCTGCGGGACCGTGCCGGGGTGGGCGGAATTATTTTTCAATGGTTCTGCTCTTTCCTGGCCGGAAGAACTCAGCAAATGGTTCTGGGGGACTTTTCCTCATCTTCCCGGGACTTCACATGTGGAGTTCCGCAGGGATCTATTCTGTCCCCTCTCTTGTTCAATGTGTACATGCAGCCTTTGGGTGAGATTGTGAGAGGGTTTGATGTGCAGTGCCATCAATATGCTGATGACACCCAGCTTTACCTTTCATTTTCATCTGACCCAGTCCCTGCAGTCTTGGTGTTTGCCCGGTGTTTGACGCTATGGGCGACTGGATGAGGGTGTGCCGTCTGAAGCTGAATTCCAACAAGACAGAGGTGATGGTGGGTAGGGATGAGGGGGTGGAAACTCCCATAATTGATGGGGTACGCTCTTCCCTAGTCCCTCAGGTTTGGAACTTGGGGGTGCTCCTTGACTCTCAGCTCTGCCTGGATGCCCAGGTGGCAACTGTGCTGAGGAGTGTCTTATGTAAATTACATCTGATCCATCATCTTCAGCCAAACATCACTGGCTCTGATCTTGCCACCATCCATGCCTTTATCACCTTTATCCTACCTCAAGCCCGAGCTGAGGGGGGAGCTGGAGGGCTCAGACTCTCCTGGATCGACCCCGGCAGCAGCAGCAGAGACTGAGGCGGCGGCAGCAGAAGGGCCCGGGGGCGCGGGAGCCCAGCAGCAGCCTGTGCGCAAAGCAGCAGGAACAGGGACCCACGCCACCGGACTTACCTGCCCGCTGCTGGTGTGAGGGGGGGCTTGCCTCCACGCCGCCGCTGCTGTTCCTGTTGCCACCTGCCTGCTGCTCGCCGCTGGGGCCACCGCCGCCGCTGCTTCGTCCCCGCAGGATACCTGTGGGGACAAGAAGACATCATCTGTGAGTTGGGGGCAGGGGGGGGAACGCAGAGGGCAGCCACGTGGGCTGTCCTGTCCCCTCCCCCCCCACCCGGAAGTAGCGGGGGCTACAAAGCCCCGAGGACAGCGGCTGGAGCCGCAGAGC
>QEPC01009488.1:3254616-3333891 GCA_003113815.1 Sphenodon punctatus | reverse complement strand
TATATATTTATTTATACCACCCTGTCTTATTAATATGTTTTATATTTGTATTTTAAATGTTTTAAATTGTTTTATTGTTGTTAACCGCCCCGAGCTGCTGTGCAGGATGGGGCGGTATAAAAATCTATTAAATAAAATAAAATAAAATAATAAGATTGGACTACTGCAACACACTCTACGTGGGGCTACCCTTGATGACGATCTGGAGGCTGAAGTTGGTGCAGAATGCGGTGGCCCACCTCCTTGTGGGGACGTGCCACTGGGAGCACATAACACTGGTGCTCCATTCTCTGCACTGGCTGCCTATAGTCTCTCTTCCATGCCCGGTTCAAGGTGTTGGTTCTTACCTTTAAAGCCCTATATGGACTGGGCCCCACCTACCTGCGAGACCGCTTCACCCCTTGAATCCGGGATCAGCCCCTGCGGTTAGCCCGGAATGCCCTCTTAGAGATTCCCCGGGTGTTGCAACATTTGAGAGAGCGTTCTCAGTGGCTGTACCTCTGCTTTGGAATTCTCTCCTGGCAGAGCTCCATTTATCCCCGGACCTTCTCTCCTTCTCTAGACAATGTAAAACCTGGCTGTTTGGTGAGGGAGATGGGTAGTGGGTGGGGTTTTGGGGGGGCAGGGGTGACATTTATATTTCGAGACTCATATATCTTATCTCAGATTTTATATTATATTTTTTGTATTGATGTTTTTATGGTTTTATTGTGAGCCTTGCTGAGCTGCCATTGGGCAGGAGGGGGTGGGATATAAAATTTTAAAATGAAATAAATAAATAAATAAATAAATAAATAATCAGGATTCCCCCACCCCCCCATAAGATCTCAGGATTCTTAAAATTTTACTTTATCTTCCCTTTGACAACTTCCTTAGTAGAAGATGGATCTTAAACACTATGGGTGTCAAATAAGACAATTAGCAATACGGGAGCTGGGTAAATCTGCAGGCTCTTTTGAGGATTTTAGGACAGAATAGAATTTCACTAGAAGTTAAGCTGTGTGATGTGGTTATGAAAATCGTACTAAGGCCTCTGCAGTCCTTGAATGTATAGCATAATACAAGTGAATAGGTTGTAAAAATGGTGTGGAAAGAAGGCGCATGGAAGACATGGGAGCGCAAAGAGTTAGCATTATTGTTCACTGTGTGGAGAAGCAAGGAAGAGAATTTAAAGAGAGAGGGGGTGAAACCAGCAACAATAGCACCCATAGCAACAACAATTTCTAAAGGTGAGTTATAGGCTCATGGATGCGCCAGTCCTAATGTCCATCTCTTGATCTTAGTATTACAGAACGTCACTCAATAGACAAGTAAGAGGAAGGCACTCCTGCGGGGACAAAGAGACCCACACTGATAGGAACACACAATAGCATCTCATTGTTTACAGCACAATGCAGAACAGAATACAAGTTACAGAAGCAAGGAAAGGTCAGCTAAAGCAGTATAGCCCCTCAACCTGCTCATTCATTTTTGTAGAACACAGACCATTAAATAAGGTGTTGAGAAGGGAAAGAAACGTTGAACATTTGTGGCAAGCAATTGATTTGACAAAGGGCCCATGAATAAAATAAAGTGCCCAAACATGTAAAATTATGTGAGACACATTTTTTTAGTGCATCCTCCAAAAGACTGTCCCAGAATTGCACTTGATGAAAAATAAAGTGGCTCCTTCTGATTCTACTACTATGGACATCCTACAGTGCGTGCACGGCGAATCAAAACTTAGAATTAGCCATTCAGTTTAGTACATTGAGGAGAGGGAGCTTCGTCTCTTGACCCTGGAGTGGTATTAAAGAGATCCAGGGGCAGGTCTTAGGTCTGTCTGCAAAAGACCTCCTGAGTGGCCTTGGGCAGGGAAGTAATAGGGCTTGTATCAGCGGAGTGCTTTTCCGGTAGTCTGTTAGCTGTTTTTGTGCTTCAGTTCCTTAGCAGTAAAACAGGGATAATATTACTTCTATTTACTCACCTTATTCTGCCTTGCATCCTGCAAGTGACTGCTGTGTTTGTACTAAGTCCTGCTGAAATCAAATAAATAGTGATTTTGTAGGATACAAAACTCCTTCCAGCTGCAGCATCAGAGCTCTACACTGCAGGCTCTTTGGAGAAGAGACAGGTTCATAAGTGTGTGTTAGACCATGATTCAGGTGGGACAGTCCCTCTTTGGTTGTTGAATTCTGGGGTTTGGCCTGTAGGAGATCAAAGTCCTGCTTTGTTGAGAAAGAAAGATAGGTATTCAAGCCTCAGACACCTCTTTCCTGGTTACCCTCCAGAAAAAAGCACTAGAGTAGGGCAAAAAAAAATTACATGGAAGACCAATTGGTAATAATGGAAATGGATGAATGACTGTCGGCTTTAATGGGCTGTAAAGAAACACAAAGAAGCTGCATCTCAGCCAAGGTCAAATACTTCTCAGGTACAATGAGGCCACAGAGAATGTCCTAGAAAGACATAGAAAAGTTGGAGAGGATACAGAGGCGAGCAGCAAAGGTGATAAAGGATTTGGAACACTAATCATGGTCAGAGAGTTTGAAGGAGCAGGATCTGTTTAGTTTGCAGAAAAGAAGACTAAGGAGGAGGAGAGGGGATACAATAACAGTCTACAAATATTAGGGATGGGTGAACGCAGTTCGGAAGTTCGGAGTTCGGTTCCAAACTCGACCAGTTTGGTCGACCGAACCGAACTTCCGAACCGAACTCGATTTTCGAACGGAACCGAACTGAATTTCTGAACTTGGTTCTGTTCGCCCATCCCTATAAGATAATATTCCATTTAGTTCTGTTCGGAAGTTCGGAGTTCAGACCGAACTCGATTTTTTTAACCAAACCGAATTTCCGAACGCGGTTCTGTTCGCCCATCCCTAACAAATATCAGAAAGGTTGCCATAAAGAAGATGGAGAATGATTGTTCTCTTTTGTTATGAAGGGCAGGACAAGGGGCAGGCAAGTTAAAGGAAGACAACTTTAAAACAGATTAAACCTCAGAGGAAATTTCCTACTCCAAGGACAGTCATTTATTTTGTTATTTCTTTCTTTTGTTATATTTCTAATCCTTTTCCTCTTGCACACAATGGCAACTCGAAGCGGCTCACAGCAACAGCAACAATAACATCAATTCAATAATTAAAACATATGCAAAAATAATAAAACATAATAAAACATAAAACTACAAGGCAGAATGATAAAAATGAGACCCCTCCCCCCCAACCCTCACCTCCCTCCCTTCTCCCTCACCAAAGGACTGGCAGAACAGCCAGGTCTTACACTGTCTTTGGAAAGAAGGGAGGTCAGGAGCCAGGCGGGCCTCCATTAGGAGGGAATTCCACTGCCTAGGAGCAGCCAACAAAAACACCCTCCCCATCTTTGCCACCCGAGAAACCCGTGGGACTTCGAGTTGGGCATCCCTGGCGGACCACAAGGGTCGCACCATGGCTTGGGACATGAGGCGGTCCCACAGGTAGGCAGGGCCCAGGCCATTTAGGGCTTTATAGGTCAATACCAACACCTTGAATTGGGCCCAGAAGACAACAGGCAGCCAGTGCAGAGAATGGAGCACGGGTGTAATGTGCTTGCGGTGACCTGTCCCCATTAGGAGGTGGACCGTCGCATTCTGCACTAACTGCAGCCTCCTAACCATCACCAGGGGCAGGCCCACATATAGTGCGTTGCAATAGTCCAATCTAGAGGTGATAAAAGCATGGATGATGGTGGCCAGGTCAGAGTCTGAGACATACGGCCTTAGCCATCGTACCAAATGTAGCTGGTGAAAGGCGCTCCTTGTCACTGCTGCCACCTGGGAATCCAGGTCGAGCTGTGAGTTGAGAAGCACCACCAGACTATGGACCTGAGTAGCTAAAGGAGGACAGACTCCATCAACAACAGGCGCCACCAACATCACCTCTGTCTTATTGGAATTCAGCTTCGGACGACTTGCCCCCATCCAATCCCCGACAGCCGCCAAACACCGGGGTGAGCACCGAGACTGTCGAGTCTGGGTATGCAGAAAAGGAGAGGTAAAGTTGTGTATCATCAGTGTACTGATGACAGCGTATGCTGAATCCACTCATGACCTCGCCCAAAGGCTGCATATACACATTGAACAGGAGGGGGGACAAAATAGAACCCTGTGGGACTCCACATGTGAGGTTCCAGGGAGATGATGAACACCCCCCAAGCACCACCCACTGAGTTCTCCCAACCAGGAAAGAGTGGAACCATTCATGAACAATTCCACCCAACCCAGCTTGGTCCTGCAATTGAGCCACCAACATCTCATAGTCAACGGTATCAAATGCTGCTGACAGATCTAATAAGATCAACAAAGATGATCTGCCCTGATCCAATTCCCGGCACAGGTCATCGACCAAAGCCACAAGTGCAGTCTCAGTGCCAAACCCTGGACAAAAACCGGACTGCAAAGGATCCAGAAAACTGATGCGGTCAAAATGCTCCTGAAGCTGCCGAGTCACCACCGCTCAATAACCTTCCCTAAAAAGGGAAGGTTAGAAACTGGCTGGTAACTGACCAGGGAGTTGAAAGTGATGGTTTTTTGAGCAGAGGCTGTACCACTGCTTCTTTAAGGCGGCCCAGCACTCTGCCCTCCCTGAGGGAGGCATTGACAACCCCGGCAAACAATAGTCCTAATGTCTCATGACAGGCCTTGACCAGCCAGGATGGGCATGTTAGTTTCTTCCTGGTGAAGGTGGTAAGGAATTCTCCCCCCTGTGAGAGAGGGGTGGAGCAAGAGGATAGCCCCTGGTGGCAGCAGGGGAGGGAAAGTAGTAGGAAGTGGAACCAACTGCTTGGTGTGAGCAGGGAGTGGCATGAGTGGGTGCCAGTGGAGGAAGTATGGGGTAGCGATATATGTATTTAATGTAGTTTATTGTATAAGGATAAATAAGGGATTTTGTTGTATCAGATTGAATTGTATTGTATTGTATATTGTATTGAATTGCTGTTGGGATATAAATCCCCAAATTGTATTTTTTGTTGTTGTGAGCCACCTCAAGCCAACTTGGGTTGGGAGAGGCGGAATATAAATAAATTGTGAAATGAAAAAATTGTGAAAAATGAAAAATTCGGAACGGGTGGCTCTGACATTCCCAAGAACATCTGCCACCTCAGCGGGCAACACTCCCTGAAACTGATCCCATGAAACCAGACATGGCGGGGCTTCCATTTCCTTGGGTTCTCCCATTGCTACAAATGCGGCATCAAAGTCGTGGTGAATCTGAGCGATTTTTTCCACGAAAAGGTCGACAAACTTGTCACAGTGAGCACTGGAAGATTCCAGTTCCAGGCGGATGGAGGCCGGACTGACCAGTCTCTGCATCACCCAGAAAAGCTCAGCTGGACGCGACTTCGCAGATGCTATGAGGGTAGCAAAGAACACCTTTTTTGCAGCCCACACAAACAGAGCATAGGTTCTTAAGCTACTTCTATGCTGCAATCGGTTGGCTTCAGTGCGAGTATGGCAACACTGTCGCTCAAAGTGAGGCAGTGAAACAGGCTGCCTAGAGAAGTAGTGGATTCTCCGATCACCGGAAGATTTTAAGAAGAGGGTGGACAGGCATGTGGTTGGGATGGTTTAGGTATGTGAGATATGTTTGGGATGGTCTAGGTGTGGCAGATCCTGCACAAAGCTGGACTTCATAACCTTCAGGATCCCTTCCGATTTTATGATTCTAATTCTAAGAAAAGAAGAAGAGAGAAAGAGACGAGGGACAGGGAAGAGAAGAAAAATGTCAGTCCTGGGCTGTGTAGCAGATTTGGCTGAGCTTGGGGCTTGGAGCTGAGTTGCTTCAGTGCACTGGGAAGGGGAGGGGAGAGGAGGGTTGGTCAGGAGAGATGCAGCCCTTGGAGCCTGGGATTCTGCTCTAGGCAAACCTAGCAAAGGTAGCACTGGCTTGACTAAACTCTGTTGATGCTCAATGGAGTTCCAGGGTGCATAAGTAGATCTTTTTGCACAACTGATTGCAGAAATGTGTCACAGGATAGCATTAGGAGGGCAGTGTTTATTTTAATACAAATAATGCTACCAAATAAATAATGCCAATATTAGTAAATGGTCACCAGGACAAGAATGTAGGAGTTGGTGGTCATGCTTTAGTTTCCCCTTGATGTGAAACACTGAAATAATGTAAGGATTCCATTAGATTGTGTTATTTGTATATCTGGCTCTTTGTCTTGGCAAGAATTTATTTGCCAATAAATATTAGTTTTATTTTATATTTGATTAATGAAGTTGCTGTTCTAGGTGTTGGAAATGCATGCTGGGAAGCAAACATGCATTTATAAATTTGCATGATTATGCAAATCAAGGGTAATTATGCAGATTTGCAGATTTGGCTACAGTGGTTGCAGAATTTAAGATTTTTTTTAGTAGTTTGTTTATTGCTTCCGAGGCCATAAAAAAAGACACACAATACACATATAAAAAATTCATACACATCAAAATAAGTCTAGGCACAAAAACCTCAGACCCGTCATACAACAAATAGCAAATAACCACAGAGCATTACCAAATACCAAATTGTCCCGAGCCCTAAAAAATAGGCAGTTGGAATTGCAAAAAAGGGTCTGACGGTTAAGAGCAGCCACCAAGAAAAGCGCCACCGCCTTGGAAAGGCCAGGATCTACGTCGGCAAGAGCTAGACAAAGCAGATGGTGCTCAGTCCTGCCTGGCTACTTCTGGAAAAAGGAGCCAAGGTAAGTCCTTCGTGCCTCATCATAAAGATGACAACTCAGAAGCAAATGATGTGTAGTTTCAACAGATTGAGCGTCGTATGGGCAGATCCGCTCAGAGAACTCTATAGGCCGAGAGCGGCCTTCCAGAAGAGCTGTGGGCAGGGCATTAAATCTGGCACACATCAGGAGATATTTGTCTCTGAGTGAAATATCCGAGGTTAAATAAGCAGCCATACATAAACGGGGAGGGGGGAATAAGAGAAAATTGCGGAGGTGAGGGGAACCTCTAACGGCCGCACACTCCTCCTGGTGATCCTGGTCCCTTAACCTCACAATCATCTCCTTAGCTGTATGTTCCCAACCCCTTTCCCCCCGGTACTCCGGATGAAACCCTAACTTTGCCACAAAAAGCTCTACAGCCTTCTGCCATGCACTCTTATGTGGATCTGCTTTCCAATATTGGATCAGCCCCTTGGTGTCTGATTGTACTAGCTTGGCCCAAAATTTGACCACTGCCACCCAACCTGTCGAGGACCACCTTGATTGCCCCGTCTCCATCCTAATAGCAGCAAAAGGGGTGCCACGAGGGACCTTCAGCAGGTTTTGGAGAAAAAGAGCCTGAAGGCTATCCAACATTCAGGCTCTAGCAGGCAGGAGTGGCAGCCACACTTCCGCCCCATACAACATCTGCATACGAGTTTTAGCATTTATAACCCTTGTTGCAGGGACCACCGCCCTCCTACTGGTCCTGCCGAATGCTCTCAGCAGCGAAAAAATAGCTCCCTGGGCAGATGCCACTGCACCATTCAAGTGTCCGATCCAAAGTCCTGAAGCATGGAAAAGAAGGCCCAAGTACCGATAGGACTTGACCTGCAGTATGGTGTGATCCCCAACTTGCCACTGCCCTATCCTGGCTGATCTGGCAAAAACCACAATCTGAGATTTTCTGAAATTAATAGCCAACGCACTCTGATCACAAAAATCAACGAAACAATTTAATTGCCTCCTCATCCCCACCTTTGTTTGGGAGAGGATAACAATATCGTCCGCGTATAGACACCCAACTGGGTGATCTGCTGATATGGGCGGGAAATGGGAAGTAGCTGCCAACCTAGGCACCACTCCGTTTATAAACAGGTTGAAAAGGGAAGGAGCCAGCACACAGCCCTGCCTGATTCCCGCCAATACCGGGATAGCCTCCGTCAGGCGCTCCTGTGTGTCCAACTTGACAGCCAGGAGGTTATTCTTGTGCATGGCTCACAGCAAACAGAGAAGCCTTAGTTCCATCACCAGTGAACCCAGTCTCCCCCAAAGGATCTCCCTGTTGACTAGATCAAAAACTGGTCGGAGATCCAAAAATGCCACATAGAGCTTTCCGTTTTTGGTCATATATTTCTCTATCAGGTGGTGTAAGATTAAACAATGTTCCAGAGTAGAACACCCCTCTTGGAACCCCGCCTGTTCTAGCCACAGAACCTTCTCCTTCTCCATCCAGATATGTAATCTCCATAGGAGCCATTTTCCATACACCTTAGCAATGGTGCATAAAAGGCTAATCGGCCTGTAGTTTGCAGGATTGCCATGATCCCCTTTTTTAAAGATGGGCACCACTATTGCCCTGCCCCAAACTGGGGGTAAAACCCCGCTAGCATTTATAATTGAGAACAGCTGCGCCAATCTAGGCGCCCACCAATCCAAAAAGCCCTTAAGGAGCTCTGTTGGGATTAGATCAGGTCCTGCCGCTTTGCCATTCCTGAAGGAGTTGATAATCTCAGCCACTTCTGTTGCCAAGATGGGGGTCCAAACCGGAGCCAGAGTGATATCCCAAGCAGAAGAAGATAGAACACTCGTCGTCCCTGCCTCGGCATAAAGGGAACTAAAGTGTGCCACCCAGCCAGCCTCAGGGACCGCAACCATATAAGCCTTATATGGATTTTTTAAAATAATCAACATGGGTCCCTAGTAACACCCTATGAAATCAACCAATTCATTCTAACTAGGTATTTTCAGATGTTACGTTGGGCCGATTCACCACAGTAAATCCCCGGTGGGGGTGAATGAAACAACCACCCCCCGTGGTTAAAAAAAGCCCCAAACAGACATTGCGGAACCGGGACCACGGCAGGGAATCGGGCTGCCAGATCACGGACTGGGACACCACAACAGATGTTACGCTGATCCCCGGCTGTGGTCAAAACACCCACAAGCCACCGGGAAGGGGCGGGACGCAGACATGGCCGCCCGAGGGCAAACGAAGCCACAAGGCACAAAAGGGAACACCCACACCAGGGAAACGGGAAGGGAGGGGGGAGGAGGGAGAAGAGCTGCCCGGGTACTACACACAACAGGCACACAGACAACGGGGGTACAGCGGAACACACAGCACAAGCGCGCGCGCACACACACACACACACGGGACTGGAAAGGAAGGGAAGGGAAGACACGCGAGACCGGACCGCACACAAGGCACACCGGGCAAAGGGGGGGTGGGGCGGAACAGGGGAGAGGGGGGGGAAACGGCACAGCGGCAGAGCAGGACACAGGCAACCGGGACCACAACACCCACAGCAGAACAGGCCACACGGGACCCCCCAACACCGCAGGGGTGAAAATGCACAGAGTGGGAGAGCCATGCATCCAGTAGCCCAATGCAACTGGCACAGTGGGGGTCAGTACCCAAGCAGTAAGAAGCAGGCAGGACACAGAAGCATGTTCAAGTTGGTTTATTAGGAAACACAGGTAGTACAGGAAAGGCCCAGATCTATACCAAGCCCCAAGACTCGGTGTGTGCAGGAAGGAGGAAGGAAGCTCCCCCATGCTCAGGCAGAGACACGAAGAGAGCCGAAACATCCCAGCAGAGGAGAGCGACAAAGCAGGTCCCAGCACAAGCAGGACAGTTAGGATGGGGGAAGGGTGCCCTGAACAGTCCGACAATGTCCCCCGTGCACAGCAGACAAACGTGATGAGGTGCCTTGGGGGGAAGCAACCCAATGGCTGCAAGTCCAACACACAGGCAGTCCTGGAATGGGGGGCCTTAGGAGCACAGTCCCAAGGCACAGCGGGAGCCCATACAGAACCGGGAGCGGGCCGGGAATGGTCCTGCAGGCACACTCGGACCCCACACCCCGGCGAGGGGGGCCAGGCAGGAGTGCCAGTGCAGGGCTGCTGGTCCAAAGGCACACACACACTCCTGTAGGAAGCCGCGAGGGGCAGTGCAGGGACCCCAGAACCCAGAGGTCACACAGGCGCCCAAGGGGGGGAGGGGCCACCGGCAGGGCCTCAGGCGGCTGATGATACTCAGCAGGACCCAGGCAGGTCATGAAGGCAATGCAGAGAGCCAGACCCAGGCTTCAGAGAAGGCAAGCATGCAGGAGAACTCCGGGTGCACAGGGAGATGGGGGGGGGGCAAATGCATCCTGGGAAGCAAACAGCACGGGTGCTCACCAAAGACAGCAGGGAGGGAGCCGTGAGCGGAACCCACACCCCGGGTGGGGGCCAGATCCTACATGGGGACAGGCAACCAGGGACCGGGAGGCACCCATGACTCACAGCCAGCTGCTGGGGACCAACACAGGGCCAGGGGCCGGGTGCCCTGCACGGTGAACCAAGTGGGGCCAATGGATCATGCCTCGGTGGTACCCCAACAAGGACATGTGATGGGCGATCAGGTAGTAGGCCTCGAAGGAATCCTCCATGGACAACCCCAACTGCACATTAGAACAGGACCACACGCCAGACAGCGCCGACAGCTCCGCCGTGGAAGGCTCCGACACATCAATCAGCAGCTGGGGGCCAGGGAAGCTGATCCAGCTCCAGCAGCCGGTGATACACTGCCCCACGGGAGCACTGGTGCTCACGGGCCCCGTGGATACAGCCAAAGTAGGACACGGCCAAGGCAGGGCCCCCCTCCGCAAGGCACAGTGTGTAGGCAGACAGGCTGCACACAGACAGCGCAGACACGGTCTCAGCCGCAAACTAGGCCACATGAGAGCACCTCATCTCCGGGATGTGCCCATTGGGAAAGGGAACTAGTCCCAGCGTCTCTGCATGCAGGCTGCAATCCCGGGCGCTCGCCTCATAGCCGAAGTAGTGAAGCCCTGACCTCAGGCTCGCATAAGCAGCTGACTGGCTGTCCGGGCAGCACAGGAGCAACTGCACGGCCGGGGTCTGCCACAACTCACACAGGGACATGGTCTTGAGGAAAGTCTAGCTATGGGGGGCCCCATGGGGGCCAGTAAGCGGGAGCCCGGTGGAAGCACAACCAGACATGGTCCAGCTACACAGGAAGAATAACACCATGGACGGGGGGCAGGCGGTCACCGCAGGGCCATGGGGGGGAAGGGGGTACCAAGGGGTGCCAAGGACAGGCGAGGCGGCCATAGGCCGCAACAATGTATAGCTACAGAGCGAGGCATGGGATGCGGACCCGGCACAGCTGCAGGACACTAGCAGCCAGCCAGGCCATCTAATCAGGACTCCAAAGACACAGTGTAGCAAAGAGGGAGCGGGGAGCATGGGTTGATGGCATAAGGAATGCAGGTGCAACTGGAACAGTTGCGCGTGCTCGGTCTGGCGCTTGGCCTCACATGTGGCCAGCAGGTGCACCCTATCGCACTCCAAGCCACACCTGCCCCGCTCAGGAAGGCCAGGGCACCTGGGGCAGCCCACCCGCCGGCCCTTCCCATTCCCGGCCTGGCAGTACACGCCCCTACCCCCTGGGGCCAGCAACAGCATGGAGCAGGACAGGGCACGAGCCTACTGCATGTTCCTGGAGGTCGTGGCCGAGTGGTACCGCACCCACATGGATCAGCTGTGCATCCTGACCACAGAGGTGTGCCCGGGTGCCCGGCTGCGGGTGCATGTGGCTGGGAGCATTGTGCAGACCCGTAGGGCCCACCATGCCCGCAGGCAGTCCCATACCCATCTCAGGGCACAGAGGGTGTCCAGGTAGCGCTCCAAGAGGTGGCCGGGTGCCTCTGAAGGGGGGCAGAGGCCCTGCGCCGGGCAGTGATGTTTGCTATGCCCATCGACCGGCGGCTGTGGGTCACTGAGTGGGCCCAGGGCTGGTGGGCCCGGGCTCTGGCCCACTGGGACGAGGCCACCTGGAGGGCCCACTTCAGGATGGACAAGCTCACCTTGCTGTGGCTTGAGGAGCTCCTCACGCCCTGACTAGAGTGCTAGCACACCCCCATGAGGGCACCCATCCCCATGATCCAGCGGGTGGCCATTGGGGTGTGGGTCCTGGCAATGCCCGACTCCTGCCGGTCCATCTCTGAGTACTTTGGGGTTGGGCTGAGCACTGTGGCCTGTATTCTCCGGGATGTCTGCGAGGCGGTGGAGGGGGTGCTCCTGGACAGAACAATCTAACTGGTGGACCAGAGGGCCGTGATAGCCGGTTTCGCGGCCAGAGGCTTCCCCAACTGCATGGGCGCCGTGAACGGCACCCACATTGAGATCCTCCGCCCCTCCGCAGCTGGGGCCATAGAGTATGTCAACAGGCACGGATATCACTCCCTGCAGCTGCAGATGGTTGTGGACCACCGGGGGAGGTTGATAGACATCTTCATGAGCAACTCTGGGCACAGTCACGATGCCAGGATCATGACCATCTCCCCCTTCTATGCCAGGATGTTCCGGGGGGACTTTGCTGACATAGGGATGTCCTGGATCGAGGGGGTCCTGATGCCCCCCTGTATCCTGGGGGACCTGGTCTATTCCCTCACCCGGTGGCTCATGAATTTTTACCCGGTCCCCCAGAACCCTGTGGAAGCATTGTACAACTCCCGCCTGTGTTCCAGCAGGACCGTGGTGGAGCGGGCCTTCGGGGCGCTCAAGCACCGCTGGAGGAGCCTTGCTGGCCTCTTGGACTATACCGTGGAGACCTCTGTCCTGGTAATCGGGGCCTGCTGTGTGCTGCACAACGTGTGCAAGACCGAGGGGGCTACCCTGGAGTATCCGGAGCCCAACCGCCCCTCAGGCCCAGTGCCCCTGTATGTAAATGCTAACAACCCACGAGAGTACTGTTATGCCAAGCGCATCCGGGATGCCCTGGCGAGGCACATCAGCTGCAAGGCTGAGGTGTGAGGGAGAGCACTGCCTCCACCACCCCAGTGGTGCACCCAGGGGACCCTGGGCCCTGCCCCTGCATGCCCCCCCAGCCCCCCTGTCACCCAGGTAGTAGCACAGTAGACAGGACTTCATTTCACCCATTTACTGTCACCCTATATACATGTGCACCCTCACACCCACCACCACCCCATACCCCCACTGGTGCCCCCCCTCACATTGCCCTCCCCCTGGCCCCCTCCCCCCATGTGTCTGGGGTCGGCCCCTCGGTCACTTGGTGGTGGACACCGAGCTCTGTGAGCTGGCTTCCCCCCCGCTGTCCATGTCCCCGTCGGTGTCCTAGGCCACCTCACTGGCCGGAGGGCTGGCAGGTGGTGGTGGTGGTGGCGGTCCTGGGAGTCTCGGAGCCCCCCATGGCGGCTGCATCCTCCGGGTGGCCAAGGGCTGGGGGAGGTGGATGTGAGGGCCCTGCAGCTGTGGAGGCAGCTGGTGTGGAGGAGGAGGCAGTAAGGGGGGAAGGGGAGGGGGCTGGGGGTTGGGGAGGGGGTTGCGGGGGTTGGGGAGGGGGCAGGGGCACTGCAAGGATCGGGACAGGCTGTGTGGCCGGGGGGGCTGGAGCCATGACATAGGCACATAGTGTGCCGGCATGGAGGAGCTGTGCTGGTGGGATGGGCCCGGGTGACCGTGGATGCCCTGGCTGCCCTGTAGGATGATGGAGGGGTGGTCTGTTATCGAACCGTGCACGTGCCCCGGCCGCAGGATGGGCCCGGGTCTCAGAGGGCCAGCAGGGTTCCTCTCCTGGACACGTCCCCCCGGGCCCTCCCCCTTCCAGTGTGCCTCACCTGATGGCTCCTGCTGCTGCCTGGCCTCCAGGGTGTCCCCCTCCTCGGCCGGAGTGTTCCCCCCATGACCACTGGCTGAGGGTAATGAGGGTGCCGGCCTCGGACTCCGCATGCCCAGCCTGGGGGAGCTGACTGTTGGGGCTGCTGTCCGGGGGGGGGCTGCTGGTGCTGGAGGTCCCAGGGCGTTCCTCCTGGGTTTCCGGGGCCCTGGCCCTGGAGCCTTCTTTTAGGGAGGCAAGGAGAGGGGGTACCTTGACCCGTTCCCTGCCCTGGACCACAGCGCACCCCACTAGGCATGGGGCAACGACGGACCCCTTCATATGAAGGATGCGGTCCAGGGCATCGTAGAAGGGGGTGGTTCGGGCTCCGTGGCTGGACCGCGCGTTATTGCCCCGGATGGCCTTGTACCCCCTCTTGAATTCTTTGACCTTTGAGCTGCACTGTCTGATGGTCTGGTGGTGCCCTGCCGCCTCCATGTCCCTCACTATGTCCCGGTAGACATGTTTGTTGCTCTGGTTGAGGACGAGTTCCAGCTGGTACTCCAGGGTCCCCCAGATCCATATAAAGTCCAGGGTCTCTCGCAGCCCCCACTGGCCCCCTCGGTGGTAGGCCCATCTCCCCCTTCTCCCCTGTGGTTCCTCCTCCTCCTCCTCCAGTGGGTAATCCCATTTTCTGGAACTCAGTTTTCTGAACTCAGCCTAACATTCCAACCAGGTCTCTATTATACAGCACCATTTCCTGTCTTCTTTTTTATAACTCTTAACCATTATTAATAATAATAATAATAATAATAATAATAATAATAATAATAATTATTATTATTATTATGTGCCAGCAATGTCCCTGTCACTGAAGAATGATTCATTAGAAACAGGCCCCTGCACTGAAGGGCTTACAATCTAAGAGCGACAAGGGAGGAGAGATAAGGGGAAGGGAACATAAGGAGAGAAAGTGATCCATTCATGAAGTTGAGAAGTTGTGGGCACACATGTTTAGCTTGGTAACATTTAATCTAGGAGAGACAAGGCAGGGCAGACAAGGGAGAGGGGGACCATAGGGAAAGACAGGGATACAGTCACAAAGGTGAGAACTCACAGGTGCACATGCTTGGCTTAAGCTAAAGAGGAGAAAGGGATCGTGAATGAAAGGATAGAAGAGGCAGAAGCTGTGTTCACTGTCCAGTCTGTGGGGGAGAGGAGCTAGGGAAAACCTAATGGAAGAGGGAGGTTTTCCGAAGGCACTTGAAGGTTGGGAGGGAGGGAGGAAACCAAATGTGTTCAGGGGGGTGTTCCAGGCATTGGGGGGGCAGGTGCAAAGTGATTCACCAAGAAGGAGATTGAGGGTGGGTGAGGGTGGTGGCAGAGGTGGACCAAAGCTCCCATGTGGGAATGTAGCATTAAACAAGTGCAGAAAGATAGTTATTGCAATAATTTTGTTGCTTCGCCCTCTAGGGGATATTTCTGTAAAGAGAAGACATTTTAAATATAAATTAATGGGTAGTGTAGGATAGGACGTACGCTTGAGACCTGCAAATATGGACACTTCACAATTCCGAATCCCCATTCTGTCCCTTATTAGTAAGCACTGCAGTGTTGCCAGGTCTTGTGAATTTATCACAAGAGACGCGATTTCTAAGCCTGACTCGCAACCTTGTGATTAGTGTCACTAATTTTATGATATTGGGTGTAGGGCTGATTACTGTCGGGCTGCTGGCCTCTGGACTGATGGCTACCCACTGCTCCCTGCCTCCCTCTGCATTCTGCAGAGAGCTGAGCTTGCTCTTTGAATCCCCAGCCATGCTGCAGAGCTTAGTGGGGACCGGACAATAAATTATTTGTGTCAGGAGGGGACCAGAAGCCTGATATCAGGGTAGCGCACAGCACACTCCTGATTGGTTCCCCTGGAAACAGGGACTGATTAGAGTGTTGCACACAACTTGGAAGAGGCTTTCCTGCTCCCTCCCATCCCCACTTCGATACGGGTGCAGCTAGGCTCTGTAGAGTACTGCATAGCAGGGGAGGCAGACAGCAAGCTCAGCTCTCTGCAGAATGCAGAAGGAGGCAGGGAGCAGTAAGGGGCCACTGGACCGGAGGGGCCAGCAAGGGGCCACTGGCCAGCAGTCCAGGGGTGAGGTAAATCAGACAGTACCCTAGGGTGTCCCAGAATGCTCCAATATATTTTGTGAGGAATCTGGTGAGAGCTCACACTGGGGCTGAGATTTTGGCAAAATCTCAGTCTCGGTGTTTGATCTCTCAAGATTTTTTTGTTTCAGTCCAAGATTTGGAAGGCTTGGCAAGAAGCAGGCATCAGGAAGTGTGGCATGGGGAGAGCCCAGTCATCCTTCCCCCCACCCCAAAGCAGCCCAGCCCTAGCTGTGGAGAGGCACCCCCCAATTCTGGTAATCTTGGTTGTCCCCTGAGGCATCTAGAATCATGGGTGTCTACTTTGACATCAAAGCAGCTGGGGGCGTGCTTGAGCTATGATTGCAAATGAAAATGCTGTATATTTTTGGCTTTTAAAAAAATGACTGTATGTGAGATTAAAGATATCAAAGTGACATGAATTTAATAAAACTAAACAAGTTTGGGTCTAGGTAATAAAGAGTTACCTCTATAAACTCAACCTAGAAAAATGAGCCAAGTTTTACACAATAGGGTATATGTGAGCAATCTCTGTTGCTTTTCTGTGGCAAGAGTGGCACTCAGAAGACACATCTTCTGTGATAAAGAATAAATGGGCTAACGTTGCTCTACTGGGTAATACGCACATTTTACAGAGAGATACTGGACGGATTCCATCATTTCAAATACAAAAGAATGATCCACCTTCACTGCATAAATTGCCAGTCTTAAAAGGCTTATTTTTAGATGATGAAGATAAAATGGAAGATTTTGATGAGATATGGTCTTCTCTTCCTTCCACATAAATTAATTGTACAATTTAATAAACTAACAGGTGGTTCCACTTCAGACACAGCAGATGTTAGACTGAATGAATGGAGTCCCCTCTTGTGATCAACTCGTCCCCAAGCTATTTCTTCTTTTATATTCTTCCTTTTCTTTTTCCCACTTCTCCCTTTTTTTCTGCCTGATTTATGAGCAGCTACAGTATGAAGAGTTTTGTCTGAATTATATGAATATTGATGACAGGGTAGTGTTGATGGTAGCTGTATTAATAACTTTTATGCGCTTCCTGGAAATGCCTGCTTTCACAAAGCAACCTGGTTTCCTATCGTCGTACTGAAGACTGTCCTGTTTCTGTATTCATTACATGGGCAACATTTTCAAAAGGGGCTGTCTGTTTGTAAGGGCAACACTTGCACCTCCCAACATTATCAACAGGTTTTTAAAAAAAAATAATCACCACCTGCATGAGAAGCCCCCGTCGCCGCCAAAATGGCGGCGACGGGCCATTGTCGGCCCCCCCCTTTCTACTTACCAAAGAGGCGCCGGGAGCAACAGCGCAGCTGGTTGAGAGAGCCCCTGTAGCAGGGCTCTCTCTGCACGGGTTGCACGCAACCGCCCGACGCGCAGGCGCACTGCGCAGCGCGGGGTTTGGGGCTCCTCCCCTTTAGGAGGGAGGATCCCCTGAGCCGCGTGAGAGCGGCAGATGGGGAAAAGGAACTGGTGAAGCAGCAGCAGAGGCAATAGGCTGCTGCTTCCAGTCAGAGGCAAGGAAGGGGATAAAAATAAAAAGAAAGATGGGTAGGACAAAAAGAAAAGGGGATGGGGGAAAGAAAGGGAACAGTGGGGAGAGCGGACGCCTCGCCCGGGAAAGGAGGGGGGAGGAAAGGGAAGGAGCTACCCCTGCTGGGTGCCCCACCCCTGGGGAGATATTGAAGAGACTCCAGCGCTGTGAGTTACAGCTGATGGAGAGGGAGCAGGCAAGGAGCCACGAGGACAATGGAGGAGCAATGGAGGCCACGGTGGAGGTGAGTGAGAGGGGCACGGCAGGGAACCCGGCCCCAACAGAGGATTGCCCCGAAGAGAGCCCACAGGAAGGCCACAACAGGAGCAGGGGGGGGAGGGCGATCATCCCCCCAAGACGCTACAGGGACGAAGTTGAGGGAGTAGAGCCCAGCCCCACTACTGCAGTAACACGCGGGGAAGTGCGGGGCCGGCAAGGGGAGTTGCCGGCCTCATCCCTCCCGGAGCAAACCCAGGTGGGGAGCCACCAGGGAGAAGGGCAAGGCGGGGAGGGTTCAACTTCGGGTCTGGGCCCATTGTTGGAGGCTATGTATGCGGCAGGAGCCCGTGAAGCCCCGAATAGAAATGAGGCAGAGGTGGGTGACCCAATAGGGGTCCCCGGCCTAGTGGAACATCAGTTAAGGGGACAGAACCAAGCCACGCAGGGGGCTCAGCCACGCGAGACTGGATCAGGCAGGTACAGAGCGCGTGGAGGGGAGGGGGTTTCTCCTTTGTCTATGCAGGGGGACTCGCCACCAGCCAGGAGGAGACGCATGGAAGACCCCAGGTCAGGAGAACAACCCACATATGAAGAGTTATGGCAAAGGGTACAAGACCTGGAAAGAGAGCTACAAAGGGGCAGACGAGGGGCAGTCCAGCCCAGGGACCCGCCTGGACCAGCTGAGCCAGGTGGAGTAACGGAACAGGAACATGGGCCACGGGGCGGTATTGGGGGGAGGACAGCTTCCAGGGTAGTCGAAGGTACGACCCTGCCCCCAAGCCCACAAGAAGGAGACACGAGGGGAGAAAAAAGGGGGGAAACACCAGGTAACCCCACGGTTCCCCAGGGCCCCCGAAGGATGTGGTTGGAGGGAGAATGGGTGTGGGTTACACCAGCCCCCCCCCCCACAGGGGCACACCAACCAGCTAGGTCAGGGAACAATCAAGGGATAGAAGGGGGAGCAACAATGCCAGCCAGTTCAGAAGGCCCCCCGGCAACAGACAACGGAAGAGCTGGGGGGAACACCACCGCATACAAACGCCCCCCACCTCCGCCAGGAGGGGCCCACACTAGTGTGGGGGCCCCTTTCGGTGAACACCTACTGCCCGCCACAAAAGAAAAAATCTGGAAGGGTGAATACGTAGACGTGTTCGCCCTGATGTTTAGTGACCCCATACTGGATCACACCGAAAAGGAGGAAGACAAGGACAAAGAGAAGTTCCGCCGCCCTAAAGCGGACAGGAACTGGGCGAACTGGACGTCATCCTTCGCCGTCTATATGGGAGTGTTACTACAGGCCGACCCGGGGCGGGGATTAGAGCTCCACAAGTATGTGGATATAGTGCGGAGAGCATACACTACGGGTCCCCCAGGGGCATGGTTAAGATACGACGAGGCGTTTAGGCATAGGGCCGCCCTGAACCAGGGTTTGCGCTGGGATACCCACGCAATAGATTTATGGCTGGAATGTATGGTGGACGCTACCAGAGTACCATTGTCTGAGAGCGGACACGCATTAATAAAAGGGGGGGTAGCGGCAGCCAACGAACTTTTTCGTGGGGAAGGGAAAAAGAACACCCAAGGCACCCCGGGATACTGCTGGGAATATAACCAGGGTGCGCGATGTAATAGAAGCTCATGTAGATTTCGGCACGGATGCGCGGTGTGCGGGGGGACACACCCAGTCACCAACTGCTTTAAACTTAGGCAGAGAAACGATAAGAGCAAGTTTCCACAGGGCGGTAGTTTTAACAAGGGGGGCCCAGGCCAGCCCGGTAGCGCCCGAGCTACGCAGGGGGCCAACACCGGTCAGAACTGATCGACTAGAACGGGCCCTGTATCTACACCCAAACCGCCAGGAGGTAGCATATATAGTAGAAGGGTTCAAAAATGGATTCAGGATACCCGCTGCGAATGTGAACCCTGTGTTGGCAGCGCGTAATCTGAAGTCCACAAGAGGGATGGAACACATAGTAAAAAGCAAAATAGAAAAGGAAGTAGAGGAAGGGAGAGTAGCAGGCCCCTTCAAACACCTTCCCATACCAAATCTTTTCATCTCTCCCTTAGGAGTAGTCCCAAAAAAGACAATAGGGGAATTTCGCCTCATTCATCACTTGTCCCATCCGAGAGGTAGATCTGTTAATGACTCCATTCCAAAGGAACTTACCACAATCAAATACGCATCTTTTGATGTGGCTGTGGATAAGGCCAGACGGATGGGACGAGGGGCATGGATGGCGAAATGTGATGTCAAATCGGCCTTTCGATTGTTACCCGTACACCCAGATAACTTTCATTTGCTAGGTTTTCATTTCGAGGGTCAGTATTATTTTGACCGGGCCATGCCGATGGGCTGCTCCATTTCTTGTTCGATTTTTGAGAGATTTAGCAGCATGATTGAATGGGTTTTCAAACAAAAGTGGAGAAAAGGGGAGATCACAAAATATCTCGATGACTTCCTAATAATAGGAAGCCCAGAAATAAGGGAATGTGCTGCGGCCTTACGTTTATTTCAGGAAGTAGCAGCGGACCTTGGGGTCCCGCTGGCTCCTGGGAAGACTGAGGGCCCCAGTACTAAGATCACGTATCTAGGGATCGAGCTGGACACAGTGATGGAGCAGTCTAGCTTGCCGGCAAACAAAATTGAGGACATCAGAATTAAGATACAAGAATGTTTGGCCACAAAAAAGACCACCGTGCTGGCCCTGCAGTCCCTTGTGGGCAGCCTCAATTTTGCCTGCCGGGTAGTGGCCCCGGGCAGAGCCTTTCTAGCCCGCTTATATGAGAAACTAAGAGGAAAATTAGAACCACACCACAGGGTACGGGTAACAAATGAAATGAGAAAAGACCTAAACACATGGATAGAATTCCTAACTGACTTTAACGGGGTCAGCTTTTGGAGGACCAAATTATTATTAAGGGCGGACCTACAAGTGCAGTCCGATGCCGCAGGAGGATCGGGTTTCGGGATATATTTTAAAACCCGATGGTGTGCAGCACGGTGGCCCCAGGCATGGCATCAACAAGGAGTGACCCGTGATTTAACATTTTTAGAACTGTTCCCAATCGTTGTGGCAGTATTGGTGTGGACAGACCAGTTTGCCAACCGTTCGGTCCTATTCTGGTGCGACAACCTAGCGGTTGTCCACATAGTTAACACCTTGTCATCCAGATCCCCACGGGTAATGGGCTTGGTACGTGTATTGGTACTAACATGCCTCAAGGCGAACATTTTGTTTACGGCTAAACACGTACCTGGGATCGACAATGGCATAGCCGATGCCCTTTCTCGATTCCAGATAGCCCGATTCCGAGAGTTGGCACCGGAGGCCAGTTTGGTCCCCGAACCATTGCCACCAGCCTTATGGAGCCTTGGGGAATAACAGCACAAGCCATCATACAGGGATCGTTGGCACCAAGAACCCAGGCCTCATACGGTAGGGCACTTAGGGAATTCCAAGAATTTCGGCACATTAAAGGATGGGAGGTTGGTTTTCCTATCACCGAGCCCGAGGTGATCCAATTTGCAATGCAGCAAAGGGACAGAGGTTTAACACCAGGTACCATAGGAGGGAAAGTGGCAGCATTAGTATTTGCCAACCGCCTCATGGGCTTCCCATCACCAGACAGGGGATTTTTCATCAGGCATATGTTAGAGAGCTGGTCCAGGTCCCCCCGTCCTCCGCCAAAAATTCGTAAGCCGCTCACCACGCCGAGATTGTTGCAGGTCATAGGGGCCTTACCAGGTGTGTGCTATAATGCATATGAGGTACAGCTGTTCACGACAGTTTATGTGGTGACATTCTTTGGGGGATTCCGGATTA
This sequence comes from Sphenodon punctatus, assembly GCA_003113815.1. Lineage (NCBI taxonomy): Eukaryota > Metazoa > Chordata > Lepidosauria > Sphenodontia > Sphenodontidae > Sphenodon > Sphenodon punctatus. The sequence goes on along the minus strand of QEPC01009488.1, from coordinate 3,312,569 downwards.
GTGAAGTGGTGGCGGCCAGCTCCAGAGATAGATCTGACACTGCCCTTCAGATCGCAGATGTCACAATAGAAAAGGACGAAGTGGCCATACGCCTCCGCAGGTCTAAGACCGATCAGCAGAGTAGGGGACACACGGTTCCTTTGCACAGGTGTGGTCAAACCGCAATATGCCCTGTCCAACTCATAGGACAGTACGTAGAAGCAAGGCCCCTTAAAACGGGGCACCTCTTTATGCATCAGAATGGGGTTCCCCTCACCAGTCATCAATTTATGGCTGTGTTACGCAAGGCCCTGCGCAAGGTCGGGCTGCCCCCTCAGGATTTTGGATCCCATTCGTTCCGGATAGGGGCGGCCACTTCAGCGGCTGAAGCTGGGTTGCCTGAGCAGGCTATCAAGGCGGTAGGGAGATGGAGGTCCGGAGCCTACAAGAGATACATCAAACCTTACCCTCACTAACAAGTTTGTCTTTTATTAGGGATAGGACCCAGAGGCGTTACGAGAAGCGAAGTATGGATTGTGGGTCACAGTATCGTGCGATGGGCAAGCAGAGCGGCTGCAATGTCAGAATGGGGAACCCAATTAGGCCTAGGTGACCTCGCAAAAATCAGATGGAACGGGACCAGCGGAATGCGCTGGGCACAACTCCTGCCGGAATTGAAACAAATGGGAAAAGGCATTAAACCCGACATAATAATAATCCATTTAGGGGAGAATGACATTACGTCCAATAAGGGAGTAAAATTGATAATACAGATTAAGACAGATTTACTAACAGTAAAAGATTGGTTCAAAGAGGCAAAATTGATATGGATGAATTGGCTACCCAGAATTAGGTGGAAGGGAGCTCTGAAACCGGGCAAGGTAGACAAAACTAGAAAAGTGATCAATAAGGAGATATCCAAATGGGCTTTCAGTGTAGGGGATGCGGTTATTAATCAATCAGGGATAGTGCACACCAACAAAACTTTATACAGAGAAGACGGAGTCCATTTATCTGAACAAGGCAATCGATTGTATTTGACCACATTGGTGGAACATCTCAAGGGAATTTTGATTTCCTAGGCGGTGGGGGTCGGGACTTTGTTCCAAACCCCCTTTGTGGCGGGGGTCCAGCATGCTCGGTTAGGATAAATAGGTTAAGATAGCTAAAAGAGTCATCTCCATAAGAGATGGGGTTGTGAGGTATTGTGTAATGACGGGCACAGCATGCACAATCGTCATAACCCTGGGAGGGGTACTCCGCAGGATAAGCAGGGGCGTGCACAGCCTCCACATTCTGCGGGGTACTTACCGACTTACTCACGCCCACAAGGGGCACACCCCCTTTTGGCCAGTGCACTGTTGCAGTCAAAGGAGGGGACGGTTCAAGTTAAGGTACTGATAATGGAAGGCGCTTCCATGCAGTACTCAGTTATAGTTAAAAAGTATCGTTAACTCCTAGCAGGCTGGACCCATGATTGCTGGTGCAATCCCCCACCGGCCTTTACCTTTGGTTGTTTGAATAAAGTGCGGCCAAGCTGTTTAAACCAAACATTAAGTCTCTGCGTCTCTTTGGGGGGGTGCAAGGACAAAGGGATATAGTATCAATTACACAGAGTCACACACAGATCGCACACACACACAAACCAGTTAGATAGGTGGGGTTTGCTCATGCAAATGCTTTTGCTTTTGTACACACTTACTAGTGAGAGCTGGTCTAACCCAGCTGCCAAGGTGTTGGACTATTTATTTATTTTATTTATTTAATTTTATTTTTTACCCCACCCTTCCTGCCACTTTATGAAGTGGCTTACACTTCATAAAATACTAATAATATTAAAAAAAACATTTAAAATAAAACATAAAGGAGGAGAATAAAAATCTCAACCCTCCCCAGCCCAACCCCCCCATCACCCCTCTCCCCCGCCAAATGCGTAGCGGAACAGCCGGGTCTTACAACTTTTGAAAAGAGAGGAGATCTGGGGCCAACTGGGCCCCCACGAAAGGGAGTTCCACAGCCGTGGTGTGGCCACTGAGAATGCCCTCCCCTGTGTGGCCCCCAGGAAGACTTGGGGGACCTCGAGCAGGGTTCCCCTGGACGACCGCAGGGGCCGATCCAGAACCTGGGGAGTGAGGCGCCCTGGCGAGAGCAAGGTCCAATCCTGTCTCAGCCATAAACACACTGTGGGTGCTGTTAAATGGATGTGAAGGTTGCCTGCCCCTGGAGTTGCTCAGGGGATGCACCCCTGGGGCTGCCCGCTTCCAGCCTCACCTGGGTCCACTTTTGATGGTCCTGGCTCATGTTTGGCCCATGTAGTGCCCCCCACCCCACCCCCACCCCATAGAGTTGGAGGTGTTGGACCGACACTTTAGGCTGGCATCCGCAACTCTACAGTGTTGTCCATCAGATGGACAGCAGCTCCACTTTCAGCCAGTGCCTGGGTTTGGCTGGCCCGCTTCTCTTGCGGTGCTCCAGGATGTTCTGGCGGCGTACCACTTGTAGGAATGCCCCGGAGCAGTGCCTCCTCTGCTTGCACATCTGGCGGGGTGCTTTTAAATGGACTGGCCAACCTGGATGAAGTAGGTTGGCACAGACAGAACCAGAGCTGCCGACTGTCTAAAGCACCCTGTGTGGGCTTGGAAAAGTCATTATATCTCAGCCTCTGTAAAAACGTAATAATAATGACCTGCCTCACTGGGTTGTTGTGAGGGAGAACTAGATGAGAATTGTAAAGCAGTTTTAACACTGAAAAGGCAATTTAAATAATAAATAATACTGCATATTCAAATTTTGATGAGCACAAATGGAGGCTGGACTAAGATTGTTTCGAAAATCTACATATATACCTACTGACATCCAAGATCCAGTGGATGGTAGATCAGGCTCTAATTGCACATATTTCAAGTGCACAATGAGTATATACATACGTGCATGTCTGTATATGAAAACGGCAGACCCTACTTGCATACTTAGATCAAGCTAAGCTACATGTAACTGTGTATGTATGTGCTAACTTTATATCCAGGTATTCGCTCAATAAATGCCTTCAGGGCCTGATTTAGCATGCACTGGAAAGATTGCTGTCAAGTTTAATGGGCATTAGATTGGGCCTTTAATATTTATCTGGTTAGATAGTAATTATGATATTTGCAATAATTCTCTGTTTCAAGTATAGAGAATACTGTAAACCCTATAAACGTAGTCACTAACAGGAAATACAGCAAAGGGCATGTTTCAGAGGTACCAGCTGTTATGTTACTGGAAAATATATGTAACAGGACTTACATTAAACCTAGAAACAGAAAAATACCTCTTTCCCATCTAGCCTTAATTTAGAGCTAGAATCTAATAGCTGCTGAGGGTTTTTAGGGGAAGCTGAGGACAGTTTTTGATGGTTTTTTCTTTGGTGTGATATAACACTGATTTTCCCTATCAAAGAAAAAAGGAGGAGGATTGATTTATAGGTTGGGCACTTTGTTGAGTGGGAAGAAAGGAAAAAAGGCCCTGGGAAAGTATGGAAATGAGTAATAAAGAAAGTGTTTTGATAAGGGCCTTTGTGGCATCTTCTGAAATCCCCACCTGTCACTGACTTGAACCCAAGTGATATCAGAACTATTTCTATTATTTAGATTAGGCTTCCAGAAAGTTCTGTATGCACGTATATTTCCAAGTTGGAATACCCTAAAAGGCAATGCTCAGACTGAAGGCCATTAAGCTTTTCTACAAATTGAGATTTTTGAAAACTTTATTTTGGTAACTGGTGTTTAGTTAGCATGGGGCTTATAACAAATACATCAAATAGGCCAAACAAGAATGATTTAAAATAGACGATTATACAGATCCAGGAGGCAATGATGAAACCAAGGGGAATTATGTAGGAAAGTTTTGCTAAATTGGATTCTTTTTGCCTTTAAAGAGAAGTTTTCAAAGTCCCAGAGGGCAACTAATAAGCAATAAACTCCCAGTGGAAGTTAATGGTAGCAGTCGGGATAGGAGTTACAGTTTTGGATTAAACTGAAACTGCCTGTAATAGGCCATTATGGGTTAATCCAAAAGATCCTGTCATGATGCCCTGCTAGTTTCGGTTCCGGAGTTATGAATCCTGATTTTCCCCCACCACCATCCCACGGGGCCCTGGAGTTGGACTTACCAGCCGGCAGGCTCCCTCGTTGCAGTGTCCTCCCTTCTCCATATTGCACATGTACAAAATGGCTGCTGCCCTTAACCTAAACGGCAGCAATGTTAATTTGGTTGCCGCCCTTTTGGTTAAGGGGGGTCATTTTGCACATGTGTGATAAGGAGCAGGAAGGACGCCGTGTTGAAGGAGCCTGCTGGAGCTCCCACAACAGCAGGCCGGGGACCTGGGGAATGGGGAGGTCAGACCTGCTGCCCTTGGAATGGATGGGAGTACGTATCTGTTTTCCATTGCCTTCAATGGGAAAAATCAGAATCTGTAAATCTGAATCCGTAATTAAATATGGAAATCCCAGGGAAATGAAACGAAAAACAAAACAAAACCTAAACAAAATTTCCCCTGGCAGACTACCCCTAGTAGGCAGGCATTTAATTACAAAACCTCCCCCTTAAAGTTTAAGCCTTACAATACAAAACTGTTATACTTTTGCTGCTGTTTTTATCATGCTATCGCCTTCTGCTGCTTATCAATGGTGCCAAACTTTTAATTTAATTTGTAAATTTCTGTTGATGTGTACTTCACTGCGCAGTCACAAGAGGCAATAAACAGTGTTAGAACATAATGACCAATTTCCTTCTGGAAGGTTGTAAGCGAGACCCGAGTATTTATTGTGTCTCCAGAAGAGATTTAAAAACTTGGAAGCACTTAAGCACTAAATTCAGGAAGGGCTAGCCTACAGTGCTGTACATAATTCACATTTTTTAAAAAGAGTAACTTGGCAGTCACAGCTTTGTTCACACGATTTCTGGTACTAGAAATTTTACTACAGAAGTAGAAAAAACAATTCAAGGTCACTCATGTAGTATAACGGCCTGTTGTTAATAAGCTACCTGTTAAGGACAGCGGTCTTTTAACATTTAGCAACTGTTGGACCACTGTTGTTTGGTGATTTTACAAGGCACTAAACTACAAGGGTTCACTTCACATAGTCTTCTAGGAATCACTGGGTGGAGGAGGACCTGACGTACAGATACTAGTGTCTATGTGGAAGTAGGCACTGTTCCCATCACAACCTTACTGCAAAAAAAGCCTTTCAATGAATGCTCCATGGCTGTGCAGAACGGAATAAGCGACTCAAGGATGGAACGCCAATAAGATCATAGGAATGGAGAAGAGACGATGATTCTGTCTGCAAAGTAAGTTGTTCTGTGCCCAGACTGAAAGCTAGGTAAATTAATTATCTCCCACTAATGAGAAGTCACAGGGGATTTGGACAAAGCCCGAAAGACAGGTTGGGAAGGGCCTTCAAGGGAAAGGGAAATGTGCCTCTGCAACATGCCCCTTGGATCTCTGCAAAAGAGGGTTTTCTTCTCTGAACAATCCAAGAGAGTGAATTGGGAGGGGACCCCAGCTTCCCAAACTAGATCTCCTTGCTGACACATCTCAGCAGGGGCTGTGATGCTCTCCTGGGGTTCCTTCTCCCTGATAGCATTCTTTTGGCCAGGATGCTTAATCTACTTTAAAAAAAATTCTTATTAGCATATAGTGAAATAAATATATAACATATTATTATACATATATTTATACACTAGACACATGCAGGTATCTTGCATACAGTAAACAGCATGCTCACTAATTAAGACCAGTTCATGGAAATGCTTTGTAAGTTGTAATCATGAGGGCAATACAAAGTGCTCTCCAAAAATACAAATTAGGCTAGTATGTGTAATTTCTGTCAAGGAGGAAAGTCCTATTTGGATGCTTTTAAAAGTTTGTGATACAGCTTTCTTATTGTCAATTTTGCATCTTTGTGATGCAAAGGAACCTACTGAAGTTGGAGTGCTGTTGTTTGTAAATTAATGTGGCTGTAAAACTCTTTCACAAAGTTAAAGCCATATATAATACTTTCATTTCCTATGTGAAAACTCTCTAATGGGCAATATTTAGAAATCAAGCAGACTTGAATACCGGTTAATCTTCTGTACGGCCAATGCCAAGTTTAAATCCAGTCCAAATGCCACTTCTCAGTCACAGCTTTAAAGGATTAAAAATGATTATACTGGTATTTGTCTACTTGTCTGATACATAAGTTCGTGTCAATGCTATCTTGGAAATTGACATCCAGTTTCATCTTTGAGGTGAGAGAATAAACTGCTGAGTACTAGCTTGAGAGAGGAAAATGGATTAGCCATAATGTAATTAGAATTCTATTCACAAATGATTCTTTTAGTCCTTTGCATGAAACACATGGGTAAGTAACACATAGGAGTAAAATTAGAAAGTATTTTTCATTCTGAATTTTGCATTCAGTCTTTATTGTACATAGAGAAATACGCTCTGTGTATGGAGCTTTAATTTAGGAAGGTCATAATAATGTCGTGGATGTTGTAAAATGACTTTAATTCAAGCTGCTCAAGGATTTAAGATGAAAATGAAATAGAATTAGCTTTTTGTATCAACTGTGGTAATTTTTTGCTTTCTTGTATGAAAATCACAATTTATTGGGTTATTCTTTTGTGTAAGGAATGCACACAAAATTGTTGCAGGATCAGGGCCATGTGTTGCTTTTGCAGAGGAAGTCTCTCTATATTGGGGAATGGGCCCTCTTACAGTTATATGTCACACAGTGCTCTCATGATCAGGACACACACTATGGATATTTTCAGATGTGACGGGAACACTGCAAATCACACTGAATCACAGTGAATTCAGGGTGGCGGCTGCAATCCCATGCACGTCTATTTGCTCCTGGCCAGATGTTCACCACAGTGAACACCCAGCTGGGATCAAATTGATGATGGTTCTGGAGGTGAAGCCGGCCTCACCTCCAGAACTGTGATTAGTTTGGCCACAATCCGGGACGGGGCTGGGAATGGCTGCGGGTAACGACTGTTACCCAGCCCCGTCCTGGAATCAGGTCCCAACCATGGGATGGGATTGGGTGCAGCGGCCTGATTGGCTGCTGCACCCACCTGTCTCCCCAAGGGTGGGTGGCCGGCCATGAAAACGTTGGGGGGGGGTGGGTTTGAGCGGCTGCACGTTGCACCGCACAGCCCCTCCCCAATTCCCCACTGCAATCAGACCGGCACGTCTAAAGGATGGCTGACCTAATCACAGACCGGGATCCCGGTCCAGGTTTCAGCGTGTTGGGCCTGGAGGCCCAGCACATCTGAAATTACCCTATATCTCCAATTCTAAATGCTCATTAGTACGTGTCACTCCATTGATTTCAATGGGGAGGCTTGCATGTATGTGGTTGTATGCTTAGGGACTTAGAAATTTCATATTTTCCTTTGGAAGAGTGTCTTAATATCAAACTAGTTTAAATAAAGTGCCTATGACGTCCTTTTATTTAATTAATACCTATAATTATTTTCTACTTGATGGTGTATCTAGGTAGACCCTGAAAGTGTCTGTGGGAAAATACCCAGGGGACAGATGATTGTTATGTCTGAATTCTAGAGCAACGGTCACTTCTTAGAAGCAAAAACATTAGTGCAGGTGGAATCTTCCAACTGGTTCTGCCACCCTTTGCTGGCCTAGAAACTGGTCATCAGATAAGATTGCTGTTGGCTCTGCCCTCCATTAGACACATATGGGGCCTCATCCAGTGTCTATTCAGTTGATTGGGAAGAAACCCATTGAGAGTCTGAATTAGGTTGCTTTTAAATGAGATGCTACCCCACATGGCCACCATCTGTCTAAATGGGGAGCAGGGGATGTGTGTTCTCATGAGCTACGGTGCTCCATGCTGGGAAAGCCAAATAGGTCTGTGGCTATGAATGGCCACGGAGCCCCTGCCTGTATGAACTGCGGTGACCAGCCATGCCAGCAGACAGTTCCCTAGCCTTTGCAAGTCACAAGAACGGGCTGGGAGCACTGGGGCGTCTGGGTTCCCAGTGCTCACGCCCTGGACATGTCACTTGCAAAGGCCAGCCCGGTGTGCTTTCCCCTCCCCCATGGTCCGTGACAGAGGGAATGTGTGGCGGCTGCCTCTGTGGCTGGAATCCCTCCCCACGCACTCCTCCTGAGTGGGTGCTCCATGGCAGTGCCACTCAGTGGCTACACCTCCCCCCCCACCCCCATGGCCTTGCTTATTTTAAAAACACCCTTAGATTATGGGTGAGACCAATGTCCAATATGGGTGTAAAATCCCTAGAAGCCTCACTCATTTGACTTGCGGTTTGTGTTAGCCAATCCGCTCTAGCATACAGCAAATTAAATTCACAGAATTCTGAGCACAACTTGGAAGTTACTAACGATTAAAATGCTAATATTAGTAGTCGTGATATATTTCTTTTTTAATAGATGTAAATATTATAGCTATAACTGAAGCACACAAATGCCAAAAATGGCTTTCTTGAGAGTTCCTTCCCCACCACTCCGCCACTTATGCTGGGGTTTCATTAATGAATAAAACCCAAATTGCTGTGACTTTTTAATGTGTTATTGGTCCATGTGCCTCTTTAGCTTTTAAAAAATAAATGAAAGAATGTGAATTGTCTCTGAGGATCAAGGAACAATGGAAAGCAGTGATAATTTAACAATAAATAAATATGCATACACTGGTGCTAATACAAATGCTTTGTGAATGGCATGAAAGATTTTGCATTATTTTCAAAATAGCATAAAATCTTTGCTTTTCCATTGTAAATTCAATTTAATTTTAAGCAACATGATAAATAATGGCAAATTGAACTTTATTATGTATTCATGAATGCAGTTTAATACAATTGTTATTTCTGGCATTTGTGGTTTAAAGATATTCCCTTATGAGTAGATGTTATTTTTTAATGTGGAAATTCAGAAATAATGACCTGGGGTTTCACTAGTGAATTAGTGCCAATACTGTAAGCCAGGCTCTAAGGAGAAGAGTCTTTTTCTTCCCATCCCCCACTCTTGTAGAGATTTTTATGAAAATGAAAGCTTTGATGTCACAACAGCATTATAGCAGGTACATGAAAATTGTTTGTGACACTGCGCATTGAATTTTCGTTGAAGGGAAAAACAAGATTGGAAAGTGGGTATTTTAAAAAAAATGTCTGTGATTTATTTTATTGGAGACAAACATCTGAGAAATTAAAACAAATGTACAGAGTGAAGATTATTTTACAAAGACAGTGTAAACTCAGAAGCATGAATGTCATTCCAATACATTCCACACGTACAAAGCCCTCTCCTTGGCAGGTTTATAATAGAACTGAGAAAGCTTGGAAAACTTGCAGCGTGAGCAGGCTAACCTAGCTAAAACCCAAATTTTTAGTGTTCCTGGGTCCCAGGAGAATCAGTGGAGAAAACTCCAAGAATTTGTTTTAAAGTACTTAATTGTCCTATTTTTGTTCTAGGCTTGCTAAGTCTCTCTTATCCCCTGACTGCTTCTACTATCAGAGAGAACAACTTGAAACTACTGAGAAAATGTAAATATATACACACTGGCAGCATGCAAGCTTGATTTTCAAGGTGAGTCTAAAGGGTGAACATCACAGAATTCACAAGGGAGCTTAAGAAGAGCCTTTCCACAAGAGTTCCTTCATTAGGGCCTGGCCCTGTAATCACTTATAAGCACAAGGAACTTTACTAACACGAGTACTCTCATTATGTCCAATGGGAGTGCTCACTGGAGTAAAATTACTCCCATATGGAAGCATTTTCAGGATGGGGCCTTTGCTTGGTGGGGGATTTCTGATTATATAACAGCGATCTCTGCCAATGAAGACCAAATGGGTGGTTTATCCTTAGGAAATGCCGTTTGTGATTGTGATACATATTTACTGTAAGTAATTCTTAAATAATTAGATTCAGCTGACATGCTTATTAACAACCAAATCCTTCTTTCTTTACTCATGTTGCCCCGTCGGCTTCAGCAAATGTTTAAAGCACAGGGGGAGCAAGATTTGACTCTGAAAATGGAACCCAGTAGAGATTAACTCCATTAGGCTGATGCTAATCTTACATTTAAGCAAAGCCACTGAGATTATAGTGGAAAGGTTAGTTTCCAATAGTATTCATCATAAAACTAAATGTTGCACTGGGGAACACAGACCCAGAAGAATCAGATAGAGTGACGTTGAACTGCTTCTCCCAAGATGACACTGTTTGGAATTATTTGCTGGGCCTCTACCTATTTGCATTTTCCACCAATGAAATGCATTCATATTAGCACAGAGGTTCCCAAACTGTGGCTGTTTTTGCACAGACACCCCACCCCTGGATGTGCGGGTGGGTGTGCAGTGGGGGGGGGGTGTGCCCGTGCAAATGCCACGGTGGTGGGTGGGGGGATGAGTGTATGTCCGTGCAAATGCCACGGGCGGTGGGTGGGGGTGTGTGCATGCTCCCATGCAACTCCCACCTCCACTCATCTCCACCCATCATCCACCCATGGAGCCATCCAGGCAAACCAGAGGAGGCTCCATAGGTGGAAATGAGTGTGTGCACGTGGGAAAGACTGCACACACACCCTCCACCCACCGCCGGTGCACACCCATCCCACCACCCGCCGTGTCTGTTCAAAAACGGCTAAAGTGTCATGACGTCAAATGTGGTAATGCCATCTGCAGATGGGACTGTGATTCCAGCCACTATTGGATGTACTTTGCATGTCTTTGGCCCTTTTCACATGAGATGCCCCCACCCATCTTCATGCAGTTTTGCTGTGTGGAGATGGGTGGAGGCGCCCATGTGAATGCAGCAGGGGATGGATGGGGGTGCATACATGCTCCCACGTTACACCCACCTCCACCCATCACCCACCCACAGAGAAATGGACTCCAGTGCCCGATACTCTGGGTGGAAATGGGTGGAGGTCAGTGTAGCGTGGTAGCACACATGCATCCCCCACAGCATTCACACGGGTGCCTTCACTCATCTCCATGCAGCAAAATTGCGTGGAGATGCGTGAGGGGTGTCTTGTGTGAAAAGGGCCTACGTGGTATTGTTTAAAGGAGGGATGGCCAAGGGATAGATCGTGATCCACTGGTGGATCACAAGCTAGCCTCCAGTACAGATGGGACTTCAGGTGAATTTCCAGATTTGGATCTGTTCTGGATTTGGATTTTTTAAAACTTTTTTTTTACGGATTCATATTACAGATCCATATTAAATATAATAAAAATATTAAAAAATGAATTGTGTATGAGTAAAATGACCACCATGTCACCCTTAACCCGAATGGTGGCAATAGCATTGCCACCATTTTGATTAAGGGCAGTGGCCATTTTACACATGCCAAATGAATTTTTAAAATATTTTAAATAAAAATATTCACTTGTGAACAAGTGCTAATGCACTTGTGAGATTAGTTTTCCATCGGATGGTGGTTTTATCACAGTACAAAGCCACACGTAATTAACAGTAGCACGTCTCTCTGGGTAATTACAGACGTTATGATACCATAGTCAACCACAGTGAACCCCCTGTGGTGGGCGCGGTACCGTAATGTCTGTAGTGCGTTCCACCAGATGTTCACCATCGTGAACACCCGGTGGGAAACACATTGACCATGGTTCTGGACCTCTGGCTGCCCGGAGGTCCAGAACTGCGGTTAGCTGGACCACGGTCTGGAATCGGTGGAAAGTAACATCTGTTACATCTGCTGTTTCCGGACCGTGGCCCGGACCCCAATGCGGGATCGGGCACAGTGGACGGATTGGCCTCTGCACCTGTCCATCTCCCGGAGGGCGGGTGACCAGGGGAGCCTGGGGGGGGCGGGACTGTGCGGCTGCACGTCGCACCACGCACCCCTCCCCCTCCCCGATCCTCTGTAGAAATCAGCCGGCACGTCTAAAGGACGGTCGGACTGATTCCTCACTGGGATCCAAAATGGATCCCGGTTCGTGGTTGGACGTGGTGATTGCACATCTGAAATTACCCTATGTTGATCATAGTCTGCATACCGTAATAGCTAGGAAGACATATGTTTCTGATTTTTCTTTTCCTTAATTGCACTTCTTGCTCAGTAATACATTTTTCATTAGTAACTTGATTTGGCACTGCAATGGCCATTTTTAATTTTTATTTTTAATATACATTTTAAATAAAAATATTTTTAAAAATCATTGCACATGCACAAATGGTTACTGGGCCATTTTGCACATGTGCAAAATGGCCTCCACCCTTAACCAAAATGGCAGCCATGCTATAGCTTCCATTTTGTTTAAGAGTGATGCGGTGGCCATTTTGGGCATGTGCAATGAATTTTTAAATATTTGTATTATTTTTAATATGAATCCATAATGCCTATCCCTAGTCTCCAGTCTCCCATAGATCACAGTAGGCAGGGGGACCTGGATTAAGTGGTCTGCATATGCACAATGAGTTTGGCCACTCCTGGCTAAAGCCATACTGGACTTTGGGTATTTTTTGATGTGACGGCTCTTTGACCCGGTTTGAGAGCCCTTACCCCAGTCAGGAGTAGGTTCTGCTGCTGAACAAATGTGCCAGTGGCTGGGGCTGGGGAGGGGGCGGGGGGACATGTGAACATGGGTCCGCACAGCCCCACCCTCTGTGCTGCTCAGCGCGGCCCTGCCTCCTCCCTGATGGCCAAATGTGATGGCCTATGAGGCCGCTGCACCCACCCAGAGAAGCTCTGGCCAGAGGCTGGAGTTTGGTAGAGTGGGGCATCCGACGTGACAGCCCAATCTACCATGGTCCAGGGTAGACTTCCCCAGAATGTGGCAGGCCTAACTCTGGGATGTGCGCTGGTAGGGAGCCTAGCACACATCTCGGGGTTAATCCTGCCACAGTCCAGGGTTACTTTATTCCTGCCCGCAGCAAACATCTGCCAAGCGGGAATAAACGTGACACCACCATGGGTGGCCACGTTGGTGTTCGTGTGGCCACCCGTGGTAGCATCACATCTAAAATACCCTTTAAAATGTGGTTACACATTGTAAACTCTATGCCAGGTATGGATAAGAGAAAGTAAGATTGCCATGTTGGTCCCAAATATTGCCAATAGAGACAAAGGGTGTTTTCAGACATTACGGGGCCACTTGGCCCCGTACCGAAAACAACCCTTTCATTCCCCGCCGGGGTCACCCCGTCACGCCATATCAGACGTGCCGGGGGGATCCCGGCGGGGAATCTGGGAGGGGGCGGGGCCGCGCGGTGCAACGTGTGGCCGCATGGCCCCTCCCCCTCCACACACCCCGCCGCCTGCCCTCCAGGGAGATGGGCGGGCGGCGGGGCCACTGCGGCCGCCGCGTCGGTCCGGATGTGCCGTGGCACGGGATCCCGCCGGGGATCCCAGGCTGTGGCAACTGGCCAGACGTTACTTTTTATTGGTCCCCGCTGGGGATCTTTTTGACCACGCTTCCTGGGACATTCCCCCGGCTAGCCCGGAAAGCATGGTTCAAATTGACCCCATGTGGGTATTGACCGTGGCAAACATCTGGCGGCCGCCAAACAGACGTTCGAGGCACAGTGACCACAGGTGGGTATTCACCGTGGTTCACTGTGATCTCGTAACGTCTGAAAATACCCAATGTATTATAGTGATATCTTTATCTTATGGACCCAGTCACAGGGTTCTTTGCCAGGCAAGTCAGAGGAGTTAGAACTGCAGTCTGCAGGAAATAGACACACTGCTTTGCTCAGTCTATAGTTCTAACTCCTGACTTGCCTGACGAAGGACCCTCTGAGGTCTGAAAGCTTCCATACCTCCACCAACTGGAGTTGGTCCAATAAAATATATCACTTTACTACTTTGTCTCTATTGCCAGATATGAATAAAAAAAACCCTGAATTTACTACAGATTCAATTTGAAAAAGCTTTTGAGGAAATTACGCAGACAAAACCCAAAGCGAACTTTACTTTTCCTTTAAATACTGGCTAGTTCATTTTTCTCTCTCCCTCATCCTACTTACGTTTACTGAACTGGGCTCTCTCTGTTTTAGCTTTGAAGTGGAGGTAGTAGACATTTTTATATAAAGCAAGCTCCTGGTTTGACAGAACAGCGGGAGGCAAAGGCTGAAGACTTCTTTTGTAAAAGGCTTTTTAAAGAGGTGATCCCAGCACACAGGCAGCTTTTATCAAATGCACTGGAGGTGGAACAAGGTTTCAACTCCTGTACGACAAAAACAAAGAAGCTCTGGCTGATTGTAGGAATACCAGCTCACCCACAGAGATGCTGTCAAACTAGAAATAACTCTATCGGGACTGTTTGAAAAAATTTACACAGAGAGTAAGACAGGGAGACAAAAAATTAATATCTTAATAAATGCAGTTATAAATCTGAAAATATGACTAAATGACTAATCAATTAAACATGGGAGTCTTGCTTGTCACCTTGAAGTTCTCACACACTGATACCTGTGCTTGATTTTCAGCCTAGAAACACATATATGGACAAATATTATGTTCTTATGGCCCAAGCACGAGATCATCTAGACAAAAACATGACCTTCCCTTCATCTCATAAAGTGAATAAAATACTTCTAAAGTTTTTACCATGGCCTGTGTAATTAAGCTAGCCACTTTGGAATATGCTGTGCACACAGAATCCTCTTGGACAACGAGAGACGATAGCACAGAATATCTGCAAAATGGAACCCTGAGAAATGATAGAGATGAAAACAAAGTAGTTCAAATGATATTATTGGACCAACTTCTGTTGGTGAGAGTGTACAAACCTTTGGACCACCCAGGGCTCTTCTTCAGGCATGTAAAAATTCAGAACTTTAGTAACACAACACAGTCTGGAATGATAGTTCCTTTTCTCGATACTGATTACTGGTCCTGTTCCTCTGAGAGGTCTTTTCCTTTTCTTAGGGAGGATTCTTTTAGGTGCACTTGGAGCCTCAAGGTGGAGGCCTATTTGGTCCCTCTGGGACTGTCAATGGGAAATCTTCTTGGCAAAGAGCAGAGGGGAGATTGTAGGGAGTTAACTTGTAGATGGCAGAATGTAGATGGTCAGTTGGAGAGGGCTAGGTTGGGTGCGTTTGCCCACATTAGGGAATATTGTGCCTTGGCACCCCCGTTGGATTCTATGGCAATTTACCTCCTCTCTAATCATTCACGAAGGGGGAAGTGGGTCTTTTTGGCTGCTCGTGTGAATGCTCTGCCTAATAGTTTGCTAGAAGGGCGTTTAAATGGAATTCCATTTACACAAAGATTATGCCCCTTTGATATGCAGGAGGTAGAGTCAGTGGGCCATATGTTATTCTGCTGTCACCTCTATGACAGCTTTAGAAGGGAGTGTCTGAGTGCTCTATTTCTCAAACATCCAGGTAGGTCTCATCAAGTTTTGGTGGACATAGCCCTCAGCGATTGTGACACTGAAATTACAGGTGAAGTTATTTCCTTTTTAATAAAGGCTTTCGGTTATCGGAAACTGTTCTTGGAATTTAAAATGCCATTGAACCAAGATGTTGTTTAAATGGGTTAATATTACAATGTTTGTAAAGTTTATATCAGGTTTTATTATTTTGGAATTTGTCCATAGGTTGGACTTTTTAGTTTTGTATTGTTATGTATATGTATGTGTATACGTGTTGGCTATGACCATTGGTCATCACGGGTGGGAATTGCTTTGACCATGCAAATGGCCCTCCTCCGGGCAGGAGGGCTATTTGCGTGGTCAAAGTGATTCCCGGCCGTGATTCACGGGGGTGAACATCTGGCGGGAATCATGGTTGGCCCCAACAGATGTTACGAGCTCACATTCCCCATATGGGAATTGACCATGGTTCACCGTGATCTCGTAACATCTGAAAATACCCATGAACAAGTATATATCTTGACGTGGTCAACAGTGTATACAATTAAGCATTCTCCTTGCCCACCCTATCCCATTTCCCAATGAAAAGATCAGTCATAAGCTTAAACAAAACAAAAAAAGGAAAAAAAAGGAGGAGGGCTGGGGTCTGTCACATGTTGCATGTTTATGTTATTACCTTCTGCCAGGTTATTACCTTCTGCATTTCTGCCAGGTCACCAATATTATACCCATCCAAAAAAATTTTTATGCACGCCCACTTAAACCTCGTTCAATAGAATCAGGTCCTCAATACCATTCTCTGTGCCCCTGAGACAATTGTAGCACTCCAACCATGTACTGTAAAATTCTTCCAGGTCACCTTTAGCATTCGCCAAGACCTTTTCCATAGTCGTAATAAACCAGACCCTCTGGTACCATTCTCTTATCATTGGAGGCTTTTCATTTTTCCAATTACATGCAATAATATTTTGTCCAGCCAGAAATAACTGGGTACATGTTTTTTTATGCGCCTCCATCAGAGGGATATTTGGGAAGGGATCTAGTAGAGCGAACTCAGGGTGGAAGGGCACCACCAATCCCATAGTGTCTCTGACAAATGCCCAGACCTTATACCAAAATTCCTGTATGTATATGCATTCCCATAAGCAATGCATCCCCATAAGCTGCCCCGAGCTGTTTTCAGGAGGGGTGGGGTATAAATTGATAAAATAAAATAAATAAATAAATAAATAAGTAAGCAATGCATCAGGTCACCGCTTTCATTACAACCTTTCCAGCAAAGCGGGGAGGTCTCCTGATTCAGTTTAGCAATTCTACCTGGTGTCATGTACAGGTGAAAAGGTAATTTTGGTTTGTGTTTCCGATACCACCAACAAGGGGTAATTTCAGACGTTACAATACCACGGTCACCCACAGTGAATCCGCTGTGGTGACCGTTTGTACTGTAACATCTGTTGGGATTCCCGCCAGATGTTCACCCCAGAGAATACCTGGTGGGAATCACATTGAACACACTTTCGGACCTTCGGCCGCCCGGAGGTCCGAAAGCGTAGTGGGATTGGGACCCAAACGTGGTGGGATTGGCCACGATCTGGGACAGGCCGCAGGTAACATCTGTTACCTGCAGCCTGGCGGATTGTGGTCCCGGCCACGGTCCGGGTTCGGGTGCAGCGGCCAGATTGGCTGCTGCACCCGCCTGTCTCCCAGAGGGCGGGCAGCCGGGGGAGCGCGGGAGGCAGGGCTGTGCAACCGCACATCGCGCCACACAGCCCCACCCCCTCCCCGATCCTCAGGCGGAATCAGGCCAGCACGTCTAAAGGACGACTGGCCTGATTCCTGACTGGGATCCGAAACGGATCCAGGTCCGTGATTGAGTGTGGCGGGCCTCCGGGCCTGTCACGTCTAAAATTACCAAAGGTGAAGCATTTGTGCTTATGTTGCCACATACTTTTAGTTCTGCTTTCTCAAATTGCATTTGGAAATCGATCTCCCAATTTTTTTTTACATATTTTAGTTGTGGTTTATAATGTACCACCTTTAGTTCAGCATACAACTGTGTAGTCAAGTCTTTAATAGTAAAAGAGACAAACATTTAGAGTCCTTTAAGTGGGTGTGTAAAACCTTCCCTTAGTTTTTTAGACCCAGTAAAGAAACTTTTAAGTTGATTGTAGTGCATTGAATCAATAGGGGACTGCAGCACCACCTGCAGATCAATCTTTGACTTAAATTGGTCATTCAAGAACAGATGTTTGGCTATATGAAGCCTTTTTTGTTTCATACTCCAGACCAAAGGCTGCGTGACACCTGTATCCCTTAGGGTTTCATTATCAACAGGAAATAGTGGTGACACGTTTCCACCTATCCCTATTTTGAGAGCACTCTTGCACCATGTATTCCAGGTTAACCCTATAAAGGGATGCCTCTGACATAAAGGTGGTCCCTTGAACTTAAGAGAAATCAGTGCCTCTCTCCAATTACTTATACCTACTGTATTGGTTTCTATATTCATCCATTTCGTGTCTCTGGGAGTGAAATACCAATACCTCACAGCTCTGAGGATGACCACCCTATGATACAGCTCTAAGTTCGGGAAATTTAGGCACTCACTTGAGTGAGACACATTTAGCACTTTGTGACTGATTCTGGGATGTTTCCCACCCCAGATCCATTTCTTAAACCATATGTTTACATCTATCATGCATGCTTGATACTTCTAACTTTAATATGGTCTATTTAATTTGATCCTTTTCTTCCATGCCTGTCTGTTTCAAGATTTGAACTGTGGCCATAAATTCAACCAGTAAGGATATCCAATATATGAATTAACCTATTCCAATCCCACATTCTCAATAATTCCTGCCAATAGTTTAATTGTTGCTTTTTAAGAATAATGGTTTATCCTCCATCCATTAAAGGCAATTGGAACTGGCTCATTCACTTTAGTGGATGGAGGATTATGTCCCAAGGCTCAAAATATTAATGAATGAATTCCCGTTTGCTAGCATGAACTGGCATTCCTCCAGACTCCCGAGATACTTGGTCATGATCTGATAGATTCTACCCTTTACAGTGAACATATGATCTTGATTAAAACAACTTTCAGAACCTATAACAAATAATTAAAGAAATACCATTGAAGTGCTTTTTAATTGAAATGGGTGTCCCCTGTTTCTGGGTAGCCGTTAACTCTGCTGTAAATAAACTCGGGGGACAGGGCAAATTAAAATATCATTCAAGGTATAAGATAAAGACAGAGAATAAGAGAGAGAGAGGCTAGACTCTGGACTTCAGTGAAACTGCTCTGGAGAAAGAGGCCTGAGGATTACAGTCTTAAACTCTGGATCCATCTTGAAAACTACTTGCAGTTACCACCACACAATAATTTATTTGTCTGTGTGATTACAGCCTGTAAGCAGCACCTCTACAACTAAACAATGGGTGTTTTTAGATGGACACCTGCTCTGCTCCGTCCCACCCCTGGGTGACCCATCCATGTAAAGGTGAACCACTCTGGGGTGAGGCAGAGCAGGAGCTGGGCCAGCTCCACTTGTGAGGATAGGGTCCATGCTATTATTCCACAGAGAGTGGGCCACCCAAACCCAGAGTACATTCTGGGGGCAGAGCAGCGGTCCGTCTACTTGCAGACAGGCTGCTGCAGTTCTGCTTCAGGCCGGAGGTTGCCCCGGCAACAGTCATAGAGCTGCGGGCAGCAGCTTAGGGTGGCTGATGATCCATCAACAGCTCTATGGTGTGGGGGAGGGTGTGTCGTGTGCAGGCGGACTGTGGTCCATGGCAGCAGCCACCTCTGTGTAAACCCACCTCAGCCAGAGCACACCCCAGGGATGCCCCCCACAGAGCAGACCAGGAGGTTGCCACCTCCAGGCCCCTCTAAAAACACAGTTTCAGAGGGAGATTTATAAAAGGAACGATTTGTGTATGTATGCTAACAATTACCACATGAAGAGTGTTTCATCAAAACAAACACCATAGCCATTTTCAACATCCAACCACCTATACATTCACTTAAGACATCTTGCAAGACTGCCGAAAATGACACTTTTCAGATTAGAGAGATTGATAATTTTTGCACCCAAAGATTAAATTCTACATTAGTGGGTATTTTCAAACGTTACGAGATCACGCTCAACCACGGTGAATCCCCACATTGTGATCGTGATCCCAGAATGTTTGTTGGGGGGAACGGAAGTTCCCTCCTCAGATGTTCACCCCCGTGAATCAAGGGGGTGGGGGGGATCACATTCAACAAGCAAATGGAGATCCTGGCTGGACCATCTCCGTTTGCATGTTGAATGTGATTCCCCCCTCCCCCCCCGTGATGAAGGGGACAGTAATGTCTGGCCCCCTACCACGGTCCGGAATCAGCGGCGGGATTCTGGACCGTGGTCAATGTGGGCGCTGCGACAGGACCGGCCCCAGGGTTTGTGTGGCCATGTGCGAAGTCTTGGTGCGGGGCCTAATTTGCATAATTAGGCACCACCTAATTATGCAAATGTATACATTTACATAAAACTTACTCCCTCTGGACAGGAATTATTCCCATTCTCCACCTCTCCGAGCAACCATGGAGAAGCATGGCCTCCTAATGCTTCCCTCCCTCCCCAGCCGAGTGTCTACCACCACTTCCCAGAAGTGGTTCCACTGCAGGGGCAGCCGGGCGGGCAGTGAGGCAGGCACAGAGAGACTGACTGCATCCACTGCCTTACTGGAGGAGGGGCCAGGGGGTGAGCTTAGCCAGTCTGGCCTCCAGGGCCTGTTGCTTTTTGCTGCCAGTGCCGCCTGTGCCTTGTGCACGCATGCGGTGTGATCAGTCCAGAGGTGCTGCTATCACACACACAAGACACCCAAAATGCAGCTAGCTTATTAAGCACATTATGCCATGAAAAGAGACATATAACCAGTTCAGTTGTGCCCTCATAATCAGTTCATGCTGCCCCCACCCATAACCATTTAATTTGTGCCCACGGGGAAGCGTGAATTGATTATATGGGGGTGCAAATGAACTGGTTATGGGGTGCGGGTTTAAAGACAGTATTCCTGTTAGCAATAACTTCATTAAGAAGAGTTAGTGAAATAGCAGCCATAATAATCTCAGAAGTTCTCAGAACCCTATTTGCAGATTTATTTTCCAAGACAGAATAGATATTGCTTTACATCCTAAATTCCTACTTAAGATAGTATAAGTAAGACAGTTGTGAGAATGTGGCCCTTTTTACACGGGTCTCTTCTCCCAGCTGTAAACACAGATTTCTGTGTATTCATGGGTGGGGGAACCCCAATGTGAATGACGTGGTGCACGCGCCCATGGTGAGTGGGGGTGCATGCGTGCTCGCCTAACATGCATCCCCACTCACCCCCCCACTCATCCCCATGCACAGAGCAACCGGGGGAAATGGTGGTTACTATGTGGGTGTGGATGAGTGGTGGGTGAGTGGGGATGTGTGTGCAGCTGTGTGCATGCCCCATCCATGCACTGGCGCGCCCACGGACTCCCCACCCGGCGGAGCCATGTAAAAATATCATGTGAGGAGCCACTCGAAGAACAGAAGGTTGCTACCTTGCAAACAAGGTTCTTTGAGATGGCTCTGAACATTCTCACAACACCCACCCTTCAAGCCCCGCATGGAATTCTTTTCTTATATTTCTAGAAAGGGTTGAAAGGAACTGTCATTCAGATGGGGAGGGTTCTTTCTATACTGGAGGAGCTCAAGACCATCATGTGGTCTATTATTTGAATAGGGTGAGCACGCATAACCCAGTAGTGAGAATGTTGGGAGCCATCTCGAAGAACCTTCTTTACAAGGTAGCAACCTTCTGATCAGCACCGGGGAGGAGCTGTTTGTAAACAGCCTTATCTCCCAGCCCGATCCAGTGTCCCCACTGCTGCTGCTGCCGCTGCAGCACTACTAGAAGGCAGAAGTAGGTGAGGGATGGGGTCTGGAGCCAGGGTGGGGAGGAAGAATCACTTACTGGGGGAGAAGTTGGCTGCAGCCTGTTGCCCAGCCAGGCAAGTGCGGGGCCATGTGCGGCCGCCCATGTGACACATGCCTGGGGCTGGCCCTGCGCTGCGGCATTGGCCACGGTGCCCGCCCATCTCCCAAGAGGGCGGATGGCCTAGGGAGCGTGGGGAGGTTGGGCCGTGTGGACGCACATTGTGCCTCGCGGCCCCGCCCCACCCGGATTCCCCGCTGGGAGCGGCCAACACGTCTCTTGGCCGTTATGTGTTGGCACCGGCGGGGAATCATTAGGGTATTTCCATGGCAGGGCAAATTGAGCCCCGTCACATCTGAAAATACCCATTGTCTCAACAAATTTTCTTGCACACTGGAAACCTTATTTGCAGAATAAAATAGGACAACATGTGTTTTAGAGATTTAAACACATATCCTCACAGCCATGAGAAAATATTTTACATTACAACTGAATGAAATGAGGATGATGCTTCTGAGAAGACCTTAGAGAACAATGTATATTGTGTGTGTTCCATCATACCACTCTGGAGAATAAACCATTAACCTGCTTCTTCCCCTTTCACAAATTTTAAAGGGAAGGAAAACCAACCACACAACTACGTTCTCTGACAGGGGAAAAGAGGAAAAAAGACACGCGAGAACTATGACTGCTAAACTTCTATTGACTTCGGTGCATGTTGGATTGGGCCTCAACAGGGCTTATTGTGTACTATGTTGTGTACAAAGAAAATGAACCATTGAGATGTTTGCTTGGAGAATTCACATATAACAAACATAAATTTAGTTATTCTGCTGGCTACCTATTACTACTAATCGTTTCTATAATGCTACTAGGTGTATACAGCACGTTTACAGTCACAGATTTTGGAGACCAATCTCTGCCCAGTGGGCTTACTGTCTGAGATGGACAAGGATGAGGGGAACACAGGAAGAGAGAGAGAGAGAGACACACACACACACAATCTTCTTTTACAGATTGGGAACTGAGGCTGAGAGATTGTGTTTTGCCCCAAATCACCCAGTGAGTTCATAGCTAGGGCAGAATTTGAATCCTTGCTTCCGAGTTCCAAAACCAACACCTTATCCACTACACCACACTGGCTCATCAAGCCGCTTACCTAGGTGCTTAAATCTTTTTCAGCTAGCCCCTTGATCCTGATGAAGACACAGATGCTTAACTACACACCCTGCCCTGTCCCACAAAAAAAAGTAAATGGAACATCACGAGAAAATGTTAAACCTACTGATCATTCATGCTTATCTTTCATGTCCATTATATTGCATCTTATTGGCAGTGACTGACTGAATCCTTTCAGGTGCAGCAGTTCTGTCCTGGGATAACTCTAGTCTGTACCATCCAAACACAGATTTCACTTTCCACAGGGGCTGAGAGAAATTCCCCTCTTCACCCTCACACGTCTCTCAATAGAATCAGATCCTCAATATCACTCTCTGTGCCCCCAGATTCCTGAGACAGTTGTAGCACTCCAACCATGTACTGTAAAATTCTTTCAGATCACCTTTAGCATCCGCCAAGACCTTTTCCAGAGTCATAATAAACCAGACCCTGCAACACCTTTAGAAAATGGAGGCAATGGTCTTTCCACATTCAGACATCTGGTGGAGTTGGTATTTTTTCCCCATAAGAAAATAGTTAAGTGTCCCCAGGTCTGCCTCTCTATCTGTTAGCGTTCTGTCACTGACACTTCCTAAGCTAGTTAGATTATCTTTCCAAAATTATGTCTGAGAAAGGACTCAAACACTAAATTAAAAGTGGTTGCTGCTGAACTTTGCGGAGCATGTACTTTCTAGCATTTAGCTGGTGGGCAGTACATCAACCGAGGGATAGCACTCTAATGATGTATTACTAACATAATATTGGCCAGCTGGACTGGCTACAGCGAGCTTCAGTTTTCTAATTTTAAAACTTTACAGCTGTATTTTCATAGAAAGAATAGCTGGCTAGCTGAGCGAGTGTGAAGGAAAGGATGTTAACAGGTAGGCTTGAAGGTTCATGAGGCCTCCTGAATATTTTTGAGATGGAGTTAATAGAGGTAGAAAGTAACCTGGGTAGTCAGATCGCAGGATACAGAACTGGTGAAAGCATCAGGCGAGAGATTTGAAGTAAAAAGCAGAATCTCCTATTCAGGAAAGGAATCAGAGCCATTCACAAATCCTCTTAAAATATTTGGAATTGGGATGTGCTGCTAATTTTGATGTGCTGCTAATTTTGTGATTATTCTATCCTACATATCATTTAAAGTACATATGCAAATTTTAGGAGGACACTTATGAGAAGTACAGGTTGCAGGGCTACATTGGCTCCAATGCAGTACTGCAACCTGTATTTCTCATAAGTGTCCTCTAAAATTTGCATATCTGGTCACCCTAATATAATTTGGGGATCTAAAGGAGAAGGACTGCAGTTTCAAATGCAGTGGTGTTTACATTCAAACTAAATTCTTCATCTAAGAGCAACCCTGATCAAAATGTACACCAGCACTGTTTTGGTTTGCAGCTGTGTAAATGTTGTGCTGTCTGTTTGGGTTTTTTTGTTCTGTTTTCATCGGGAGGAAGAACACGGAAACCCATGGGAAAGGGTTTCTGGAAGAAAGAGACCCTAGTAGTTCATTAAGTGGACTTATTTTCAAGGCTCAGCCTTGTACATTCTAAGGCTCGTGCATCAGTTCTTAAACTCTTAAACTGCTAAAAGAATGGTTCACATAAAAGTTTTCATACTGATTTAATTCCCCTCTTAAACTGGGTTATTGATGACTGTCATGCCACTATTAATTAAGACCTGAATCCTGCAAGCTGATCTGTTTGGCTCTGGATCCTCACTGGTATCAATGGGGACTTGATGTAAGGTGATTGTATGGATTAACCGTTGCTAATTAGGGCTTTGTACAGTATCTACACAGATCCAAACTGACATCCTATGGCCCTTTTCACATGTGACGCCCCCGCTTGCCCACATGGGCGACTGGGTGGGCACAGGAGGGGCATCCGTGTGACTGCCAGTGCGGGTGTGTGAGGGTGTGTGTGTGTGCTCCCGCGCTCCACTCATCTCCACTAATCCCCCACGCATGGAGGCATTGGACAAAATGGAGATGCTTCCGTCCGCGGAGATTGGTGGAGGTGGGCGTGCGTCTGTGTAACCGGCTGCCCATGGACCGTGGTGCGCACCCATCACCCCCGCACTGCAACTCCTCCCGGTCCATGTGAAAAGGGCCAAAATCAAAGGAGAAAATATGCAAATATATATCAATTGGCACAAACTATATTAAAAACCCAGGTTTATATGGTTTTAGATTGTTCTGCTCAGAAAAGACACCATTTGAATATTTCTGTAGTTTCCTCTTTTTGTTTTAATGACACATCTGTACAGCTAAGCTTAAATTTCTTTCAGCACTGCTAATACAGACGTTATTTTGATTTATACACAGTCATAAAAAATAATAAATTAATCTGGATTAAACTTGGCAGCATGGTCTCTGCTCGAGAGCCCATTTTTATAAAGTCAGCATAGCTGCTTTTTAAAGTTATGCTTCCATATTAAGTGTGACATTTTACAGCAAATAGTTAACAAAATCTCTTTTTGTAGGTTTAAAATCGCAAAGATAATAAACTTATTGCTTTCCAATCGGGTACTCTACCTACATGGTTTTTTTTCTGAACCCAGGATGGCAGACGTGGGACTTTTTAGAGTCAGATTCTGCTCATTTTATATTCATATTGTACAGTAATTCAAGTACAGTCTCACTGAAGTTAGCTAGCTGCAGTAGGCTGCTGTAGAATAAAGAAGTCTGGCTATGGAATTCCACAACGAGCTGTTTAGAGTGGAGCAGTATCAAGCTTATTGGCCATCTCTGAAGATTCTGTGAGCCCTGTCAGCCTGGCTTCTGCCCTGGAGGAATGTCTGAATGATACAGTCAGCTGGAGGCATCAAAGCTATCCATCCCAGTGTGCTCATCCCAGGGAAGACTGAGGTGATGCTGGTGGGGAGGGGCAGTTGATATGAGGATTCCCTCTCCTCCCTCGGGGCCCTCCATGGTGAGAAGGTGTGGGTGGATGGGTGTTTTTGGATGAGCAATGCTTGATGGGGGTGGGGCATGTGGCTGTGGCCGTTGAGAGGCACAACTGCGGAGCAGCCACTCAGGTAGAGTGCATGGGGAGGGATTCTAACGGGCAGCTCTCAGCACGGCTACCCTGGCAGCTGCGTCATACTCCCCCTGCCACGGACTATGGGGTAGAGGGAAGCGTGCTGGTCTGGTCTTTGAAATTGACTTGTCTTGGCCATAACCACTGGGGAACCGGGCTCCCTAGAGCTTGTGGCAAGTTCCTGTGATTTACAAAGGCTATTTCCGCTGCCAATGGTGTCTCTGGGCGGGGAACTGCTGTGGTTGTGGGTGGCCACCCCAGTTCATATGGTCAGGGGATGTGTGGGTGCCTGTTGCCACACCCTTTTTTGGCTTGCCCCGCATGGAGCACTCCGGATTTTTCAGCAGTGCCCTGTGAGTGGCCATAAATGGGTGCTGCGTGGCTCATGGGAGCACCCACACCCCCTGCTTCACCTTCAGATGGTTGTTCAGATGAGTGGTTACTGGGTGGCCATGCGTGTTAGCATCTTGTTTAAAAACACCCAATGTTGTGGGCCAGGTAAGGAACCTGGGTGTCATTTTTGTCCAAAAAACTCAGGTATGAGACATGGTCTGAAAATGCTTTTTCTAGCTGTGCAATCTGCATAAGTTATGCCTGTACTTATCTCAGGGTGACCTTACTACAACAACCCATGCCCTGGTGACCACGAGGCTTGATTTTTTGTAATTCCCTCTTATATGGGCTTTCAGCAGTGCTGCTTCATCGCTTGCAGCTTGCAGTGGTGCTGCTTACTGGTGTGGGCAGCCGCGATCAGATTACACCCACCCTGCATTCTATATATTGGCTTTCTGTAGAGCGGCGGATTGAATTTAAAATTGTGCTGCTGGTTTTTTTTGTTTTCTGGGTGCTTTTAGGGGAGCCATGGTTGGTTCCCCTTTCATGTGTTTTCCCCTCCCCTTTTAAATTGTTTAAAATTGATTTTATATTAATTAATTTATTATTATTATTATTATTTATTATTATTATTCTGAGGCAATTTTTTAAATGCAGTGATTACTCCTGCCTTGGTTAATCAATTTCTGAGTTTACTTTTTAAAAATGGAAGAATTCATTCCAAAAGATCAAAAGTAAAACAAAATCATCAAAGGTAAATGTTCACACAAGTATCCACCTTCTGGCAATGTAAAGCACAGAGCGCTGCATCCTAAGAGGTGAATTTCAGGATGCTATCAGCACTGGATTGAAGGGGAATAGAATGGAAAATGTTTTGCCCCCTGAATGGTTGCAATGTGACCAGGGGCATGGGAAGAATTAAGTTCGGGGGGTGGGGTGGGAGGCGTTGGAGATACCACTTCACCCCTTTCTGACTTGACCATGTCCCTTTTCTTACCATCATAATATCATGAAGCTCAGAAGGGGTGGGACCAGATGGGTGACTCCTCATTCCCTTGCACCATCTGCCTGGCATTCCTAGTTGTGGCGGCGGACCTTTTAATAACCTTCTACGGGTGTTGCAATTTGCCTGCAATGTGATGTGGAGGAAGGGTCAGGTGAAAGGAAGAGGCCAAGGAATAAAGAACTAGCCCAGCACCAATCAGAATTGTGGGTGGGTCGGGAGAATGCAAATGAGGCAGGAAGGGCAAACGAAGCCGCGGCACATGGCACCACCCTTAAACTGCCAAACTCCTCCTGATGAAAACAGAACAAAAAACCCCAAACAAACAGACAGCGCAACATTTACACAGCTGCAAACCAAAACAGCGCTGGTGTAAGTTTTGATCAGGGTTGCTCTTAGATGAAGAATTTAGTTTGAATGTAAACACCACTGCATTTGAAACTGCAGCCCTTCTCCTTTAGATCCCCAAATTATATTAGGGTGACGAGATATGCAAATTTTAGAGGACAGGTATGAGAAATGCAGGTTGCAGTACTGCATTGGAGCCAATGTAGCCCTGCAACCTGTACTTCTCATAAGTGTCCTCCTAAAATTTGCAGTGACTGAATCCTTTCAGGTGCAACAGTTCTGTCTTGGGATTACTCTGTACCATCCAAACGCAGGTTTCCACAGG
Source organism: Sphenodon punctatus (assembly GCA_003113815.1). Taxonomy (NCBI): domain Eukaryota; kingdom Metazoa; phylum Chordata; class Lepidosauria; order Sphenodontia; family Sphenodontidae; genus Sphenodon; species Sphenodon punctatus. The sequence goes on along the minus strand of QEPC01009488.1, from coordinate 3,285,079 downwards.
GGCTGAGAGGAATTCCCCTCCTCCCCCTCAAACCTCTCTCAATAGAATCAGGTCCTCAATATCATTCCCCTCCTCCCCCTCCTCCCACTTACACCTCTCTCAATAGAATCAGGTCCTCAATATCATTCTGTGCCTAAATTCCTGAGACAATTGTAGCACTCCAACCATGTACTGTAAAATTCTTCCAGGTTACCTTTAGCATCCGCCAAGACCTTTTCCATAGTCATAATAAACCAGACCCTGCAACACCTTTAGAAAATGGAGGCAACCATCTTTCCACATTCAGACATCTGGTGGAGTTGGTATTTTTTCCCCATAAGAAAATAGTTAAATGTCCCCAGGTGTGCCTCTCTATCTGTTAGCATTCTGTCACTGACACTTCCTAAGCTAGTTAGATTATCTTTCCAAAATTATGTCTGAGAAAGGACTCAAACACTAAATTAAAAGTGGTTGCTGCTGAACTTTGCGGAGCATGTACTTTCTAGCATTTAGCTGGTGGGCAGTACATCAACCGAGGGATAGCACTCTAATGATGTATTACTAACATAATATTGGCCAGCTGGACTGGCTACAGCGAGCTTCAGTTTTCTAATTTTAAAACTTTACAGCTGTATTTTCATAGAAAGACACCTTTAATAATGATAAAGTGCATGCAACAAGCGCCAGGAACAAAATAACGGAGGGATGGCAGGCAGGAGCAGACACCTCAGTAGGGGCGGCAACCCTGGACCCTACGCCAGTGATCCACCTGGTCGCGGTTGAGCTGGTGCACCCTCTGTAGCATATGGAGCAGGAGTTGCACCACCTCCTCCTGCTCCCTGGTTCGCTCACTGATCATCGCCTGCACTACAGGAGAGAGGGAGAGGGAGCCAGTTTAGCAGAACACAGGCTGCAACAACCACAGATCCCCACACCAAAGGGGGGAAGGGGGGCAACAGACAATGGGGCAACTCATGTATCTCCTGGTAAATGCGGGTCCCTACCTGGAGCTCTGTAGCTGACCCGCCATCTCTCCAAGGCGCAGCACTATGAGGAAGATGATCACCGAGGCTAGAAGGGAGGAGGAAGCGAGCAGGCGGGGGGTGGGAGTGGTGACAGCCACACCACAGTCAAAGCACACCAGACCCCAACACCTGTCCCACCCACCCACAGCCCCACGTGGCGCTCCATCTGGGGTGCTGTGCTGGTGGGAAGCGGCCTGCAAACCGCCCAAACCTATGGTCAGGAGCACGACCTCCACATCGCCCATCCATGCTTGCCAGGGGACGATGTGGGGAACCGATAGGGGGAGCCCATGGCAACACACCCCAGGGGGTGGCACCACATAGTGGAGGGACCAATAGGATGCACGAGCTGCACACAGGATGACACAGTGGCAAAGCCCCGGGCAGCACGCACAGCCGTCGAAAGGGGTGGGGGGACCTGAGGGTTCAGGAGGTGGAACGGGTAGCTGATAGACAAGGGGGGAGCTGCCAGCATGCAGCCAGAGCCCGACACAATAGCAAATGCCCACAGTACACCAATGCAAGGCCACAACTACCTTGGGGGAACAAACGGCACTGCCAATAGGCAACCGATCACACTCAGTAGGGTGAAGGAACACCGGGAGCACATGCATCCGTATGTGACAGAGGGGTAATGATGGCTGACAACCCCCCCCAAACCTCCACACCACCATGCAGTACAAGAAGTCTAGCCACTCCTCAAAAGCTCACAGCTACCCCACATCCCGGAGCACACACATGGGCCGGCTCCACATCATATTGAAGTCCCCAGATGCTCATCACCCACACACAGGTGAACAGCCACAGCCCTGGGAGGTGGTGGCAGAACAGTCCCACAGAACAAGCGTGACAGCACACACAGCCAAAACTAAACTGTGTTTATTGCAAACAGGATAGGTCTATTGTTGCACAAGCAGGGGAACCCAGCCGCACGGGTATCAGGGGTATATAGCGGGATGCATGGCCAGGCTGGGAGGGCAAGCAAGAGGAGTTCATAGGAACCACAACACACCAGACAGGGGGCACGGACAAGCCGTATTGACTGACAGTCCCACAGCAGCCAGATAGATGTGACAAGCTGAGAAACGGTGAATAGTAGTAACAAGCTGAAGCAATGCTCATGGGCAACCTGAAGCTCCTGTCCATCATGGGCATGGGGGCAACACAACGATCAGAGGTGAGTACGAAGTATCAGGGTGCGACTGCTGGCTTATCAGGGAACAATGGCCTCTGAATGAGGCCCTCCCAGGCGAAGAGGCCCCTATGGTAGTCTCTCACGCGCATATATGCGCATCCAGCAGGAAGCGGGGCAGGAGGGGATGACCTGTTGCTGCAGCAGCTCTGACATTGGAGCGGCTCAGCACAGCTCTCAGGGCTGACATCTTCGGTGGTATGGGCATCCTGGTAAGGAGTGGGGCACCAACATCGCAGAGCAGCAGGCCCAGGTCACCAAGGCAGGTAGGCCAATCAGAGTGCAGACACTCAAATCCATGGGCACACAGAAGGACACTGGCATAGCTGGTTGCGACATGGGGACCACCAGCCTGAAAGGCCAAACTGAAGTTGTGTTGACTTGCCACCTGGCGAGCCGCAGCTAGCTCCCGTGCTTCCCAAGGCACGACAATAGTGTTCGGGTGTGCTGGATGCAGTTGGCAGAGAGGCATGAATCCGAGTTCCCTTGCACACCACTGGCATTCCGTTCCCCCAAAGGGGTGGCCCAAAAGTCACATGTAACGGGACAGAAGGTTGAAGCCATCACTAACAGAAAAGGGGTCGCTCACCAACATCTGTACATTGCTGCTTTGCCACAGGGTTCCCAGGAGCATGGTGACACACACCAGCCACTCATTCCCAGGTGGACCATCAATGACATGGTCAGTTACATGGCCCGACATGGTCCGCTGAAAGGCAGGGTGGTTGGGAGGAACTGACAAAGACAGTGCACATAAGTGAATGCACCGGGATGGAGGCGAGGCAGACAGCTAGCCACAGCGTGGTCTTGCAGAGCTGATAACGGTGCAACTCCGCGGCCCTGGGAACCCACAACACACACACAGGGCAGACACGTTCCAGCCCGATTGAAGTCATGGAGACTAGACATGGGCTGGGGGCTGCAGGATGAAATGTCGTGCTAGCACCGCCCTGATAGCACAGGGCACAGCTGCTCGGGGGCCCACCGGTCAACCTCAACTACAGCAGTAGGGGGGATGCTGGGCCCAAGAATGCACCCCCTCTGTGGTTTAGTGTTTAGTGCCCCCGCTGAATTGTGCTGCTGGGAGTGCTCAAAGGGCCATACCAATGATACCAAACAATCACCGAACCTATGGTGCAGTGATGGTATGACATACAGTTGTGGGCCCATGCACATGCAAAGGATCAGGGTGAATCTGGTCATGTGGGTGGGCTTCACCCATCCTGCTGAACTGAATGCATAGGCAGAGTGCCGGACAGGGCCTCTATAAGTGGGGGGCGGGACTGCCTCAGCGGGGTGGTGTTGTGTGTGAAGTTAGAGTGGAGCGGAGTGTGGTCAGAGAGCGATAGAGTGAGCAGAGGGAGGGGGAGAGAGGAGAACTCACGTGTGTGTAACAGTAGAGGTATGTATGAATGGGTAGTGGTGTGCATTAATTATTGACTATTGGTGGACAGGTGTGAGACTGCATCTAAAGCACAGGGTGACCAGCAGGGACAGGGTTGCAGTGCACAGGGTGAATAGGTGGGGTGGGGGCCAGGGGCATGGTACTTGGTGGGGTACGTGGTCTACGGTGATCTGACACGATGGTGGGTTCATGATGGCGAATGCTGACATCCTGAGTGGGTGCATTGCCCTACTACAAGTTCTGTGCACCTGCTTCTGGATCCTGAACCAGATGTTTGAGCAGATGGCTGACCTCCTCCACCCATTCTCCCCTTGGTTCAAACGTGTGGCACGGCGTAAGAGGCTAGCTAACCTGCTATGTTTGGCAAGCTTGAGGTAGACGCACAGGGTGCAGGCCAGGTGTGAATTGTTGGCGGGCACAACAGCATCTCAGCACGTCAGCTTCATCCTATCTAGGTGACTGGTCAACTTATATGGCCACCGGGTGACCCTATCGACACGCCGGATGAACTGGGCGCGATCGAGGACCAATGATTGGTGGGAGAACATGTTGGCAACCTGGACGGATGATGAGTGGACCGATCACTTTAGGATGAATCGCTCCCTGCTGACCCATCTACGTGAGATCATCGGTCCCCACCTCCACCGCAACGTTACAAACATGCGCTTCCCACTGCCCCCAGGAATGCGGGTGGTGATGGCTGTGTGGCAGCTAGCCACACTCAATTCCTGTTGGAGTGTGGGAGAGCAGTTTGCTGTGGGGGCCGCAACAGTGAACAGGGAACTCCATGATGTGTACGACCTGATTGTAGAGCTCCTCATGGAGCGAGTGATTCAGCTAAGGGACCCAGAAGTGGTGATCCTGGGTTTTGAGGCTATGGGCTTCCCACACTGCATAGGCACAATTGACAGCACCCATATCCCCATATTCCGGCCCCCCCAATGCCAAGATGGACTACTTAAATAGGAAGCAGGTGTTTTCAGTGAACCTCCAGGCTGTAGTGGACCATAGATGCCTCTTCACTGATGTGTACATGGACCTCTCTGGGAGGAGCCATGATGCCCAAATCCTGCGCTCATCCCCCTTCTTTGCCAGGATGTTTGATGGCGAGATCGCACTAAACATGTACCACATTGTTGAGGGTGTTTTGATGGCTCTAGTCATTATTGGAGATCCCGCATACCCGCTAACCCCATGGCTCATGCAGTCCTATCCTGTTCCCCACACCCTCCAGCAAGTGCTCTTCAACAAGCTCCTGGCACGGCGACTCCAAGGTGTGTTGTGGAGCAGACTTTTGGCCTGCTCAAGATGAGGTGGCGCCTTCTGCTAAACAGGAGTCAATTTGACCTGCAGCACACCCCCATCCTTGTACTTGCGGCCTGTGTTCTGCACAATATCTGTGAGACTGATGGGGCTGCCTTGGACAACCTGTCCCCCGCTCACAGAACCAATCCCGTGCCCCTGAACCAGCATGTCTGGGGTGGGGGGGCTTCAGGAGAATATCAGAGGAGAACAGACAGGCCCCTACCAGACGCATAGCTGCCCTTCAGGCAGAGAACTGATACTACGGTATAGCAGTCCCACCTCCACCGTGCCCTTTCTTGTGTGACCTATGCACAATAAAGATATTATAACACCCATGTAACTGACCTTGTCCTCATCACTCTGTAACACTTGTTACCACGTGTGGGGACAGCCGATGGCAGGGCGCTGTGTTAACTCTGTACCCTGTGCCATGGTCTCTGAGACCAGGGTTCCCTGTGCAGCATAGCAGCTCTTTTCCAGGCATGCAGCGTTTGGGTGCTGCAGTGTAAAGGGACAACCCCAACGCATGAGGATGACTCCTCCCCTCCACCTTGGGTGCACCCCCTGTAATGACTAAGCAGCCACAAGTTTTGTAGTGCATCAAAATGTTTATTGGGGGCTATTTACAGGGGTTGGGGTTATCTTTTATGGGGTCCGCCGCATCCCCTCCTCGCTGCACCACCGGGGTTCTGCTCTCCACGGTCCGTCTCATCCACAGCCCTCCTTGGATGCTGGCTGGCGGGCCATGGGTTTCCAGCCTCCACCAGCCACTCCACAGATGGTTAAGCTGCTGCAACCTGTGAGAGGGGTATGTAGCAGGGAGGTTAGCTGTTCCCCCTTCCCCGTGGCTGCTTGATGGTGACCAAGCGCATGACCGACCCGTGTCCCTCACAACATGCTTAGCTCCCTGGCATACCCTCCCCATGGCCCATGGCCTTGGAGTAGCGGTCTTCCCCCTCCCCTGTAAACGCTTGTGGGCTCTTACCTGCTCTTGTGGGGTGGCCGGGCCTGGCGGTGGGGTCACTAGGGGTTCAGGGATGTTGTTGGTGGAGTTGCGGTCTGGGAGGGGGGTGTTTCAGGTTGCTCAAGAGGAACCGGGAGGGGCGGGACCCATCCGAGAGGGGCAAGCTGTTGTACTGGGCCCATGGGGAGGAGGGCGCCGCTGTGGGCCAGACCAGAGAAGGGCACCTGCTGGGGAAACCAGGGTTGGCAGAAGACCTGGGGAGGGGGCACTTGCACCTGTGGGAGGGCGCCTTGGTGTTCTTGGGCTGCCGGGACGTTTATCATGCTGAGATTGCTGCCTCAGGGCCTCCAATGTGGCATCGATACGCCTGAAGGACCTTTTGGTGATTAGTTCCAGCGTGACATGGGCCCTCTCCCTCTCCTGCCTGTCCAGGCGCTGCTTGCGGAGGAGGTTGGCAGCCTGGCGCCTGTCCCACAGGTGCTCGGTGCAGGACCGGGTGAGGATGGCAGTTATTTGTGCCCAGTTCTTTTCCCCCTCCCGCTGCAAGGCCTCCCTGTTGTGGGCCTGTTCTGCTATCTGGGCTTCTGCCAACCTTCTGGTTTCTGGCAACAAGTCATTTTGCTGGGCTACCCCTTCCTTTCCCTGAAGGCCATTCCTGGTCTCTGGTTGTGTGCATGGCCCCCCCTCATTTCCTTGCTGGTCCCTTGGCCATCCCATGCATGCCCTTGGCTGGTTCAGGGCCCGTGTCCATGGCTGTACCCCCTGTCCCCTTACTGTGACCCTGGCACCTCCCTCCACTGTTCGTTTATCGGGTTTGACCTACCATTGGTCTCTGGGTCACATGGCTGAGGGATGACCTCCGACTCCTCCACTTCTTCGATTTGGCTGGGGGCAATCTCGGGGTGCTGCTGGTGTACTGAGCCCCTTCCTACCGAGCAGCATCCCTTGCTGCTCTAGCAGAGCTGGTCTCGGCGGTGGTGTTGAACTCCTTCAGGACTTCAATACCCATACCAATGCCGGCCTTGTAGGAGCGGAGTGAGAGTTCACATGGCCGCCATGGCAACCATGGGCTTGTCCCAGATTGTTAACTGCCCAACCCATGTGGGGGGACATACCCTTGACCTGGTGTTCTGTTCTGGCCTTGAGGCGGGTGATCCGGTAGTGGGGGATGTGAGGGTCACTCCCTTGTCATGTACGGATCACTACCTCCTACAGGCTAGTCTCTTAGCGCACCACCTCCAGAAGGGGAATGGACCAGTTAGGTTGGTCCACCCCCGGAGGCTGATGGAACCTCAATGGTTCCAGGAGGCCCTGGAGGAGTTAACCTTAGACCCTGACGGCCACTCTGTTGAAGAACTCGTCTGAGCTTGGAACATCTTGCTCGGGGAGGCCATTGACAGGGTGGCTCCAAAACGTCTCCTACCTCTGTCTCGTCACTGCTGGGCCCCTTGGTTTACTGAAGGGCTGCGGTGTATGAAGCAGACAGGCAGGCGACTGGAGCGACGCTGGCATCAGACCCGTGCTGAATCCAACCAACTTCTCCATAGGGCGCATTTGCGGTCCTATGTTGAGGCTGTGAGGATGGCAAAGAAAGAATTATTTGCCGCCCTCATAGCATCTGCAAAGTTGTGTCCAGTGAGGGTTATCAACACATCCCTTTGGCAGGGGAGTTTGCCCCCCGCTCTCAAGGAGGCCGTGGTGTGCCCCCTGCTGAAGAAGCCATCCTTGGATGTGGACACACTCGCCAGCTACCGACCTGTCTCTAACCTTCCCTTTTTAGGGGAGGTTATTGAATGGGCAGTGGTACTGCAGCTCCAGGATCATCTGGACAGTATCGGTTTCCTTGACCCATTTCAATCACGGTTCTGTCCTGGCTATGGCACAGAGATGGCACTGGTGGCCTTGGTGGACGATCTCCGCCGGCAGATGGACGCAGGATGTTCAACACTTCTGATCCTGCTAGATCTCTTGGCCGCTTTTGATATAGTGGACCATGGACTGCTGTTGAGATGATTGCGAGCCCTGAGGGGTCTGGACGGGACTGTCTTTGGATGGTTCCAATCATTCCTCTCGGGGAGAAGCCAGCGGGTTGTCCTGGGGGCTGAGCCCCTGGGCCCTGGATTGTGGCATTCTGCAAGGTTCCATTCTGTCTCCGTTATTGTTTAATGTATATATGCAGCCCTTGGGGGAGATCGTGAGAGGGGTTGGCGTTCATTGCCATCAATATGCTGATGACACCCAGCTTTACCTTTCTTTTTCAACTAACCCAGGTCCTGCCGTCTCGGTGCTGTCCGAATGCTTGGAGGCTGTGGCGGATTGGTTATGGCAGAGCAGACTGAAGCTCAATCCTGATCGAGGTGATGGTGGTGGGCAGGGTGAGGGAGGTGGCGGCTCCCCTCGTAGAGGGGGTCTGCCCCCCTGTAGCCCAGCAGGTTCGGATTCTGGGAGTGTTATTGGATTCAGACCTCCACCTAGATCAGCAGGTGGAGATGGTGGCTAAGGCTGCCTTCCGCCAGCTTTATCTGGTGCAGAGGCTGTATCCATATATTTCCAGACCCGACCTGGCCACCCTCATCCATGCCTTCATCACCTCGAGGCTGAACTACTGCAACGCGCTCTATGTGGGGCTTCCCTTGATGCTGGTTTGGAGGCTGCAGCTGGTGCAGAACGCGGTAGCTCGTCTCCTGACGGGGACGAGGCGGCAAGAGCATATAACACCTGTGCTCTGCGTGCTGCACTGTCTGCCTATAGCGTACTGAGCCAGATTCAAGGTCTATGGCCTATAAAGCCCTACACAGTCTTGTCCCTTCATACCTCAGGAACCACACAGTCTTGGCCCTTCATACCTCAGGGACTGCCTCACCTTCCATGCCCTAGAGCGGCCCCTTCGGTCTGCTGAGGGCACCTTCTTGGAGGTCCCCCGTGTAAAGTGGGGGGGCCGCGATGGAGAGGGCGTTCTCGGTGGCCGGGCTGCGATTATGGAACTCCCTCCCGGAGGAAGCCGGTCTGGCCCCAAGTCTGCTGGCCTTCTTCCGGGCCTGCAAAACTTGGCTGTTCTCCCAGGCCTTCGGAGGAGGGGGGGGGGTGGGATAAAATTTTGGGGTGGGTGGGTGTTTTTAGGTTTTTTTTTTAGATGTTTTAATATTTTGTTTTATGGTTATTTTAACTTATTGTTATTTTTGTGTGTTGTAAGCCGCCCCAAGATGCCATGGGCATGAGGGGGCGGCTAACAAATGTAAATAAATAAATAAATAAATAAATTCTTCCTCCAGGGCCATGACCTCCTCCTCCTCCACCTCCAGGTCCCCCTGGGCTGTGTGGGAAGCAACGAACTGTCAGTTTTGCCTTTCTTCCCTATTGGGGCCCTGGCTGCCAAGGGCTGGCCCCCCTCTTCCCATCGGTATCCCTCAAACCTGGATCATATTCCTATGCCTCTGGGAGGGGGGGCATCCCTGGGGTTTGGACTTTCCGCGTGCACCCCCTGTCCCTGTGGCATCTGCCTGTGTGGGTTTCGGGGGTGCAAGTGGAGGGTGATATTGTCGCTTTCTGCCTCCAGGGATGCCTTTTCCACCTCTAGGATGGGACTGTCACCTCCCGCATCCTGGCTGGCCATGCCAGGAGCCGTGGGCCCCCCCTGCACTGTGGGATCAGGCAGGGTGTGTGTTGTCTTCACCCTCTTTCTGCCCCTGAAAAAGACTGTGCCATGGATATTGGAGGCCATGATGTCCCCATCTATGCAGAGAAACCAATCCAGCTCCTCCTGGAACTCCTTTGTGTGCATTGCTTGGCCAGACATGAGATTGTTATCCTGGATATGTTTATATCCGGCCCTCAGATCCTTTGCCAACTTCAAGCATTGGATTACATTCCTATTTTACCCCAACCGCTGCATCTCCTGGGCGATGCCTTCATAGACCCTTTTGGTCTTATAATTTCACACCAGGTCATGCTGGACCTTTTTGGCCCCCCACACGTGCATGAAGTCCTGTGTCTCCATGCAGGACCAGGGCTCCCCTTTTAGGGTTCTGCGTGTGGGGGGCCGACAAGCTGTGTGGCATGGGGCCTGCCTGGTGGTTGCTGTGGCAGTTGAGCAGGTGTTCTCTGGGGGGGGAGCATTTGGGTGAATGGTTGCGCCGCTGCTCCCCTGTGGCTGCTTGGGGTTTTGACTAGCCCCCTTTCCCTCCCTGAGTGTTCCCACGGCCTTAACTGACTTCCACGGAGACCCTCCTCATCTGTCTCCCCGATGGTGCGTTGTGCCTGTGTGTGGCAGCTCTCCTGTGGGGGGGATCAGGGTTGCTGTCAGCTGTCTGCCGGGATTTCCCCCCATTGTTTCCAGGCCCTATGGGCGCCCTCCCCCCTCCCCTGTCTGGGTGGGTTCCCCTCTCACCTACCTCGCTCTCAGAGGTGCTGTCCTCCCTGGGCTGTGTGGTTGCGGTTTGGGGTGGGGATGTGGGTGGGGCCGGAGCAGCGGTTCGCCCTCTGCCCTGTGTGGGAGGGGGTGTGCTGTCAGTTGTTTTCCTGTCTCTTTCCCCCCCCCCCCGGTGCCCTCTGCTTACCCTGCCCCTTCCCGCGCGTATGTTGCTCCCTTAGTTTTGTTGGTGACTTTTCTGCCTGACCACACCAGTATCCTGTTCCGCTTCTCCTTTAAGGTATCCCGGCCGGGCGTTGGGTGTCTCTCCCAGTGGGTGTGTCTGCTTGTGGGCTTCTGCGGGGCCTCTCTAGCCCTGTCTCTGTGGTTTCGGCGGACCCTTCCCATGGGTGTTATTGTTTTGTCATTTACACGGACGGATGGGTGTTGAACACCCATCTCCACCTATCTCCACCCACCTCCACCCATGGGGCTTTTCCCGGGTGCTCCATGGGTGTTGGTGGATCTGGGGCACGCGCACACCCACTCGTGGACATTTACACGGACTCTCCTACACCCATCCGATGGGTGTGCATGGGTGGGTGCCGTCCATGTAAAAACGGCCTTAATCTAGTGAGTGCTACCCTTAGTTTCGATTTTAGGTCCATTTTAAAATAACTCTCCTGGCCACAATTTAATTTCCACAAGTTATAATGGGGTACTATTCTGGAAACGTGCACCAATGCAAAATCAGATTGTCTAGCAATATCTTTAATCCTTTCAAACAAAAACAAAGTATAGAAGTACAAAATATAGAAGTATACCATAAAGTATAAAGGAATACAAGTATTCAATAAGAAAGAAAGAAAGAAAGAAAGAAAGAAAGAAAGAATAGAGATATAAGTATATATATATATTTAAACGGCCATATAAAAGAAAGATGTAGAAAATAGGACTAAAACCTTCTGCAAAAGGGGTAATCCAGCACTGATGGTAAGAACCAGTCAGTAACTGAAGAACACTGATTTGGCATCCAAGACACGATTATATGCACTCTTTTACACTATCTCTTTACGTCCTTAGCATAAAATGTTTTCTATGCGAGTACATTCTCTTCTAACGAAAACACCATATCTCTAGTGAGAAAGATGTTTTTCTTGCTTAGGGAACAACTGTACCTTAGGAACAAGTAGCAATGGGACAGAGTGTGTGTGTACTGTTCAATGATTCCATCAACTCTACTTTCCAAGTCTTGTTTTGTCTCTTTCACTCCCTGGTATTTCACCTATTTTTGTTGTTGTATAGTTATATATCAGTTCAGACCCGAGGCCCTTTATTTCGTCTTTCAAGAATTCTTTAACTTCAAATGGTTACACACACCAGCCCAATGCCGCACCATTGTAACATTAGCTGCTAGCAGTGGGCTAGGTTAGTAGGAAGCTTGCTGCTTGATGATTTATAGCCATCCTTTCTCAGGATTGGGAAATGAGACTCATGCAAAAATGAATTAGGCTTTTATGCTACTCTCTCTTCCACTAACCAACATCCCCCATGAATCCAAATTAATTTTGTTGTGTAGTGTAACTTTCCAGCAGCATTAATGTTTAAACACTGTATGCAGAGGCAAAGCCATCCTTGACTCCCATTTGTACATATTACTAATTGCTGCACAATTATGGCTTTGAGTTAATTTATATTTGGCTATAGTACTCTTTCATGCATTGCTCGTTTGCTGGAGTACTTTCCCAGAAGAGAATTCCAGAGAGGGAGAGCTTTTATCTGAAGACATTTTCTTCCTAATATTAATAATTATAGTTGAAAGGATAGAAAAAATGGTTACCTAAATATTTATCTCCACAATTTATCCCACTCTGTTTGGACAAAACAGGGATCTGCAATACGTATAGTGTAATACACAACACATAGCTGATATGCCAACTGTTTTATATGGTGGGTCAATTGATAGTGCAACATTGAGTTGTGTAGTTCAGAGATCTCATAGGTAACTGGTGGAGTAAGATGGAAACAGGAGCTGTGGGTGTTCAGCGTTTGTAAAAAATCAGGGCATTGTTAATTAATTTGCCAACCTATAATATGCTGATAATGTTTAATCTACCTAATTCAGTTCATCTGTCCCTGCTGATATTCCATCGTCTACCAGACTGTTTTCTAGTCAGGCTAGTAGATAGATAGAATTTATGGGAGAGTTTCCCCTCAAATAGAGGGTGTTTTCAGACATGATGCTAACCCCAGTTTAACCACACTTGAACATTTCTTATGCATGTCGCAGGGCTGTATTGGTGCCCTATGCAGCCCTGCAACATGCATAAGAAATGTTCAAGTGTGGTTAAAGTGTGGTTAGTGTCATATCTGAAAACACCCTAAGTCCAAATCATTTCCTGAGATTCAAGGAACTTTGGATAAGGACACCCTTCCTCATACACTGCTTTGCCTCCTTCTTCTTGACACAAAAGGCACTATGAATAAATGCAACACATGCAAATTGGAGAGTGGCAATGTGATGGAGTGTTAATAATACGGATGATCATGCTGCTGTGCTGTCCTGTTGCTGAAAGCTATCAATAGGCCCACTCCTCCCTGCCAACCCTTTTGATACTCTTTGTCAGAGACCAGCAATGATGGCTGTGGCTATTTCATCACTGATTTAAAACTGTCCTGCTAAGGACATGGATTGCACTCTAAGGCACAGAGCCCCACAGCACAGAAAATGAAGGGTGTATGGTCTTCCTGGAGGATAGCATTCAGAACTTCTGGTTTACACTGGAATGTGGCAAAGATGCACCAGCAGGTTTTCATGGCTAACTAATGAACTCAAGTGGTCTACCTAACTGACCTTTTTCAGGATTTGGCAACCAAGCTGTAGAATTGTTTACCTCCCTCTGTCTTTGGACCGGTAAGACGGCAATCATCAATGCCATAGAAGCAAATGGGACTCACATTGAGCGCTGGCATTGATCAGCTAGAGGATTTTCTGTAGGTGAAGTATTTTTTCATTGGCAGGCCTCACCCTGCACCAAAGAAATGGAGAAATGGAAGAAGAATCAGACTCATGCCATGGTTATCTCTCGCCTCGACTACTGCAACCTCCTCCTTGCTGGCCTCCCTCGCTCCCACCTGTCCCCCCTTGTGGCGATCCAAAACTCTGCCGTCAAGATCATTCACTCTGCCCGTCGCTTCGACCATGTAACGCCTCTCCTCCTCTCCCTTCACTGGCTCCCCCTTCCTGAACGTATCCTGTTCAAACTCCTGGTTCTTACGTTCAAATCGCTCCATGACCAAGCTCCCCCTTACCTCTCGGACCTAATCGCCCTACGCACTCCTGCGCGCGCTCTCCGCTCTTCCTCTGTCCCCTCCCTCGCTCTCCCTCGTTTCTCCTGCTCGCCCAACCGCCTTCGTCCCTTCTCCCTCGCTGCCCCGCATGCCTGGAACTCCCTCCCTGCCGACATCCGCCTTGCCTCCTCCCTCCGCTCCTTCAAATCCCTCCTCAAGACCCACCTTTTCCATGCTGCCTTTCCCAATGCCCTCTAGTCTTTCCCCTTGCTCTTACTGTCAGCCCTCCTCTGCTGACTGCTGCTACCGACCACCTTGTAACCAAGCCAAGTACACGCACCTGAGACTTCGCATCCGCCTGAATGTTTGTTTGTCTTCTCCCATGTCTCTCCCGCTGTCCCCTCTCCTTGTCTCCCCCTCCTTGTCTTTTAGATTGTAAGCCACAGGCAGGGACCGCATCTGATTGTATGTTCTGTACAGCGCCAGGTGACTACTGGCGCTTTATAAATGTTTAATAATAATAATAATAATAATAATAACTCATAAGGAAATGGACATGACTGTGGTCTGTGAACCACCTGCTCATCTGCTCCTGTGTCGCCAGATGTTGACCCAGCACTATGTCTGGGTGGGTAGGAGGATGACCTAGGATGAGTCCTCAAGAAAATCGCCGCGGTGCGTCTGGGATAAGGGCTGCCCACGTGGGCCGCTCTTGGCGTACGTGGACCTGCACGTTTGTTCAGGGGCCACCCCCCACCTGGAGAGTGGGTGCAGTTTCCCTCCCCAGGCTGGGGAGCTGCCTCACCACTGCACATTTGTTTTTACCCATAGTTTGAAACAAATCTCTTCTTTGTACATATGCAGTGCTGCCTACAGGAGGCAACAAGGGTTCTTGAAAACAAATTAACAATGGGGCAAAATCAGAATCAGCTATTAGGGTTGAAAGTTGTTGTAAATTATCTATTGACATTAAACAAAGAAAAACAACATTACAGGCTTGGACTCACCAGTGACCCAGATGGTCTCAACTTAGTATTTTGTTTTACCTTACCCCAGATTGCCAACTGTTTTCAGCTGAGAGTGGGATGCATGGGAACAAGTTGTAGCCTCCTGATCTTGGGCTGGTTTTACTTTGACCTTGACCCTAGTGCAGATTAAAGCGGTGTCAGGGCTAAAGTAATGTATGTTATCTGGCTGTGACCTCTGAAGTGCTCTTCCCAGCTTGCACTAGAAATACTCTTTCCCATAACTCAGTGGTGTAGTGTTGCAGCCTAGACTGACTTTGAGCTGGCTGCACTTGCTCTACACTTGATGGTGAGACTTGGCTGGATCAGCACAAAGGGAGTGGAGCAGGGCTCAAGACTAATCCCAGTGACTTCAATGGAAGTTCTGTATGCAATGGGGTTTCTGGATCATGCCATTTACATTTCTTTATCCCAGCCTGTTAAACCAAAATTTAAAATATTTGCATCGATGAAGGTTGACGGTATCAAGCAATTGTAGGGTGTAGTTCAGTGTTACGAAGGAGATGATCTGCTACTCAATGTTTGTGCAACAGAACACCCTTTTTGCAGGGGTGTAGCTACAGTAGGTGTAGCGGTACTGGGGCCCACAAGCAAGTAAAGTGCATAGGCCTGCTGGCTTGGATTGCCACCGCAGGAGGCCCATTCCATCTTCTTCACTGGGACCCCATCCCGCCCATGCCTTTTCATTCTGTAGTTAAAGGATGGCAATGTTTGATATTTCCACAGCAGATGTAATTATAGAGTAATCTTATTTATTTTCTAGTAGGAGTTTCACTAGAAAAGTGTATTATGAGATAAAATTAAATGGTTATCAAGGATTGTCATTCCTTTGAGTGCACTTTTATCAGACTGTTCGCACAGTCTCTTCACTAATATCTTAACATAACAGTGTCAAATTAAACACTAGGCAGATTAGGATAATACCCTACATTTTTGTAGCTCTCCTATCTGATCTGAAAAGCCTTTTTCTCCATAAATACACTTGAAGTTGGTGCTTTATAGGGTTTGATAGAATTCAATTCAGGGTTAATTAGCCTTCTGTGAACCATTAACAGTCCCCCTATTATTGAATACAAAATATATTCAGAGTACTGAAGACTGATTAAATTAATTTGTCTAATTAATAAAGGGAAGTGAAAGTTATTTCTTCGCACAATTGTTTCATGCTAATAGAAGCAAATGTCAGCTGAAACATATATATGATACAACTGCTGCTTCAGCGGAACATAAGGTTATCTCAACATTGCTTTAGCGGTACATGAAATTTGATGTCTCTGACAATTCAGGACCAGCAGTCCATGTGATTCTATAATTACTTTTGCCACTTTGCTTTTGTGAAGTCATTCATTATGAGAATGTTCTTATCTTGTCATACCTCCGTGTCATTAGCAATGTTTCAGTGCATTAGTGACCGAATGCAGGTTCAGCAGACAGTGATTAGAGCAGCGGAGCTGCCAGTGGAGTGAGTGATGTTTGAAATATTGGAATTGTTCTGCTAATTTCTATCAAAATATAGGAGTAAGATGTCAGCATGAAAAACTGACTGCTGCAAAAAGTGTTATGCCTGAAGGCACTAATATTATTATTGACACTCGGAGGTGAAGCTCACTGGGTTGCTGAAACTGACAAGCAGTTGCTGTTCATTTTAGAACAATGTTCTTCTATTCCCATTTAAACTGGTATGTAGTAACTTGTCTGTAATGGTGCTACTGTGCATTGGAACCAGTGATGCAATTTCTCGGCTGTGAAGATTTTATTTGTTTGAAGAGCTACTTAAATCAAGCCCACGCTCTTCCTTCGGTTTAGTCTTTTTATGTTACCAAGGCACAAGCCAGCAAATTCCGTGTAAATGGATCCCATAATTCCAGAGTCAGATTGCCTCGTCTGGTACAAGACACATTCCGAGCGTCTCTGACTGAAGGTTTATGTATAGTGGTTAAATGGTTTAACAACAGAACTGGATTTTTCTGACTGGCTAGGTGGGTGGGAAGACCCCAAATGGAAATGTGAGCAGCCATCTGTCCCAGCCAATTTTAGAGACATAGCCCACATTGTGTGTGAGGTCAGAGCATACCCTTTCCACAGAGATTGACTTTATTAACAAAGGAAACAACAAGAAGATAGCACAATTCAGTTCAGTCCTTCTCCCCAGGTTCCTAAGGTTCCCCTTTATTTATTTATTTATTTATTTAATTTTTAAAATATCTACCCCACTCATCATGCCACTGGCAGCTCTGGGCAGCTTACACAATAAAACACTAAAACAATAAAACAACTTGAAACAATCAGAACTGGGAGTAAATAAAATACCCCTGGCCAGTGGCCACCCACCTCCCTAACCCATTCCACCACCCTCACCAATCCTCCCCATCGAAAGCCAGGTGGAACAGCCACGTTTAACAACAGCGTCAAAAAGAGGGGAGATCCAGGGCCAAATGGGTCTCCACCAGCAGGGTGTTCCACAGCTGTGGAGCAGCCACCAAGAAGGCCCTCCCCATCGCGGCCTCCCAGAAGACTAGGAGGACCTCGAGGATAGCACCCCCAATGACCATAGAGGCCGATCCAGAACCCGGAGGGTGAGGTGGTCCTGCAAATAGGTTGGGCCAAGACCATTTAGGGCTTTATAGACAAGCACCAACAGCTTGAATTGGGCCCGGAAGACTATAGGCAGCCAGTGCAGAGACTGAAGAACTGGTGTTATATGTTACCGGTGGCCCAGTCCCACCAGGAGACGGGCTGCCACGTTCTGCACCAGCTGCAGTCTCTGAACTGTCACCATGGGTAGCCCCACGTAGAGCGCATTACTGTAGTCTAGCCTAAAGGTGATGAAAGCATGGATGTCAGTGTCCAGGCCGACTCTGAATCAAACGGCTGAAGCCGACGCACCAGATGTAATTGGCGAAAGGCACTCCTTGCCACAGACTTCTTTCTGGAATGCTAAGCCCACGCCCTCAATCTTTTTTCTCCAGACAACAAATTGTGTGGTGGGGGGTTATGAGTCACTTATCTCAGTAAATTAGCAGAACATGGGGGACCCTTTCCTAGAAGGATCACCACATTCTAGCAGTGTGGCACTGTGTTTCAGAAAAACACTTGTAGCCTACAGCTCTAATTAAATTAAGCATTGCCTTGTGCTGTTTATTTGCAAGACATCTACATAATTGTCAGGTGGAGACAGGAATGGATACTGGCTCTCTGGGCCTGGACTGCTGCACAGAGATGCAGAGAGAACATTATGTTCATCAGTCTCAATTTATATCACATCAGGAAGTTGCCAAAAATTTGCTAGGCCAGTCCCTGCTCCAAAGAACACTTAACATTAATTCATTGTAGAACAAAGTAATGGACCCATGTTATCAGTTGATGATGGCCCAACATTAATTGGCATTGCGTCTGATTATTTGTTATTCCATCATTCTATACCCATGCATGCAATAAAACCCAATGCCTGAAATGATGCATTCTGATATTATGATGACACGGTGGGTGTTTTCAGATGGATGAGGAGCCTGCTGAAGCCCAGAGCTGCCAGTTACTAGCTCTGCCCGGGTCTACATCAGATGGCCTGGTGGTGTCCTTGGGTCATCGGCCATGCATGCAGTACCTCCCCCGCCCCCCACACCATAGAGTTGCAGGCGCTCGCCTAGACTGGCATATACGGATCCATGGTGCTGAATGGGGTAACAGATGGACGGGTATGGAGCTGCCCAACAGATGGTCAGCAGCGCTGCATTCAACCATTGCCTGCTCTGGGATCTTGCGGAGCATGCCGTGCTGGGCTGCCCTGGAGCAGACCCAGCCTACTCCATGGTGCACATCTGGTGGGTGCGCTCCAGACAGACCAGTCAACCTGGGGATGAGAGGGGCATCCACTGGCACCCTCGGAGCTGCTGTCTGTCTGTTTACACCCAGTATTTTGGCATCCTCCACTAAAACAATTCCTTCCATTTCTTTGTGGTATTTGCTAGGCTCTTGCAGATGTCAGAACAAACACAGCGAGATTCACTTTGATTTCAGAAATGTCCTCGAGTACATGCCTTCATCTCCACTCCCTTACCCTGAGCGTACTCTTTCAGTGGTTGAGGGTAGGAACTGCATCCATGGCCACCTTTTGTGGAAATGACCCTGACACCCATTTTGGTCTATGAGAGTGTCAGAGTCATCTCTGGGTGTTAACAGACAAGCTGGTAATCCAGAATAGTCAGCAGCAACTCTGGGGCCACAGGCCCATCTATTAGGTGCCTGCCAGATGTTTGTCATCCACTTGTCATGGGGCTGCTACTCAGGACGTCATCCTGGGGAAGTCTGATTACCCTGTGCAGGCCAACCCAGGGTACTGTGTTTCTCTGTGGTTGCCTCCCATCTGTTGGGGTGGGCCATGGTGTGCCCACATGGTCATCCCCATCTATTGGGGTGATCACAGTGTCTGTGCATGTTCAGGTCCTCTGGGACCATAGATTCCCAGGAGCAGTATCGAGAGTGGTCCAGGGAGTGACCACTGTCTTGGTGGCAGAGTGTGGTGTTGACACATTTGTTGGGGTGCCACGTTCAACCTGGGGAGTGGTGGCTGTGTAGGGGCTTCATGGAGCAACCCTGGGCTCCAGCTGGCTCCAGCCCCTTCTATTTTTACCCTCTGTGAAAGGTGGCAACCCTAGCCATGGCCCAGATCCAGGAACTGGGAAGGGTCCAAATAAAAAGCAACTGTGGACTGGCCCTGGTCCAGAGGCCCTGGGGTTGACCACCCCTGGTAGAACACTTGATGCATAGTGTCTTCCATTCCAGCCCTAGCTCATTTGCTTTTCCTGTCCACTTAAGGTAAAATCCTTACCTCACTGAAGTGACAAAATTCCCAGTGATTTCAATGGAACCAGGATTTCACTACTACACTGTAAGCTCTTGAGGACTTTCTTTGATATATGTCTCCGCAATGTAGAGCCCAGTGTGGCCCTGATGCTTGTAGAGTCCCATAGTGTTATTGTAATTAAAATAAATGAATTAATAAAAGACTCATAATGTATAGCTACAAATATAGGTTCTGATTCAGGAAAATACTTTCCCTACATATTTAAATGCACCTCATCTTTTGAAAGTTCTTACACATTAGCTTAAGTTGAGCACACACTCAAGTCTTGTTGATTTCAGTATGATTCAGACAATGCTTAAGTGTGTTTCCAAATAAGGGACCACTATTAGTCATAACATTCTCCATTAAATCATATTTGCCTCTGTGAGAATTAATTCCACAAGATGACCAAACACTGGATGAATAGGGATGGGCGAACGTGGTTCGGAAGTTCGGAGTTCGGCCCAAACTCGGCCTGTTCAGACGACCGAACCGGAATCCGAACACAAACTGACCGAACTGAACTCAATTCCGAACATTGAAATGACTGAACAGTTCGGTCAGTTTGGATCACGTTCGGATCGCGTTCAGGTGGCAAAAACGTGTCCCACTCTAATATTAGCTCACAAGGGCTCTCATAAATATTTTGACCATTGGTTCAGTTTATAATGCCAAGGCAACAGACTCATGATACTACCAAGTAAATGCACTGTAGGTCATGTGAATATCTAACACATTTTAAAATCAGGGCCGGACGTAGGATTTTAGCACCCCTAGGCAACTCATGCTGCCACTCCCTTCCCCCCTGCCCCTGGAGCTCTGGTGTGCATGAGAATTGCCATCTAAGGCAGGGAATGAGACAATGGTGATGCCGCACACAGAAGCAGAGTCTTGTCCTCTGCTTTCAGCACCACCACAGAGCGCATTGGGGGTGGGGTGGGGGCGCTCGGGGCAAAATGGGGCTCCGCCAGGTGGAGATGGATGGGGGTTCCCCCCTCCAGGCTGTGGGTGGTGCAGGTGAGGCAGTGTGGTGGTGGTGGCAGGGGGGAGGAGGCGCTGTGACCAGGTGGGCACAGGCTGAGAACAGAAGACCTCAACCTTCCAAAATCTGCTGCCCCCCACACAAATCTGCCATCCTAGGCAGGTGCCTATGTTGCCTGCCCCTAAGTTTGGCTCTGTTTTTTGGAGGATTGGGGGCTTCTGTTCTCAGCTCACAGTGCACTCGCCCGATCACAGCGCCTCCTCCCTCCTGCCATCGCCACCGTACTACCTCACCTGCGCTACCCGCAGCCTGGAGGGGAACTTCCATCCATCCCCACCTGGCAGAGCCCCATTTTGCCCCTGAGCAAAATTTCCTTTGCTCCCACCACTTTTCCTAAAACTGATGACTGATGACTTTTCCTATGACTGATAAGTCATAGAATTCTGGCTCATCATTCAGTATAACAGTTACTGCAAATGGGACAGCATAGGCGATGTTAAAGACTAACTTAGTTCATAGTGTAATAATAAACAGAAGTAAAAAGAAAAGCCAGCACATCAATTTTGCATATAATCCATAGTTCTACTGAGATGTAAAATATATATGAAGACAGTGCAGCTGAACTGCATGAGGTAGTTTTTTGTGTGCAGCAGGCCTACATTTGGTAGGCTGGATCATAGCCATATTTGCTTTCTTCATTAAAGTTTGCAAATGTATTATAACATTTCATCTGTCACTTTTAATACTGAGAGACTCTCTTCACTTACACATTAACCAGTTCTTGCCTCATGAAGACTTTCAGAGAACTGGGAAGAAATGCCCTTTGAAACTCCCCAAATAATCCTGTGGGATAACTCTCGGATTATCAAAACCTGCAGAAGTAGCTGCAACTCGGGAACAGTGGGAGTGGAAATTAAAAACATTTCACTAACGACAGGAATTCAATAAGGTAAAGGAATGAAAACAACGTGACTTGCAGGCAAACCTAGTTAGGAAACTGAAAGAAAAATAGTTAGTTGAAGCTATTCATTTTATTTAGAACGTAATAGTTAATTAATTAGGCTCCGGTGATTGATATTCATTTAGATTTTTATGACCAGTTTCACATATGGGGTGATGAGAGGAAATATTATGGCAAGACTGTCTAGAGGAAAGAATGTAAAAGCAATGACCAAGAGCATGAACAGTTGAAGTGCATGGCTAAGGGCACGAACAGTTGAAGTGCATGGCCAAGGGCATGAACAGATGAAGTGCATGGCTAAGGGCACGAACAGTTGAAGTGAACAGGATTTATGCCAGTACTAAGGTCTAAAGTACTAAGTAGCTGGAGGATCAGAATGCTGGGCCACTGAGAACTAGGCTCTGCCACACAACTTTGCAACTCTTTCCCTATTTAAAATTCCGTGTATTCTTTAGTATTGGCTTGCAAAGGCTTGGTCCTTAAACTTGAACTTTTTTTCCCCCTTTCCAAACTTTTGAGATATGAATGTCCTGACTTGGTCTGATTACAAAAGCACCAGTGCTGTGATGTGTGCATTACAGTAAAGGGGACCATTATCTAACCAAGACTATTTTCTTCCACTAGTTTTCTGACTAAGAACTACGAAGAACCCATAAGCTCTAAGGCCATTGCAATAAAGTGCTATACAGTGTCTCTCTTGTATGCCAGGCAATCTGGAAAGGTGCAGAAAGTCTTAAGGTCGTAGACTTCCTTCCAAATAACCCACTGAAATTATACATCCATCAGCATAACTTCAGTCATGTCACTCTAACATATTCCCGTAAATTTACAACAGGACAACTCTTTCCAAGAAATCCACAGGCACTGCTTTTCTATTCGCCATTGTTTGTGCTGAAATTCTGCAACACTCCTGCTAGGTTCCAAAACAAATTTCTGACAGCATTAATGGAATTATTACCACATTGGAAAACAAAGGTCTCTCTTTGGAAGGCAGTGGAAACTTAGGACAAGAATAAATTTGTCTGCAAAACGACTAGAGTGTTTCCATTAGGAAATCATTCTGACATTAATCTATCCTAAAAGAGAGCTACACCTGTGTGTCTGAGAGCAGAATTTCACCATAGGTGTTAATTTCAATCAAGGTCTGGTTTGTCCATCAATATTTCCTTCTTTGCTGGGAAAATTGGTACATATCCATGGAGTTTTCAGGTTGCCAACCGAGCACCATGGAAGGCTTCTGTAAGCACATCAATATGACAAGAGGAGACAATGATTTTCATTAGCAGTTCTGACACATCGATCAATACATTGCCGTGTTTTGTCAAAGCTTTTGCAGAAATTTTGTGTTTCACAATACAGTTGGCACATTGGTTCACTTTGTATTTGAAGTGTTTACCCCGCTTCCCAGTCCCATTTACTCTTTCATCATGACTTATATAGTGTATTTTCATTGCCTGTTCACAGATAGGTACATTTGAAAAAAAAAAAGATAAGAGCAACAGTTCAAGAGAAATGAGTTTTAATTTTCAAAACATTTTATTTAAAAGTTGATCTGAAACCATCATTTCCCCTAGAATATATTGTGTAATGTTTAGGGTATTCCGGATGGTTCTTCATAATAACTGTTGAAGTTACTCTGATTACCTGTAGATGGGCATGGAAATCCTTTCATAGAACAACTGGTATTTAATTAATTGTAAATACAAAGGTAAACCACCTGTGTACTTAAATTCAGTGCAAATATGTTTGCTTTGCAGTAGGGTTAAAGCCATTGTAAATCTGGATATGTCTTTTGTCTGTCAGTAGAAAGAAAAAGCTGCTTTAATAGGCCCAAACCAAAATTTGCTTTCATTGCTCTTTTAAAAGTGTATAAAAGGCTATATTTACAAACAGAATTTGTAATAGGCAGTCTGAAATGCCTGTTGAATATCAAGCTATTTTAATATAAGTGACTTTAAGCACACATTACGTAGTAACCGGCAGTACAATATAAACTGTTCACAAGTACACACTCTGTCAGAAGGTGTCTGTGACGATGCTCTGAAATAGCTGATAGCTTCAAAAGCCTCAGTCATCTGCACCCATCATAAAACCCAGAGGAAAGGCAAACACAAGAGGCTTCATAGAGCATCCAACACTGGCACTGCCGAGTTAGAATGTATCAGTCCTGATACACTACTTCCTGTCCAAATAGACAAGTTCTGGACATCTTCATCTAATAAAGTGAACTTGCAACAACTAGCCCACAAGCAATTAAGTGCTGAATCAGTTCGGGTTGACCTCCCAATCATTGCAAGTGATATGGTCATCAATGATGAAGTTGTTGCTGCAGAAATGGTGATGAACAGGAAAGTTCAAGAGCTCAATAACAGGATTGAGGTGACTGATCAACGCACCATGCAACATCTGAACTGGGCAGTTCACCCGGCAGAGGCCTGCGTGGTCCCAGCCCTCTCCTCCTTTCGTCGATAATGCAAGACCTAGCTGTTCTGCCAGGCTTTTGGTGAGGGAGATGGGTGAAGGGTGGGGGATTGTGGGGGAGGGTGGCATGGTTTTTGTATGTACTTTTTGTGACCTCCCCCATGTTGTTTCATATCATTATGATTGTTATATATTTATATTATTGTATTTTTTTACTCTTTTAAAATTAGCTGCCCTGAGCTGTTTTTACAGAGGGGGGGTGGGGGGTATAAATTGATAAAAATTAAAATAAAATAAATAAAGGGCAGCTGGGGGAGGAAACCTCCCCAAGCATCATATTGTGGAGTCCTCATCATCATTCTATCATAGATGAGGTTTGTTTCCTGCAGAATAGGCCATGGAGCCTACTCCCAAACCCCATGGATTCCAGGGAACATTGCAAGATCCACTGCCATCGAAGTAGAGGCCTTGTACATCAGTAAATACCAGCCCAGGCTGCTCCAGTGGTCTCTATTCTCCATTATAGGCTGGATCCATATACTACTTCTACCGGCTGCAGTTACTCTCAGAATGTTTTCCAGAAAAGGCAGCACTATCATAAGGGAAATGGGGGCTCTTCCCTGCCCTGCACATTCTATATTCTATTCCCCTTGCACAGACACAGGACAGGGCTGTCCTTAGAATTTGTGGAGACCAGGGCAAAAATAAAATGTGGGTGCCCTAGTGGCCCCTCCCCCATGGCTCCACCCCTTTAGGGCCACCCTCCATGGGGCCGTAGAGGTGCTCATGTTTGGGGTCTTGATAGGAGGGGGCGTGTCCACACCCTGCCCTGGTAAGAATGGGGGCCATTGCAGGGCCCTCGGAAGTAGAGAAAATAGAGGGATCAGGGGTGGTCACCCCAGGTTGCACTGTGGAAAGGCCAGCCCTGCATGGGGATGCTTTCTCAGGAGCTGAAGCTAGATGAAGAAGCTAGTGTCACTGAGGTAGCAAGCACCTCACTCCCTTCCATAAAGGGGGCAGGCAGCACAGGAGCTATTTCAGGCATGGGACACCTCCCCGAAGCTGATGCTATCTCCCACAGCATCATTTCTGAAGTCGTGCTGGAGCCCTATGATACTGCCACTGCAGACCCCTCCCCTCAATGCAACATTTAGATACAGGGTAGGAGAGCAATCCACTCACTCACCCTTCTGGTTTTAAGTTTCCACCCAGGACCTTGTTCTTTGGTGGAAGTAACATCACTCCTTGTCTGTATTAAAGTGACTCAGTTATTACTTTCTCAGTAATTGCATCTTTGCAACTTGATTCTTTTATTGTAAATTGAGACGTAGATGTTCCTGAATCACGTAGATTAGGCAGGTAATTGCTAATAGCTGCAGGAAATAGGATAAATAGGTTATTAAGAACCCTAGAGCCAAAGCTGTTTCCTACCTTTATCATATTTAGCCTCAGCAACCCTCCCCTCCCCTCCCCTGCAACTAACTTAGTCTGAAATAAAAAAGGTGCTATACAGTTCTCTCCTTTCAAATACAGAGGGCGGTCGCTGCTGCTGGACTGTCGGCTAGAACATGCGTCTCATCCTGATGGGCTCACAAAGGCCAGGTTTCAAACTCCAAGAGCAGGCAGAGAAAGTGGAAAATTTGAAAGAAACAGCCGTAGTAGCCCAAATGCGTACTTATTTTTTAAAATCAAGAATAAATTGACAGTATTGCTTAACCATTTCAGGAGATGTCCAGGTCTAAGACAGGGCTGAAACAATTTTTTGCCAAACCAGGATATCTTGTTGGAATCCCAGTTTCTGATACTGCCTCAGTCGAATTGAGAACCTCTCGATACTTGGTAATGTCTTGACTGACATTTCATTTCTCGATTTACTGACTTTCCACTTACTGGGTTCCTGTTTACTGCTTTGTTGTTTACCACTTTGTCATTTACTGCTTTGCAGTCAATTTTGAATCCCAAGAGCTAATACCGACCCAATATACCACATGTCTTGCACTCCATTTCCTCTTGTACTTCCTTGTCACTCATTGTCTGGTAGGCAGATTTCTTTAGGAATCTGTAATCCAGCTGCAGGTTGATCAAAGCAAAAGGGGCAACATAGAACAAAAATTCTGATTGGCGGCACTTGAGTGGAGGTTAAGGGGTACTGGGAAAGGTTAAGGGGTGGGCTATTTGCACAGTGATTGGCTCAGAAATGCAGAAGCAATGAACTTGGAAGTAAACTGGTATCCTCAGCAATGTGGTAAGTGGTAAATGAACGGTACATGGTATATGGTACATGGTAAGCAGAAAGTCAGTAAATTGGGATGGTATCTCGCAATATTGTGAGAATCAGGAAATCACAGCGGTATTCGGGAAATGGACAGGAAATCGATTTGCGTTCCTGATAGTGTGAAATCTCTTGCAAGCAGAAATTTAGCTGCTCGTTTCAAAAGACAAATCTAACCAAGTGGCATCCCACTGGAGCCAGGCATCGATCTTCCTGCTCCATGGAGCCTAGGGAAACAGCTCAGACCCTAATTCTTATTATTTTATTGTAGGTTGGCATGGATAAAAACTAGGGCTGAAATAAGCACGTTGTCTCCATCTTTTACATTAAGGACCAACACAACCTCTCCCTCTCTCTCTCTCTCTCTCTCTCTCTCTCTCTCTCCCCTACAAATTACTTGTGCGACACTGAGACACAGAGGGATTTTCTGAGTCTTTCATGTATCTTGGCTCTATAGATGTAAGCATGTAGAATGTTAGATACAGGTCTGTGTATGTCAAACACTCTGCACTAGTTTCATATATGGCAAAGAATGAAGAACTGCAGAATATTACATACATGAAAAATTACATCTGCAGCGTAAATCTGCTCTTATCTTCATTTCCATATTTTTACATTTTACATTAGCATCTTGAGTTAGGAGAAGTGGGACAAGGCTTTTCTGTGTAGGGCCGAATGGACTTTAGCGCTAAAAGGTTGGTCTTTCACAGATAATGAGGAGCAGTGAACATGCATGGTGTCCATTAAACTGCACTTTGAAATGAAGTTGAGAACATAGGTTCAAAACTCTCAAACATTCAAGGAAAATGAATAAAATCATATTAGTTCTGGAAATTCATTTTCTACTTTACTTCCTGTGAATACTAGAATTAATTTTAAAAACTGTCCTGTTTCTTTCTGGCTGAATCCCATATTCTCTCAAAAAAAGCTACCTTTTTGGGCCAAGTGTGGGTGTCACGGAGGACTGGACAGTCAAAAGCCAGATGGAGTTATTTTAAAGCTTGGGCCTAGGCTGCTGGGGACTGTTATAAAGTCAAGTAAAAAATCATCTTTTCCCTCTTCAGAGAGACTAGACCAACACGGCTGATGAAAAGTAAACATAGCTGCTTTTCTAATGTGCAGTGTAATGTTTCTGTACTTTGACACAGAAGGATTCATTTAGGATTAAACTTAACTGAATAAACACAAAGCTGCATAATTTATGAACCAAAATAAACTTTCCTTGTTTAGTTGCTGAATAGCATTTCCTTTCTCCTTAATGCATTTGCCGTATTGTTATAATCATCTTTGGGTTGATGCAGTACAGCATTTGGCAGTTAAAGACTGTATAAGTTTGCCTTTGTGGGGAGATTATTTTCATCCACAGGCAAAGACTGGAAATATTTTTATTGTCTTGTTTGAAAAACAGTAACGGGACAGGAATACAATCAGCAGTGCATGGCAGAAGTATCTTTGCAATTATTGTTCATTATTCACAGGCATTTCTTGAGGCTTGTTCCATGAAAGGTAATAATTAAATACAATAAGTGACATAAAGTCTTGAACTATTATTTTATGAGGTATGTCTAGAGAACCATGCTCTTTTCAAGTAAATGAGAGTGAATTCATACATGTCCTCTCCCAGCTGAAACAGAATTTTTAATTTACACAAGAGGAAAGCCATGGCAGTATTGCACTTTTATCTTTTATGTCATATTTCAGAATTTATCAAAGACCTAAAGGCCTGATCACCTAGAAGGGAGACCCAGGGAATAGAACTCAGAGTTGTATATTAAATCAACTGTTTAAAAATCATCAAGAGCCATTAAAGGCCTTGTATTTTTCTAGTAGGTGAAATGTAAACACATAAAGTTTTATATCTCATGCTTGTATTGACAAATCATAGGTAGGATAACAGTATTAGGGGTAGGTTTGAAGGTACAATAAGTTAGTTCTCAGTTCAACTATGGCCCTTTTCACATGAGACTGCCCCCCATGCCCATGTGTGGGCATGGGTGGGGGGCATCCGTGTGACCACTGCAACAGGTGTGACCATCACCCACACACGGAACCATGGGCCAAAACGGTGATGATTCCGTGAGTGGAAATGGGTGGAGATGGGTGTGTGTCCGTGTAATGGCCGCCCATACACCGCACACCCACCGCAGCCCATCTGAAAAGGGCCTAAGACTGCTTTTCACTGATCAGGTAGTGAAAGCATTTTTCAAACTGTGTAAACTGGCTAGTATTTATTTATTTATATCCCACCCCCTCCTGCTCAATGGCAACTCAGGGCGGCCAGTTGAGGGTTCTTGTGGGTGGCACCAGGAAATACCTAACTCACACACAGAGGCCCTTTCTAAATGGGCCACGACTGCAGGGGGAATCGGTGTGTGTGCCAGTGGGGGAGGCATGCGTGGGTGTGTGCATACAAAGACACAGATCCTTCTCCACCCACCTCCATGCACGTAGCAGCCGCCATTTTGGCCAGTTGCTCCATGTGTGGGCAATGGGTGTAGGTGGGTAGAGATGGGTGGGTTGCAGGAGTGTGCACGCACACACACAGGCACCAGCCATGGTATTCACATGGGAGGCACCCACACATGTCCACACAGCTGATCTTCATGGGCATGCGTGGGTGCACCCTGTGTAACAAGGGCCAAACTCTTATGCCATCTTCCCACCCACACCGTGACAGAACACAGGGGAGCATAGCCAGGAAAAAAGGGCCCTGTGACTCCCACATATTACTGGGTTACTGCTAGAGCTGAAACAAAGATCCACAGTGAATACCATATCTGACGGTTTTGCCTGCTTTGAATCAGGTCTGACAAAATGCATACGAACTGCTATTCGGTTCCCACTTTGTTTCCTGAAATAAATATCAGTTTATTTTGGTTCCATTATTTTGGTATGTTGGTTACTTTGATACTTCAGTTATTTCCTTTCAAGGCAAAATAACCAAACTTCTAGTCCGCGGGGATTTTTCCCATGGCCTGCTGACTTCAAATTCCTTCCCCATTGTGTATGGCCCAGCGCCCGGCTCACTGTGGCCCGAGCGGGGCTTTGCGGACTGCACACAATAATCAGGCCTGAATAATCAGGCCTCCTCGGAGTGGCGAGCCAGCATCCCTACCCCATCCCCAGCGGCTCCCTCCCGGCTGCAGGAAGGAACAGCACTTACCTTGGGAGTCACCATGCTCCCTCTGTGGGGTCCCCTACCCCCTGTTCGAGCTGCGGGACTCAACCACAGGTAAATGCAGTGTGTGTGTGTGTGTGTATATATGTTTGAATATTCTGTCTGTGTGTCTGAGTTTTTGAGTGTGTGTGAATATTTTAATAGTGTTTTAATTGCTTTAAATTGTTTTTAATTGGTTTAATTGATTTTAATTGTTTTATTAATTTATTATTATTATTATTATTATTATTATTATTATTATTTATATAGTGCCAGCGATGTACCTGGCGCTTTACTAAAAACAAGATAGACACGGTCCCTGCCCGAGGGCTTACAATCTAAAGACAGGGGAAGGGGAGACAGGGAAGGGAGAACAGAGGGAGAGACCAGGGGTTGCGACAATAATGAGGATGTGAGAACTCAGGTACATGTTCTTGACTTGGTTACAGACAGTAAATTGGGTGTATACATATAACAGGTAGGGAATAATGCTGGGTGGGGATGATTAGCAGGTGTTAGGAAGGGTGGAGCAGAAGAGGTGGGTTTTGAGGAGGGACTTGAAGGTGTGGAGGGTGGGGACAAGGCGGATGAGGGCAGGGAGAGAGTTCCAGGCGTGCGGGGCAGCAAGGGAGAAGGGATGAAAGCGGTTGGGGGAGCAGGCGAGGAGTGGGAGGATCAGGGAGGGGATAGAAAAGGAGCGGAGTGCTCGAACAGGGTTTCAGAGGGAGATCAGGGCTGAGAGGTAGGGGGAGCAAGGTTGTGAAGGGCTTTGTAAGTGAAGACAAGGAGCTTGTACAGAATATGCTCAGGAAGAGGGAGCCAGTGGAGAGAGGGGAGGCGAGGCTGCACATGGTCAAAGTGACAGGCAAGGTGGATGATCTTGGCAGCAGAGTTTTGAACAGAGATGAGGGAAGAAAGGGGAGAGCGGGGAAGGCCAGCAAGGAGGAGGCTACAATAGTCGAGGCATGAGACGACTAGGGCATGGATGAGAGTTTTGGCTGAGGAGACAGACAGAAAAGGGCAGATCTTAGCAATGTTGTGGTGGGAGAAACGGCAGGATTTGGCAACGGAGTCAATGTAGGATTTGAAGGTAAGGTGCGAGTCGAAGATGAAGCCCAAGCTACGGGCTTGGGGGACAGGGAGGATGGAGACCCCGTCAATGGCAATTGACAGGGAAGAGGGTGAGGAAGGATTGGGACGGGAGGGAAGATAAGGAGTTCAGTTTTTGCCATTTTAAGTTTGAGTTGGCATTGAGACATCCAGGCGGAGATATCAGAGAGACAGTTGGTGAGA
>QEPC01009488.1:3237773-3252358 GCA_003113815.1 Sphenodon punctatus | reverse complement strand
GGGGGCAATGGGATCGGTGGGAAATAGGCAATGGGGCAGAGGGGCAGGGGGAAAGAGGTGGTTGGAGGGAGGAGGAGGAGGTGTGGGGACGTTGGAGAGGGATGACAGGCTTAGTGGGAGGCAGGAGGAGAGGGGAAAGAAGTAGAGGGAGGAGCAGGTGAGAGGGAAGGAGGAGAGGGGAGAAGAGGGGAGAGAGGAGATGAGAGATAAGGACAGGCATCTTGGTGGTTTGGTTACGGGGGTGGGGGGCAGGTGGGATGGATCTTGCAGTTGTGGATGGATCTTGCAGGAGTGTGAAATATTCTTTTGACTCGCTGGTGGTCAATGGCGCTGGGGGAGGCAGAGAGGCCAACCCCAGGAAGGTCGCGGCGTCCTCAGGCGATGACAGCCAGGCAGCTGGGAGAGTATACAGATGAACTGCAACCTCACCAGACCCTTAATTGATTTAAACTAATTTTAATTGATTAAAATTAATTATGTAATTGATTTAATTGATTTAAATTAATTTTGATTGATTTAAATTGATTTCCACATGCAGCCCCCAGCTCCTGCCCTTTATGAATATTGTTTTGGTGGGAAATAATTATTCAGATATTGGATGTGCTCTCCAAAAAAGTTAATAATAGTCATGCACATGGAAATGTCTCTTTGTTTCTCTATCGGCCTGAGGATCAAGGAATGTATAGAGGGGCTTCCTGCCACCCTTGCAGTTCTAAGCAGCCAAGAAGTTAGTCCCAGAATTCTGGCCTAATGAAGATATGTTGATATATAATCTAGGGACTGAAGTGAGCAGCAAAATTTTCACTTGTGAGTCATTTCACTATATTTGGAGCAGGGACTGATTTCCCAACGATTTCCTGATATGGATGAGATTTCTTGATTCTTGCAATAACCGTGAGATACTGTTCCAAGTTACTGACTTTCCACTTACCACTTAGTGCATACCATTCATTTACTGCATATCGCACTGCTGAGGGTACTGTTTTACTTCCAGGTTTGTTGTTTCCACATTTCTGAGTCAATCGCTGTGCAAATAGTCTACCCCTTAGCCTCCCCCAGTGCCCCTTAATCTCCACTCCAATCCCTCGAATCAGAATTCTTGTTCTATGTTGTTCCCTTTTCTTTGACCAATCTGCAACTAGATTGCAGATTAGTAAAGGAAACTGTGTACCCGCCAATGAGAGACAAGGAAGTACAAGGGGAAATGGAGTGCAAGAACTGCGGTATTGCATCGGTATTATCTCTCAGGATTTGAAATGAATGGCAAAGCGGTAAATAGGATCCTGGTAAGTGAGAAGTTGGTAAATCAAGAAATAAAATGTCAGTTGAGACATTGTTGAGTACCAAGAGGTTCTTGACTGGATTGAGATGGTATCGAGAAATGGGATTTTGATGAGATTTCCTGTTCTGATGAAATCTCATTTCAGTCCTAGTATAATCAGAGGTTTATGTGGTAGAGGGGCCAGTATGCATCTGAACTATTAGGCCTTTAGTTCAAAAGTGGCCAATGGCTGATTTGGATAACTCGTTTTCTTGGTGCCCAGTGTAACGCTTATACTTAAAGGTGGAAACCTGAAAAGTGAAACTGCCAAAAAAGTGTCCACTTTTGAAAATTTAGGAGGCAAATTTGACTTCATTGAAGCCAGTGATTAAATTCCCATTTACTTCAGTGGGGTTAGGATTGTATCTTCAGTTATTAGTGACTCTTCTGCAAATTCTGCAAATTCAGTGTTCTTTCTCTTGTGGATTTTATCAAGCTAGTTTTGCATTCTGTCTTGTAAATTTGTGAACCAGAATAAAGGCGAGATATTGGTTTTGAATATTTTTGTGCAAGAAAAGCAGGAGGCTTCCCTTAAAACGGAACCTTCAAAACAATGCAACAACAACATGGGCAAACTGTGACTTTGGAGCCACGTGTGACTCTCAGGCAATTTAAAGTGTGCATCTTGGCCAGGGTGTCCCAGGATCCACACTGCCTTATTGGTCCTGTGTCTTAGTTCCTCTACCTGAAACTCAGCAGCCAAATTGTAGCTGCTCTTCAGAATCTCAGCACGCAGGACCACAGAGCACCAGTTCTTCCAACCAATCATGAAGCTTGGGAGATGATTCAGAGAGGTAACGTGTGTGTCTTGTGACTCTTGGTCTTATAAGGATTTTGGTACGTGCTATGTGGTTCTTGGGGTTGAGAACTTTACCCACCCCTGACATAGGGTATTTTCAGATGTTACGAGATCACACTCAACCACAGTGAACCATGGTCAATCCCGTGGCGGGGCCAAAGTGCCCTGAACGTCTGTTCAGCGGCCGCCAGATGTTCACCACAGTCAATACCCACATGGGGTCAAAATCAACCATGCTTCCAGAGCTCCCTGCTGGACCATCTCCGAAAGCGCGGTCAAAGAGATTCCCGACGGGAACCAACAAAAAGTAACGTCTGGCCGGCAACCACCGGCCGGAATCAAAGGAAATGATTCCCAGCCGGTGACAAAGCACGCAGTGTCGCTGCCAGGCAATAAGCAACAACACAGGCAGCGGAGGGAGCAACAACACAGGCAGCGGAGGGAGATTTAAAGGGCACACAGCAGCAGGGGGATGGGGCGGGATGGAGTGAGGTGGAAGGGAGAGGTGAGCGGAGGGCGAGAGAGCAAGGGAGGAAGAGGAGGTGAAGGAGGCAGCAGTAGAGGCGCGGGCGGGGGAGGAGGCGGTCGTGCTGCACCTGGAGGCGGTGGAGGGACAGCAGCAGCAGCAGCAGCCGCCGTGATGGGCTGACCCGGTGCCTTCTGGGTGTTTTGATCACGGCCGGGAATCGGCGTCACGTCTGTTGCGCTGCCCCAGCCTGTGATCTGCCGGCCCGATTCCCTGCCATGGTCCCAGTCCCGTCCCGTCTGTTCGGGGCTTTTTTTGACCACGGGGGGTGGTTGTTCCATTCACCCCCACTGGGAATCCATTGTGGTGAATCGGGACCGCGTAACGTCTGAAATCACCCAATGATCTGTAATTTCCAACGACATGCCCCACCTTGCGGATAAAGATATATGGAAAGACCAGTAGTCATATTAACACAGAAACTAGGGTTAGTAGAAACTTTGGGAAAGGAAGAGCATCAAAATATGTATGATAACTGCTATAGTTTGAAACCCCCACTCACTTGCATAAGAAGAATCCCCTCTGAAGTCAATGGGACTTCATCAGCATAACTGCTGTTATTACAGAGTAAGTAAGTATACTTTATTTAGGGTTTAGACATTGCTGTACCCTTTATATTACAGAGTATCCTTCTTACTATCAGCCCCTAAAGTGCATGCTTTGGATGTGACAATTTTCGGAAAGCAGAAGATATTTTTCTGTGGTTTGGATTGGAAACCCCAGGAAACATGTTTAAATGTCAAGACTCTATTTTTATACGTCTATAAAGAACATAAGAAGTTTCCTACTGGGTCAGACTAAAGGTCCATCGAGCCCACTATCCTGTCTCTGACAG
The DNA here is from genome assembly GCA_003113815.1 of Sphenodon punctatus. Taxonomy (NCBI): domain Eukaryota; kingdom Metazoa; phylum Chordata; class Lepidosauria; order Sphenodontia; family Sphenodontidae; genus Sphenodon; species Sphenodon punctatus. The sequence continues at coordinate 3,248,877 of QEPC01009488.1, read as the reverse complement.
TGGCAGCTTCTGTTGCCTTAGATAAGTGCACAAATGTGATGGTGACCCACATCCACCGTCACGTTAGTTTGCAGCCACTTCCTGGTCACCAGATGTTTTCAGAGGATAGATCCCGACCATGGTGGTGGCTAGCTTGGACTGTGACTCGGGGAAATCCCTGAGTCACAGCCCACACTAGCTGACACCATGGCCAGGATCTGGCTGCCCAGCTGGGAGTAAAGTGTGATTTCATATCTGAAAGCCTGCTTTACTGGACTTGGTCCAGAGTCTCTGCCGGTGCCAGGCGCCATGGCAGCCATCATTAGCCTCCATGACTGCCCGTTTGGGGGGGGGGGGTGTTGGGGGAGAGGCGAGCCGCTGCACTTAGTGCAGGGGCAGGCATGGGCAATGCATGTCCATGCATCTCCTCATCCTCTCCGGTGGCCGAGCTCCATAGGGGGTAAGTCGTGGTGGTGCCTGAGTGCTGTCACATTAGTTTTCACCCAATGTGGAGTGATCTACTTCCTGCTATTCACTCACTTCCCCTGACAGTCCGAGGTCGATGATCCCCTGATCAATTTGACCTATCCTCTTTAAGAAAATAACCTGAGGTAAAGAGAAATGATCAAGGAGGAACTTTTCAGTGAAAAACACGTGTTTGAAGATCAATCTAGGCAGATAATATGCAGGCTAAGGCCTCCTCTGATACCAGATACACTGTACCAGGCCAGCTGAGTTGAAAGATAGGGTTATTGATGGAAATGCTGATGACTGGGCTAAGACTGAGGGATAATATATACATATCATGCACAGTTCTAGCCAGAGAAGAAGGAGCCAAGGAGATGTTAGACTGCATCATCATTTTAAAAACCTTGTCATCTGAAAGGAAGCATGAGTGCAGTGTCTGAGTTTTTAGTTGTAATCTAGCTGTGATGATGAAGCTTCAGCAGGAGGCAGAACGGCAAATGCAGCTGTGGGGTCTTTGAATGGCAAACTTTACATGCTGCATTTCCTTGCACATGTCAGTATCTCTGACGTGTTCTTTTTTGCAAGCACTTTAAGTCTAAAAGGATAAATAGCACTCAGAGACGAGTCAGGTCCGGAGGGTTTAGGGTAGTTCCAGAGGCACAGCAACACTGTGATAGGCTGGGGCTCATGTCCCAATGATGGGCCCCCATAAGGGCAAGGGGGGGAATTTCCAGGGGGAGGGGCTTACCTTGTTGGTACGAGACCTCCCCTTCAGGTTCCAGACAGGAGGCCCACGCTGAAAGCCACCCTTGCTCCCAGTGGGCTACCCAAAGTGGCAGTAACCCCATCAAGAAGGAATTGGTAAGAGCGGGTGGGGCCAGAACTCCATCCCTACTCGCTCTGGATGTTTCTAAATGAGTCGGGCTGGGGGGAAGCGTGTGTGGCTTGGGGGGGAGGCGTCTGAGTGGTACAGATGCAGGGCAGCCACTCAGGTGGAGTGAGTGGAGAGGGATTCTAATGGACAGCTCCCAGTGTGGCCCCCACGGCAGCTGCTTTGCACGCCCCCTGCCACAGACCATGGGGTGGGGGAAGCGACGCATGTTGGACCAAGCTCATTATGTGTTTTATATTGTTGTTTTACATTTTTAAATTTTATTTTAGACTGCATTTTTATGGTTCTGTTAGCTGCGCTTAGCAGGAGGGGGCGGGATAAAAATGTAATCAAATCAAACCAATAAATAATGTCCCTGGCGTGAGTGCTGGGGAACCAGGCTCCCCAGCGCTTGTGGCCAGTTCCTGTGACTTGCAAAGGCCGTGTCCCCATTCCCAGAGTGCCTATGACCGGGGGACTTGTCTGCTGGCATGACTGGCCGCCCTGGTTCATACAGGCAGGGAATGTGTGGGCGCCCATTGCCACGCACGTTTTTAGCTTGCCCGCCTGGTGCACTTTGCATTCCCTGGCAGTGCACCATGAATGACCATGAGTGGGTGCTGCAGGACTCGCAGAAGCGCACATTCCCCGCACCCACCTTCAGATGGGCAGTCAGATGATGGCTTCTGGGTGGCCACGCGTGGTAGCATCTCATTTAAAAACATCCTCTGAAAACTTCCTTTCTGGTGGGACCGTTTAGGAAGTGCTGGCCCCACTCCTTTCTCCACTCTGAAAATTTCCTGGTGAGGCACAGGCTGCTTGCAAAGAGCCCCCACAGATCACGGGGCACAGGCACAATGGAGTCTCCTTGTTTCATGATAGTTATGCTTCTGGGTAGCTCTGTAGAATGAGGGCACCACCACTACTTTCAAATAGGGGAATTTAAAGCCTGGTTCCAGGCTTACATGGATAAAAGAGGAGTAACCTGAAATAATATGAGAGACTAGAATCAGGCTCCTAAGCAGCTAGTTACTATGGAAAGACATTTTAAAAACAGATGCTCAGTGTTATGTTTCTACAGTGGGCATTTTTAGATGTTCAGCAGTTTCAGGCATTGATTTAGGTGTCTGAGTACAGACTTGGGACCCTAACTCAAGACACCCATTATGGAAAAAGCATGGTCCTCCATTTCTCTTCTGTAGATTTGCACAGTGGCAGATCACCAAGGGCTGTTGGCATTCATTCATTCATTCATTCATTTCCAGCATAGGCTCAGGGTGGCTTACAATCATAAAAACAAAATAAAAAGTCATTAAAATTAATAAAAAACTCCTTAATACCCCACCCAACTGACCCCTACACCTCCCACCCAATCCCATTCCATCCTATCCGTGCCTGCCAATGCCTGGCCAAATAAAAAGGTCTTACATCGTTTCCAGAAGATGAGCAGGCTTGGGCTTTGGTGGACCTCCAAGGGGAGGGAGTTCCATAATCGTGGGGCAGCTACCGAGAACACCTCTCTGCGTGCTCTACATGTAAAAACATCTTGGGGAGATGGGACCTGCAAGAGGGTGTTCCCGGCTGACCTCAGGGGCCACAAAGAAACATAAAGGAGGAGACTGTCTTTTAGATACCTGGGGCCCAAGCCATTTATGGCTTTATAGGTTAAAACCAGCAACTTGAAATGTGCCTGGAAAGCTATCGGCAGCCAGTGCAGGCTCTGGAGCACTGGTGTAATGTGCTCCCAATGACCCCCCCCCCCAAAAAAAAGGTGGCCTGTCGCATTCTGCACCAGCCACTGCTTCCAAACAGTCTTCTAGGGTTAGCCCAACATAGAGCACATTGCAGTAGTCTCACCTCAAGGTTACGAAGACATGGATGACGGTGGGCAAATCTTAATCTGAAAAAAATGGCCACAGCTTTCTCACCAGACAGAATTGGTGAAAGGCACTCCTGGACACTACCACAACCTCACAACCCAGTGAATCCAAGAACATCCCAAGACTGTGAACCTGAATGACCAAAGGAGGCTGGACCCTATCAGTAACAGTCTCCTGGGTCACATGGCCACCCAACCACCATTACTTTGGTCTTGTCTGATTCAGCTTCAATCATCTCACCCGCATCCAGTCCCCAGTGGCTGCCAGGCACTGGGTAAGCACCGACACTGAAGGACCTGGGTCAGATGAAAAGATGTGGGCCTGAGCTACAGAGTCTGAGTCCCCCAAAGCACAAGTGTGTTCAGATTTGAGTTTATGGTCCAGTCTTTTTAAGCATATGCAGGGCCAGTTCCAGGCAAATGCAAACTGCACAGGGAGGAACCCCCAAATCATGGGGTTCATGAATAAACTTGAAATGACAACATGAGTGTGAGATACACTGGCATAAAACACAGTCACACATTGGGTGTTTTTAGATGGACAGGCTGCCCTAGTGCTGACCGCACCCAGGTGGCCCATCTGTATAAAGGCGGGCTGCCAGATGTTGAGTCAGAGCAGGCTGAACCTTCTCCAGGGCAGCCCCAACAGCAGCGCTCTACAACATCCTGGAGTCCCGCCGGCAGAGCAGGCCGGCCAAACCCGGGACACTAACTTGAAGCAGAGCAGCTGTCCATCTAATGTGCAGACTCACACTGCTGCTCCGCTTCCAGCCAGCCATTGCCCCGGGCAACACCATAGTGTTGCAATGCAGACAGTCTAGTCTGCCACTCTAGTGTGTGTGTGTGTGTGTGTGTGTGGCACCATGTGGGCAGATTGCATGCTGGGGAACCCACTAGGTCCGTCTGATTCCGATCCAGGTGGGACTGGGAGTGATTGGACGTGGGTGTATGTGCCCCTCGTGCCCCTCTGAAAAACCCATTGTCTCAGTTGCAGGGAGCCCCAGCTTCCTGAGGACCTGCAATAATTCAAGAGGGGGCTCCAACCCACGGCGCTGATGAGCAAGCTCGAAATAATAACATATGCATAACTTTATAGGCCTGTAATGCAGGGAGCCCCAGCCCCTGAAGGGGATGCTCTTTTTAACTGAAGATCATAAATTAATTACAGTAACATTTTCCTTAAGAGTGAGTCAATGTGTGTCCATCAAACATTCCTATGTTAGGAGGGAGTCCACATCACCATTTTGCATGGGACGCCAGCTTCCCTGGATCTGGCACTGAAAATATGCGACCAGTCTTGATCTTTATCTGAAACCCCAAATTTAGAAGTTGTTAGCACTTTCTACTTAATTGAAGACTACATATATTCCAAAGAATGAATAATAACTAAGTTATATGATCCAAAGGGTTCAAAATACAAAATCTTATTAGGCTGAAAGGTGTTTGTTATCAAAGCAGAACTTTCCCAGGGCACTTCAGAAATGCTGTCTGGAAGAAGATGAGTTTTCTAAATGACTTTTCTAACTTCTTCTTTGGCTCACGTTGGTAATTGGTTCATTTCCAGGTACTAGCAAGAATGTAAATATGGAACGAATCAACTTTTTCCACATTTTTCTTTTGCAGCCCCTTTTATGAAGAACAGATTTTCCACAGAGGAAATTAAAAAGTACATAAAACTGAGAAACTGTGGTGTTGTTGAGAACAGCATCAACTTTCAATGTCACTTTATAACTGGCAGCATGTACTGTAGTCAAATGGCATTAATATAAAGTACAAAGTTTGTTTCAATTAGCTCCGTTTTTCTTTGAGAAAAGGAATTATCATAAATCCCTGAAATAACATTTGTCCAAAAGAGATGTGCATCATTACGATGGAAATCTTTTATGTCTGTTTTTCAATTACACTTCCTTGTAAAAACGACTAAACATTGATTTAATAAATACGGTTGATTTGTGTACATTGTTTAAATTAAAAAAAGACGTGGCATAACTCTGATTTCCTGTAGGAGACAGTCAAACAGTGCATTTTTGCAGTAAATTCAGTCAGAAAGATTTTTCTGTATTACTCTGTGTGTGTCGGGTTGTTTTTTTTAATGAAAAGAAAGAATTTTCATTAGCATTTGGTTCATATTTCTTTTTGGATGGCATGCTTTTGAGTGATTCCTAAAATAATCTTTCCCTCTTAGTGCATCAGTAAACATCTGAATATCTGATATTTGATTAAGGACAATTGATATGGACAGCTCAAAAAGCAAGAACTTTATGCAAAATGATCTCTGGATTGCCATCTAAATGTAAACCACATGCAAAGCAGATGCTGTAAATATGCATTCAGACAAACATCCATTGATATTTTTTGAGCAACTGCATCTCTTGGAGTTACAGCATTCCACGTGCCCTGTGAAATATTTTCTGTTTTGTATGTTGGAGCTAAGTACTCTACATGTTAAAGTTCCTTTCTTTTCCATTGCGACACTAGAAGTATAACCTTTATTGTCAATGTCTCAGCTGAATTTTTTAATAGCAGATGAGTGGAAATCCATGGAAATAGCATGTGTTTCACCAGTTTCCTTTATTTCTCCCTCAGGACAAGCAGCTGTCAGGTCAGCCCCTATTGCAGAGCCTGAAGCCATCAAGAGCAGGGATAGATTTGCCTTGTTCTGAAGGGCAGCTTTTCTGCCAACTGCAGTGATCACATAAATACCTTCGGGCCAGTGTATCTGAGTCATCAGTGAGTGACCTCACTGACAGTCTGAAACCACAAAATGCAACTTATGAAGCTCTGCTAAGGCGAGCTGGGTAGATCTAGGTATTGCAGCGTCAACAAACAAAGAGGAATGAATTCATTCATGTTCAACCTTACATTTTTCAGGCGAGCACGAACCTAATTCTGAAGACGAATAGTGGTATAAAACACCTCTCTAGTTCTTTTCATAACCCTGTTACCTCAAGTGCCTTACAATAAAATCCAAGGAGCCTAATAGGATTTGCTCTTCAATGTTCTTTTATCTTAAATCTGTAATAATAACTGCTAGGTACAAAACAGACTTCAGAAATCACATCAATTGAGTGCTTTTTCATTTGCAGGACTTGAGGATGGGAATGGGTTCTGCAGAGCTTTCTACACGGTTCCACTGTTTTATAAACAGTGGGTACTTTAGGGTAGGGCAACATTCAACCCCATTTTATAGGGCATGAGTAATGCCCCCAAATCAGTTTCACTATGTTTTCAGGATGAAATTTACTTGTGGTCTAAGAGAAAATAATAGTGTCCAATGGAAGATAAGTGCTGCAGTGCTGAGGCCTTCCTTGTGCTAGTTGACTGCGCGGACATGGATTTCACCCCATGGGCTTTAGGCAGTGTAGCCATATGTAAAGCCTTCTGCAAGCAGCTTAAATTAGGATAACTTTTACCCTTCATGAAATGGGCCAAAAGGTAAAAACCAGAACATAAGAACAGCCAGACTGGGTCAAGCCAAAGGTCCATCTAGCATGCTGAATGCTGCACATCTCTCACATTTCAAGTGGCCAAAGAGGGAACGCCTTCTCCTAGCCAATAAGCTCCAGCCCTCAGCAAATAAGTTCCGCCCTCTCATGCACTTACATGCATGTACACAATCCAAGTGCATAAGGAAGAACAGAAACTGTCCTACTTATAATTCCTCATAGGGTGTTCATAAATGTGCAGTCAACGTGCTGGCCTGGCTGGGTTGGGGAACTAAATAAACGTGCCTGCCAATCAAGTCATTGACTGGGCCAGAGAGGGGGGGCAGAAGAGACTTGAGGTCGACTACCCATCCCCATGCTGCGGCTGGCACCCTGCCCCTCCGCCATGACAGACAGCCATGACTGCCAATAACAGCAGCCATAGTAGCTGGCCATGATGGCGCAAACACATGTGCTTGCTTGGTATGGCCTGCCTGGATGACCCTTCAACTGGCCTGTGGGCCTGGTTCCTGGGCAGCCACCTACCTAGTCAGGGCTGTAGCAGGCCCACATCTGGTGGCCCGCTAACAGACACATGGGTAAGGCTCTGGTCCAGGCGGGCCATAGCAGACCATAGCAAGCAACATCACGTTTATTAACATCCACAGTTTCTTGCCATTACCCCATTGTCTTCTCAAGTGCTTTACCTGAAGGCAACCAGGAAAAAGGAGCCTGAGGTTTGAATAAAGGTCTTCCTGCCTCTTTCTCCTGAAAGAGGAACTTTGACCCTCTGAAAGAGGGACAGTGGGGTTCAGTTCCCAGAGAGGACCTGTCCCTCCAAACCAGGGACTGTTAGGAGAGATGATGATGATGCAGAGCAAGGCTACAAGAACAGGGTAATAAATGATTTGTCTGACTCATCCTCTGTTGTTCATTCCCATCTTCGTGCAGTTGGAGCTTTAAGGACATCCTTAGTATGAGGCTGCATCCCCTGATCATCTTGGTTAGCAGTCACAGTCCTATTCTCCATGAATTTGTCTAATCAAATGTATTTATGTAAGTGCCAGATGAATTTGTCCAATTGCTGCTTTCCCAGATCACTAATGAATATGTTAACTAGCACAGGTCCCAATGCAGATCCCTTGGATCCTAACTCTTCTCCATTGTGAAAAATTTAGCATTTATTCCTACCTTTGTTTTCCACCTGGGAAAGAGAAGTGTTTTGCTTGTCTTTCTCTTCCTCTTGATTATGCTCATTTTCCTGTATGTCACAACTCACCTGATGTGCCCACTAATGTCAATGGAAACACTCCAGTTGACTTCAGAGATGGCTGGATTGGACCTGACATTCTCAAAATGAAACAGCTCTGCAGCAAAGTTATATTAAGAACATAGGAGGGGCAATTCTGGATCCATCTAGCCCAGCATCCTCTCTCACAGTGGCAGCTCTGGTTGCTTCAGGGAATATTAAATTTCTCTTTCACTTCGTAGAAAAGAAGAAGGCTCTCACTTTTGAAGGAGTGTTGTTTTGTGTGTATATTGTGTTTTGTGAAATCATAATAACTCTCCTCATCAGGAGGAGGTGGAGCATACAGGTCTGTAGCTCTAGAGGGGGTTTGAGGAGGGGGCAAAAGTTCCGGAAGACATGTCTTATATGTGTGTCACAGGCATTTCCTTATCTCATTTAAAATAAAAAAAAAATGCATTTAACAAATTGACGATGGACAAGATATGCTCAGTGCACGCTACTTGCCTGCTCTGCTTTAACTGCAGGTCAGGACTTTAATGGCCTTACAGTTACAAGCAGCCAATAAAGTTGCAGCTAATTGGCTACTAGACTGTGTGGTTTATAGGAAACCACATTCATATCTCTAAACTGTGTCAAACCCCCTTGTTTTAGACAACGTATGCATTGCTTCTTAACAGAGTCGCGGGCACAAAAGTCTTGGCAGTGGGACTGAAGAGTCCTCCCCGACCTCCTCTTTAAACCGAATTACATAATTGACTGTAATTGTAGTCTGCTAATGAGACTACCTGCATCTGGAAGAGTGATAAGTTTAATCAGGCTCCTGAAGAATCTTCCATGAAACCTAGAGAACACATCTCCACCTTTCATGAAAAAGGGGGGAAATAACCAACAATTCAAACACCGAGGAAAGAAACGTAAGTAATGGTGTCAGCTGTGTAGTGTTTGGGGAGTTGTGTGAGTTCAGCATCTCTTGGAATCAGGCCCTGTGATTTTTACATTTGAAATACAGAGAGAGAGTGAGCGATGGATGCCAAGGTCCCTCTGCAGGAGATGACAAGCTGGGAATGTAGCTAGACTAATGTGGTCAGTACTTGGTATTTACTCTATAAGTGAGGCTGAAAGTGCTCTCTCACTGGGATAACATTTTAGCTTTGAAAGCTTATTTCCTCTCTCTCTCTCTCTCTCTGACCATATGCTGACCCCAACGCAGAAAACAGGAAATAAGAAAATGCAAGTGCTTCTACGTACTTCTACAAAAACAGTGCATTCATGTAAGATGTTCAGTAAATGCTGATTAATGTAAACAAAGAACTGTGTATGACAACAGGTAAACATTTGCAAAAACCTCTCCTTTCAGGCCTGTGTCTTGCAGTCCAGGCAACTATAAGTACTAGTAGCTTATTTACATTAGTGTGTAAAAATATTTGTCCTTTCCTTGCCAACACAGCGCATGCTTTAGGATCTCCCCATCTCAGCAACAAAGGCTTTCTGAACTAGAGGAGCAGCATCATTGTTAGCATGTAAGGCTCATCACTGTATCATGCAATGCAAATTGCAGGACATGCTTCTTTATCAGCCAAGCCGTATTTTACTGTTGCTGTCACATTAAATATTTGTTGCTTTGGCTCAGTATATGACAGAGTCATAAAGTGTGGTGACAGTCAGCATCTTAAGTGTTTTTGATGCTTAATGCACATCCTGATATTGAAAATAAAACCACACGCATTTAGAACTAATTATATGCAAGCTACGATAATAGATTTATTTTACAAGCACCGAACTGTGATCCGCAGCTGTAACAACATGCTTGGGGGAGAAAAAACAACAACCTCCTCTTACCAAGACGGATAACTTTGACTGGGAAAGCAAAGCAAGCGTTTCTTTTGAAATGGTTTTGGTTGGTTAGGTGTTTATAAATAGACAGAACATGAAATCAAACAGAAAAGACTCATAATTATAAGCCAGTTGGAGCACTGCATTAAGACCGCAGTTTCTGACTGTCACTCTCTTTTGCTCTTGTTTGTAACCTATCTTGCCGAGGTAAACCTGTGTGAGACTAATATTGTATTTTTGTTTTAAAGAGAAAATTGGCTTGGGCCTAGCAAAAACAGTCTACTCTATTCGTGCGCTGTTGTTGTGATGTTCTCTTTGCTGGGCTATTGATTGAATCTGTTTACATGCTAGGGGCTACAGAGAAGCAGTGTAGCTGCAGACTGCCTCTGTAACGGGCAGTCTGCAGATATACTACCGCAGGAGTGGCCATGGAAAGGAGTTGTGACTTGGGGTGAAAATGAACGTGCGGTTGCCATGGCCACTTCCCCACCCACCCTTGTGGCTGGGTTGGGGCACACAACACACACAAGCCCAACTGGGCCAGCCAGCGAGCCCTCCCTTGCCCCACCCCTGATGGGGGAACAGAACAAACGTGTGGCTGGGTGGCCCCGCTCCTGGTGCACCCACAATGCCCCACCCCCTGCCATGACGGGCAGCCATGGTGGTTAATCATGGGCAGCCATGGCAGCCAGCCATGGTGGTCCCCAATTCCCGGCAGGGCTGGGTTTGGAAACAGACGTGCTGGCCTGCTATGGCACATGTTTGTTTGCTTGTTTATTTTGCTTTGTTGCTCACCCTATCCCTAAGGCTCAGGGCGCCTTACAACACACACGCAAAATACAAATGTAAAATAAATAATTAAAACCCCATAAAATTAAAAAACACCCTCATCACCCTCCCCCCAATCTATCCCTGCCCATTGAATGCCTGGCCAAACAAAAAGGCCTTGCACTGCCTCCGGAAGACACTCCAACTAGGGCTCAGGTGAGCCTCCAAGGGAAGGGAGTTCCAAAGCTGTGGGGCAGCCACCGAGGATGCCTCTCTGTGGGCCCGAGTCGTATGAAACTGGGCCAGTGATGGAACCTGCAAAAGGACACCCTCGGCAGATCTTAAGGGCTGTGAAGGAGCATAAGGAGAAAGGCGGCTCTTCAGATATGTAGGGCCTAAACCATTTGACCCTCCTGGGCAACCCTTGTCCCAGGCTCTGCGCCCAGGATCTTCCAGGGGACCAATTCTGGATCAGCTGGAGACCTGGGCTGGGCTGCAGTGGGCCCACTTCTGGCAGCCCAGAAACAGATGCCCCAATGAGTCCCTGGCCCAGGCCGGCCATAGCAGGCTAGCATTTCATTCATTTTATTTTGCTGGCCCACACTGACACCGATCTCCTCCGGGGGGGGGGG
>QEPC01009488.1:3215480-3234522 GCA_003113815.1 Sphenodon punctatus | reverse complement strand
CAGCTATCAGTGTGTGTGTGGGGGGGGGGAGGAGGAGGAGTGGAATTGAGACCAAGCAAGGCAGGAGTAAAGGTTGTGGAGGCCCCATGCTAAGGTATGTACCCTCTCCTTCTCTATGCTCCACTCTTTCCCCAACCTGCCCTGGTACATGATGGAGGCACCAACTACTGGAGCCACCATGGCTTCCTCAGACACCCCAGAGCTGCAGCTGGGAAGGGACAGGAGTGCTACCCCACTCCTCTCTGACATTTGAATTTTAATAGCAGTTCCTCCATGGATGATGATGATTTTATATAGCTCCAGAAATATACTGATACTATAGAGTCATGACTAGAGATGGGTCCTTGCCCTGATGGGTGTACAGTCTAGGATGGAAATGGGAGGATGAGAAGGGAGCCACAGGGGAGGAGGATATAGGAAGAGATAGGGATACATTCAAGAAGTTTGCAACCTAAATTAGAGACCTAAGTAGTACAGTCTACGACACTGTACAGGGAGGGAGAGTTCATCTTGGAGTTTGTAAACTAAGCAGGCTTTGGCCTGAAGGACTGGGATTTTGAGATCTCCAGGTGCTGCTGCTGCAGGTAGACATGCTGCTGATCCAACAAGACAGTTGTCTCAGCTACTACCAACTACTGATGTACTGAATGTATTGAATTCAGATGTACTGAATGATGCTTAAAACCAAAGTCTTGAGGATTTTAGTTCTCATAAGTCAAACAGCATTTTTGAAGACCTGGGTTATTAGTAGCCAATTCCTGGTCAAATTCTAAGTGGATAATTGAATTCTGCCTATTTAAAATATCATTCATTCATCTGGATAAACTTTCTTGACTTTGTTTTCCGATGAAGTCAGTTTGGGTGTTAATATACGTGCAGCCAGCATGACAGCTACACATCCCGGGGAGGTGTGTGTGTGGGGAGGGGGGCATCTTCAGCTGGGACAGGTTGGAGAACTGAACAGATGTTCCCACAGATTGACCGGGGCGGGGGGAGAGGGGGGATGTGAGGCTGGCTGGCCCTGTCCCCATGCTGCAGCTGGTGGGTAGCCATGGCAGCCCCTGTGCTGGGGCTGGGATGGTGGTGCAAACAAACGCACTCGCTCGCTATTGCCCTTGGGCCTGGGCTGTGGGTCCAGTTCCTTCCAGTCAGAGCCTACACAGTCAGGGGCTTTAGTGGGCCCCCGTCTGGCAGCCCACTAACAGACACGTGGCTAAGGCTATTGCCCAGGTGGGCCATAGTGGGCAGCGACAGGTTTATTAAGAACTAACAATTGTTTTCTTGGGCCCCAGCTACATCTTCTGGAGTCATGGATTAAGGAGAACTGCTAGTAGGAAGAGGCTACGGAGCATGAGGGCCGGGGATGATATCTTACATGGTAGCCCTTAATGTGTGTCTGTGGTGAGAAGCTTAGACTATTTAACCTACAGAACCATGTTTGAGGAATTTGTTTTGCAGCATCATGGGGAATATGCAGACTCAATAAAATGCTCCCAAATGAAAATGATGTTAAAAGTTGGTTCTAGTCACCTCTCGATACATGTTTGCAGTTCAGCTGTGTACCTGAAACAGACCTATACGGCATATGCTTTTCAGACATTTTACTGACATTTCAGGCTCTTTCTTTTTGTACCCTTCAGTTCTTCAGAAACTAGCTGTTGGCTAGTTATCGGAGTGGATTGCTGAAGATAAAACTAGGCTCCTTCTGAAATGCTCCATTTCCTCCAGTGCACAGTTCTGCTGCAGCTCCGCTGTTTAAGGCTGAACTGTGAATGGGAAGTGGTTATTTCTTAAAATATTCATACAAATAGGGTTTGCATGTATGCTTTACATGCCGGATGCTCTTTTCATATGTTAACAGTTAAGATTGCTTTTTATGTATATTTATATCCCCCTTTTATGCAAAAACACAAGAAAGGCTTTTTAAATCACAGATATCCGGGGATGTAGAACAGAGTGATAACTCCCCATTGCATGAGTTTTCAAAAATGCTCCTGCTCTAACAGAAGCACAGAATTGTTGTGCTTGTGGTGGACACCATTATAAACTTTTAAAAAATACGTGCAAGAGAAGTCACTAGCAAATGGATTTTGTTTTCACTCAGTGGAAGAGTTTTACAGGCTGAAACATAAGCTGTCTGTCTCTTTCAGAGCTTGGCCCATTGACTGACCTGAAATAATTTAGCTTTCCAGCTCCACCTGTACAAATGTGGCATATACATTTTAAACAAGAGATGCTATCCCACCTAGTAATTTATTTGTTTTAGCTTCAGATAGGGGGTGTGTCGTCGGGCCAATTTAAATAAATTTTGGGCCCTGATACATCCTGGTAGTTGTGGGACCCCATCCCCTCATCATAAGTTTTGAAATGAATTTCTGGAGACAGTACTAGTATTGTCGATGCACCCCCCCAAGGAAGACGAGGACACCGTATGGGTTTGAACGGCCACACTCTTTATTAATATACCCAAAAAGGGGGGAAGGGGTAGCCCTCCCACTTCCCCCCTTAAACTGGGGTTCTTAACTATTACTGTTTCTTAACTGTTAACTGCCCCCACAGGAGGTTCCCGTCCTGTTTCAGGCACTATGGTGTTTGTCCGGCGCCCTTCTTCTCACGTCTTGGAGTTAAACCCGTGGGAACCTCCTGCACCCTACCTAACCAACTTTTAAACTTACGCCCTACCNCAGCTATCAGTGTGTGTGTGGGGGGGGGGAGGAGGAGGAGTGGAATTGAGACCAAGCAAGGCAGGAGTAAAGGTTGTGGAGGCCCCATGCTAAGGTATGTACCCTCTCCTTCTCTATGCTCCACTCTTTCCCCAACCTGCCCTGGTACATGATGGAGGCACCAACTACTGGAGCCACCATGGCTTCCTCAGACACCCCAGAGCTGCAGCTGGGAAGGGACAGGAGTGCTACCCCACTCCTCTCTGACATTTGAATTTTAATAGCAGTTCCTCCATGGATGATGATGATTTTATATAGCTCCAGAAATATACTGATACTATAGAGTCATGACTAGAGATGGGTCCTTGCCCTGATGGGTGTACAGTCTAGGATGGAAATGGGAGGATGAGAAGGGAGCCACAGGGGAGGAGGATATAGGAAGAGATAGGGATACATTCAAGAAGTTTGCAACCTAAATTAGAGACCTAAGTAGTACAGTCTACGACACTGTACAGGGAGGGAGAGTTCATCTTGGAGTTTGTAAACTAAGCAGGCTTTGGCCTGAAGGACTGGGATTTTGAGATCTCCAGGTGCTGCTGCTGCAGGTAGACATGCTGCTGATCCAACAAGACAGTTGTCTCAGCTACTACCAACTACTGATGTACTGAATGTATTGAATTCAGATGTACTGAATGATGCTTAAAACCAAAGTCTTGAGGATTTTAGTTCTCATAAGTCAAACAGCATTTTTGAAGACCTGGGTTATTAGTAGCCAATTCCTGGTCAAATTCTAAGTGGATAATTGAATTCTGCCTATTTAAAATATCATTCATTCATCTGGATAAACTTTCTTGACTTTGTTTTCCGATGAAGTCAGTTTGGGTGTTAATATACGTGCAGCCAGCATGACAGCTACACATCCCGGGGAGGTGTGTGTGTGGGGAGGGGGGCATCTTCAGCTGGGACAGGTTGGAGAACTGAACAGATGTTCCCACAGATTGACCGGGGCGGGGGGAGAGGGGAGATGTGAGGCTGGCTGGCCCTGTCCCCATGCTGCAGCTGGTGGGTAGCCATGGCAGCCCCTGTGCTGGGGCTGGGATGGTGGTGCAAACAAACGCACTCGCTCGCTATTGCCCTTGGGCCTGGGCTGTGGGTCCAGTTCCTTCCAGTCAGAGCCTACACAGTCAGGGGCTTTAGTGGGCCCCCGTCTGGCAGCCCACTAACAGACACGTGGCTAAGGCTATTGCCCAGGTGGGCCATAGTGGGCAGCGACAGGTTTATTAAGAACTAACAATTGTTTTCTTGGGCCCCAGCTACATCTTCTGGAGTCATGGATTAAGGAGAACTGCTAGTAGGAAGAGGCTACGGAGCATGAGGGCCGGGGATGATATCTTACATGGTAGCCCTTAATGTGTGTCTGTGGTGAGAAGCTTAGACTATTTAACCTACAGAACCATGTTTGAGGAATTTGTTTTGCAGCATCATGGGGAATATGCAGACTCAATAAAATGCTCCCAAATGAAAATGATGTTAAAAGTTGGTTCTAGTCACCTCTCGATACATGTTTGCAGTTCAGCTGTGTACCTGAAACAGACCTATACGGCATATGCTTTTCAGACATTTTACTGACATTTCAGGCTCTTTCTTTTTGTACCCTTCAGTTCTTCAGAAACTAGCTGTTGGCTAGTTATCGGAGTGGATTGCTGAAGATAAAACTAGGCTCCTTCTGAAATGCTCCATTTCCTCCAGTGCACAGTTCTGCTGCAGCGCCGCTGTTTAAGGCTGAACTGTGAATGGGAAGTGGTTATTTCTTAAAATATTCATACAAATAGGGTTTGCATGTATGCTTTACATGCCGGATGCTCTTTTCATATGTTAACAGTTAAGATTGCTTTTTATGTATATTTATATCCCCCTTTTATGCAAAAACACAAGAAAGGCTTTTTAAATCACAGATATCCGGGGATGTAGAACAGAGTGATAACTCCCCATTGCATGAGTTTTCAAAAATGCTCCTGCTCTAACAGAAGCACAGAATTGTTGTGCTTGTGGTGGACACCATTATAAACTTTTAAAAAATACGTGCAAGAGAAGTCACTAGCAAATGGATTTTGTTTTCACTCAGTGGAAGAGTTTTACAGGCTGAAACATAAGCTGTCTGTCTCTTTCAGAGCTTGGCCCATTGACTGACCTGAAATAATTTAGCTTTCCAGCTCCACCTGTACAAATGTGGCATATACATTTTAAACAAGAGATGCTATCCCACCTAGTAATTTATTTGTTTTAGCTTCAGATAGGGTGTGTGTCGTCTGGCCAATTTAAATAAATTTTGGGTCCTGATACATCCTGGTAGTTGTGGGACCCCATCCCCTCTTCATAAGTTTTGAAATGAATTTCTGGAGACAGTACTAGTATTGTCGATGCACCCCCCCAAGGAAGACGAGGACACCGTATGGGTTTGAACGGCCACACTCTTTATTAATATACCCAAAAAGGGGGGAAGGGGTAGCCCTCCCACTTCCCCCCTTAAACTGGGGTTCTTAACTATTACTGTTTCTTAACTGTTAACTGCCCCCACAGGAGGTTCCCGTCCTGTTTCAGGCACTATGGTGTTTGTCCGGCGCCCTTCTTCTCACGTCTTGGAGTTAAACCCGTGGGAACCTCCTGCACCCTACCTAACCAACTTTTAAACTTACGCCCTACCCCGACCACTGGGTTTCCCGGGCCGGAGCGGGTTGTATGTACCTACCCCCTTTTGCCCTCTAGGGGCCGGGGGTTTAAACAACAAGGTTGAGGACACCGTAACCTACTGTTTGGTACATGGTCCTCCCAGCAGGTTCGGCCATTCGCCTCCCACCCTTGGGCTGTCCATACAGTGGGCCGCACTGAGCGGCTATGTATGGCCTATGCCCATCTCTTAGGGAGATGTTCCTACCCTATGCTATGCTAACTCCCTTCAACTTTTACCCCTTGGCCTGAACTCAGCCTACCGCCCTCCCACCAAGAGTGTGACAATTCGGCCTACCACCGGCAAATTTGCATTCTCACCCTCTTTCCTAATCGGCAGATCGCTCCGGGAAAGGTGAAAAACCCTTCACCATTTTGCCAATTTTTGGTTCAAGGAAAATTCCTTTCTGGTCCTAATGCATGACCAATTACGACTCAGAGTGGTGTCCTATAAGATGGGCGGGTGGGTGGGTGCACGTCTTTCTCCCCGCTCCATGCCCGGCCGAATGAGGCACGTGGGCGGGGAGACTAAAATGGCACCCGGGAATCCCGACTCTCGCGAGAGTCCCGGCCGCCTCCAGTTGAGCGGTTGCCGTGGCAACCTGACTTCCCCGCTATCCCCCAAGTGGCCGCTCTTTTTCCCACCTCGCCTTCCTTGCTAGGGAGAGGAAGGGGACGCCGCCAAACCCCCTCCGCATTCTTTGACTGGGTTACTTGTAACTACGATTTTACTCAACATATTTCAAAGTATAGTAAGAAATAATTTTTTGGGTCTTTTTCGGGGGATCCCTGAATTTCTGTACTCACATTCCTCCTTCTTTCCTGTGCACAGTATGTTTGAAATGCTGTTTTGTGACTCTTACTGGTAATGTGTGCTCAGTTTCAAATGCAGTTCATGTTAGTGGCTTAACAATCATTCGTCAGGTATGTTAGGTGTCAATATTTGCCCCATGTTGTGTCCGGCGCCCCACCCACTGCCAATTACAGGCAGCCATGACTGGGTGTCATGGCGACCCCTCACGCTGAGCTGGGCACTGTCAGGCATGGAAACAAATGCACCCACATGGTTTGCCCTGCTCTGGCCCATCTGGGCAGCTCGTGGGGCCAGACTGTGGACTCAGTTTGTTCCAGGACCACGTTTCCAGCCCAGCCACCAACCCCACCATGGTTTGACCTGGGTCCATATCTGGTTGGCCTGGAACAGATGCACAGGTTTGGCGCTAGCCTAGGTGGTCCAGAGTGGGTGAACCGGGCCAGCGTTATGTGTGTTAACACCCATTGTAGCTGTAGTCACCCTGCATCCTATATGAGCTTGAGGTTCATTTCAATTCTATGACTGTAATGGTCTATTGATAAAATATACCTCTCTCATGCATATGGCTGTTTTCTCTGGATAGTTATTGTTATGATGATAGGTAGGTGGCCCTTATCCTGAAAATACTTACATGTTATTTATGTGAATATTCCCACCACCACCACAGCAATAATGCAAAGAGAAAGGAACCAGACGTGTAACTGATGTGGGCGTCAATGGGACTACTCCCCTGCGTTAAGTGAATAAGGTATACTGATACATGCTTGCAGGATCAGGGCCTATATGTACACAACATGCTATGCACTGCTGCACCATAAGATTGTTACATTGGAGCACAACAGAACTAGTAAATTGACTGCAATAGACTTTGGTCCACCAGTATCTGCACCTCAGCTTAGGATTCTCCATGGTATGCAATGATGAACACCTTCATATTGGAAATAACAATTGAACACAAGGAAGAATGCACATTTTCTGGGAAATACTACAGGGCTGTGGACTATTTCTATTCCAATCTGTGTTGGTTTGGGCTGTATCTGAGCAAATAATTCACAGGAATTATTTTTCCTTAGTGAACAAACTAAAAATGTTCAGCGTTAGCATAGTTACTCAATTTTCATCTGGCAGTTCCCTGTCTGTCTAAAAACACCTAATGTGAGCTTTGTTGTTCATTTAAGTGGGCTCGCGATAGCACTGGAAATTGCACTAACTGCTTTGCAACTACGGTGTCCAACTCTCATACCACCTGAGACTTCCATAAGCCAAAATGGTGGTCTCAGAATCACACTGCAAGAAGTGGCAACCCTATTTTGGAGGGTTTCCACTTCTCATAGTTTTTGATTTTGACACTCCCAAAGGTCAAAATGGGAGTGTTGTGGTCAAAAAACCACAAGAGGTGACAATCAGCAATTAATCCAGGGGCTGAGGAGACCTAAAAATTGATCTCTTCTTCCCTCCAGATCAACTAGGAACTACCTTGATGGTGGAGTGACAGGAATGCTGCTCTGCTAACATTTCTATATTTTTTCTGTGAGCAAACCAACCTCAATATCTAGCCAGATGAAAATCCAGCTATTTTCACAACCACTAAATTCTATGCATGGAAGAGGAAAAAGAAAGAAAGTATGAAGGCTTATGCTCTCATAGAGATAATGGCTACTAGCATGGTGCTCTTAAAATTGTCAATATATATACGATATTCTGTTGTTCTGCAAGTATCATCTTGCTAAGTCAGAACTAGTGCGGGAATGGGTAGTGGGTGTATTATTTGCAGGTTTTATTCACATTTTCAGGTAGCTTTTTGGCTACCAAAACATTATATATGACTAGAAATGGGTACTTGCATGTCTGAATTTTTTGGGGGTGGGGTGGGTGGGTATTGCATTTTGGGTTTTTGTCTTTCCAGTTTGGTTATTTTGGTATTTTGAATATTTCAATTGCATCATTTTCAGCAATAGTGCATAGGTAACAATACTGCCTAAATGACATAACCGAAATACCAAAATGACTGAAATACCGAAATAACAAAACCAAAATCCTGACAGAGTACAAATGTGTATCGGTTATTAACTGAGTCACTATTTTTGGTTCAGGTATTAGTGCAGATTCAACCAGTTTACCTATTTTTTTGATACCTGTTTCAGCTTTAGGCCCTTTTTACATGGGCAGCACCCACGCATGAACACCCTGGGTGCCGCCTGTGTAAATCCTGTGGCAGGTGGGTGGGTGTGCGTGTGTGCGTGCGTGCTTTTTCCCGCGAAAATGCATGCTCACCTACCTCCACTCATCCCCCATGCCCAAAGCAACCAGTGAAAACGATGGTTGCTCTGTGTGTGTTGGGTGGAGGTGGGAGTAGATGGGTGTGTACCCATCTACATCCTCCCCCCCACCACTGCATATGGACCATGATGCACACTGACCCTCCTGCACCTCGACCCATGTAAAAAGGGCCTTAGTCAGAATGAACAGAGGAAAGGTAACATTTATCAACTCACTAGACAATTACACTGTGTAAGACCCTAGCTGAAGTCATGATATGCAAGTTAAGAAGAAAAAAAGCTTTTGAATTGGAGTATTCAGCCAGGCTTTTGCAGTCAGTTAAGTGCATTAAACTCACTGATTAGTCATCCTTTGGGAACAGTCCAGTTAATGAATGCTAGGATTAATAATTATTACTGAATTTAGTTATAAGAGCAGGATAATAAACAAAATTTGATTCTGTCTCCTCCTCAATCTAGCATGTTAATTGCTAGCACTTGGGTTTAAACTTCCTTTAGTGAGACCAGTAATTGAGTTTGCAGGTATAATCCCTAGAATATTATTCATTTGCCATTCAAACAGCAGTTGGAAAGTGAGTTCTTCTGGCTACTGGAAGGGAACTAGCATGGCTGGTTTTAGATGGTCCCAGGAGAGGGTTTGTCACTTGAGAGGGATGTGATGTGGATAGGTGAAACTGAGTGGAAATGCTTTGCAGAGACAGCAGAAAAGGTCACTTGTGAGGGGAACTTGGCCAGATTGAGATAATTAAAGGTACTACCCATGACTACGTGTGGGTAGGAGTGGGAATTTGGGATGCTTTTTGAGAGACTGAAGGAAGAATATTTTGGGGAAGAAGGGAAATGGGTTTGTACTGAGTTTTTGTTTTGGAGGACTGGTTTCATAAATGGTTATATATTAATCATGTCTGCCTTTCATATTATAACAAGATTTCATTTTACAAGAGAAAAATATACAGCATTTTGCTGTTCTGACTGTACATTTGTGCTGTCTAATGTAGGCATTTCAAGACTTCGGTATCTCTCTGGGCACAATGTGGAGATAAAGAAAATGTGGAGGTCCATTTGGGAGAGTTACATATCTCTTGAATGACTCTACCTTGTTCCAGCCGCACAAGCCTGGAGCTCCCCATTGTAATTGGTCTGACAGTCCCCAGGATTTGCATGTCCTGTGTTGGCCACAAAGCACAGGGCCACATTCTAGCATTTACAAACAAAGGACAGTTCAGATTTCAGCTGCCTCCTGGGCACAACCCGAGAGCTGTTCAACACCACACAATACCAGTCCCCAGCAGTTTTAGATGTGGAGCGCAACCGCCCACCCCATCCTCTTCAATAGTCAAGGTGATGGTTTTCACCTTTAAAGCCCTACACGGCCTGGGCCCTGCCTACCAGAGGGACCACCTCATGCTCTGGGCCCCCAGGCAGCTCCTGTGGTTGTTGGGGTATGCCCTCCTGGAGGTCCCGTGTTATTGACAGGTTCAGACGGAAAGGCAGACATTCTCGGCAGACATTCTCGCTGTGGAACTGGCACCTGGCGGAGGTCCGCCTTAGCCCAGATATCCTTGCCTTTTGCCGGCAGTGTAAAACATGACTTTTCTGTTGGGCGTTTGGGGGGAGAGGGGTAGTAAGGAGGTGAAGGGTAATTTTTTTTGGGGGGGGATGTAGATTATTGTTTTTTGCACAGTTTCTGGATGTTTTTATTTATTTATCTATTTATTTACATTTATTGGCCGCCCCCTCATGCCTACGGCATCTCAGGATGGCTCACAACAACTAAAACAATAATAAAATACATAAAACAACAAAACTACGCCCCCAAACATTCTCCCTCCCTACCCTGCCCTCCCACCTTCCCCTCCGAAGGCCTGGGCGAACAGCCAGGTCTTACAGGCTCGACGAAAAGCCATCAAACCCAGGGCCAGGTGAGCTTCCTCCAGGAGTGAGTTCCAAAGTCGCAGCCTGGCCACTGAGAATGCCTTCTCTGTCGTGGCCCCCCGTTTAACACGGGGGACCTCCAGGAAGACACCCCCATAAGACCGCAGGGGCCACCCTGGGGCGTGGAAGGTGAGGTGGTCCCCAAGGTATGAGGGGCCCAGACCGTATAGGGCTTTATAAATCAACACCAACACCTTGAATCTGGCTCGGTACGCTATAGGCAGTCAGCGCAGAGTGCAAAGCACAGGTGTAATATGCTCCCGTCGCCTCGTCCCCGTAAGGAGACGGGCTGATGCATTCTGCACCAGCTGCAGCCTCTGAATCAGAACCAAGGGAAGCCCCACGTAGAGCGCGTTGCAGTAGTCTAGCCTCGAGGTGATGAAGGCGTGAATTAGAGTGGCCAGGTCAGGCCCGGAGATGTATGGGCGCAGCCTCCGCTCCAGATAGAGCTGGCGGAAGGCGGCTTTAGCCATCACCTCCACCTGCCGATCCAGGCGGAGGCCCGGATCCAACACCACCCCCAGACTCCGAACCTGCTGGGCTATGGGAGGGCAGACCCCCCCCCACCAGAGGGGTTGGCACCTCCCTCGCCCTACCCACCACCATCACCGCTGTCTTTTCAGGATTGAGTTTCAGTCTGCTCTGTCGCATCCAATCCGCCACAGCCTCCAAACATTGGGAAAGCAACGAGACAGCAGGACCTGTGTTGGTCAAAAACTAGAGGTACAGCTGAGTATCACCAGCATATTGGTGACAACGCACCCCGAATCCTCTCACAATCTCCCCCAGGGGCTGCATATATACATTAAACAAAAGCGGAGACAGAATCGAACCCTGCAGAACGCCGCAGGTCAAGGCCCGGGGGCTAGATGTTTCAGCTCCAAGCACCACCCGCTGGCTTCTCCCCGAGAGGAATGAGAGTGCCGTCCAGACCCCCCAGGTCTCACAGCCATCTCAGCAGCAGCCCATGGTCCACGGTATCAAAAGCGGCCAAGAGATCTAGCAGGATCAAGAATGTAGAACATTCTGCATCCATTATGAATATAGCGGTTTAAATTGGTTTGTAATTGTTTTAATTCTTGATTTTATTATTCATGTGGTGACTATTGTTTGTTAGCCACCCTGAGTTGCCATTGGCAAGGGAGGTGGGATATAAATGTATTTAATAAATAAATAACTAAATATAATATCCTACCAAGAGAATTTAGATTGGCAAAATGAAAGTCCTCCAGTTGAACACAGGCAGGCCATGAGGGCTAAGCCCCCTGCACTTTCAGAACTGTCTTGGGAATTTTAACAAGCGGTCAGGATTTTTTAGATTTACATTTCACTTGAAACACAGCCATCTCCAGCAGCACGGTGCCCCATAACATCGTGCTGGGGCACGTTACCAACACAAAGGGCAAATTGCCCCTGTTGAGTCAGCGCCTCCGTTACCCAAAGCATGTTTGTTTTTCCTAGAGATCTTCCATACAAGTATTGACCCAGCCATTTCCAGCCTGAATTGTCAGATGAGACGCAGCTAGAGGTGATGCGACTGCAGCAGACTGGCATGGTATTTGACTCCCACTAACTAAATTGTTTGCCCTGTGCTCTTGAGGGTCTGAAACATATGGTATACAAGCTCTCTTCTGCATGCCTGCTCTTTGTTCCGGGGACGCTGTCCTTTTCACATACTTCCAGGTTGTTCCTATTACTTTCCAAGTGCATTCTGTTTTCTGCTATGCCATTTTGTTGCTTCAAGATTTTCTTCTTAGCTTTCATGTCCAAAATATTACAGCATTGTTGAATATATCTGGGGTTCAAGCTATGCCCTGGGGAGAGGCACATTAGCAATGGCAAAGGTTGAATGATTAACATCAGGCATAAGTCTTCACATTGTCAAAGGCTTTAGGATGTCATTATTTAGAAAAACTGATTCTATTTAATGCCACCCACATCTGCTGTTTTATCAGTGTCTGGTCTGAATAGGATTTGTTTCTTCACTATCACTGATGAGAAAATTGCAGCTCTTTAAATGTTGTGGAATAAGATGCCTCACAATTTTCCTTTCAAGTTTCACTATAAAGGAAAATAAAATAGTTTATTGATTCAAACTGGATTTTCTTAAATAAATGCCCATTCTTCTAAATATTGTGCTTTGGGCACCTGGATGAATGTGGGAGTATTTCCATAGGAAGGATTTCACCATTGTTTGGGGGTGGGGGGGGGAGTATAGAAAAACTTCTTGAAAACAAACTTTATTTTAAAATACTGTTATAAATGTAAAGGCTGAGGACTACAGTGAAGGTTGTGTCTCAATTTCCAATTAAACTGGGACAAGATTATGCTGTATCTATTGAGCCACACAAGACGAATAGGCTCCAAAAGTACACCAGGACTTTTTTTACTTTATAAAATCTCAGGAAAGAATTTAAAGCCAATTTAACTGTTGTGGAACTGCTCTTGATTAGTGACCATTTGGGTCTGGTAACACCTATGACCAAGTACGGGCTTCATTCTCTGGAGCTATCAAATCCATCACCTTTCAGCAGCACTAAATTTGTCACAAATTTTGGGGAAATATTAATCAGTAGGAAGCAGCATAATTTTATGCAAAGGAACAAGTATCACTACAAATTTATCTAATGCTGCTAACAAACCCCAAACACCCACCACTAAACACCATTCCCCTTCTTAAAAACAACATATTCCTTTTTTAAAAAGAAACAAAGCTGATTTACATATTTACAGGACAAATTTACATTTGCCCTAATGTGATAAAAAATGAAGTGGATATTAAAAATGACAGCTTGACTTTAGGTAGGGTAACAATGCTGGGAACTGCAACTGTTATACGGTAACTAATTTATGGGCATGTGAAACTTCATGTCTAGCATCCTGGCCTTTTGTGACTTCACAACAGCAGCAGGGATAGAAACCGTGTTTCTGCACCGCTTTCTTATCCTTCACGATTTCATTTATGTACATGCTTAAATCTCGCTGAATTAATAGGACTTAAGCACATGCTCAATAGAGATGGACTTAACATACACCTAAATGCTTTGATGGCTTGGATTCAGACTCTTGTGCCTTATGGTCACACCTCTCTAGTTCAGACAAACAACATGTCCTATGGGGTGTCCCGATATTGGGTGGTTTTACCNAAACTAGAGGTACAGCTGAGTATCACCAGCATATTGGTGACAACGCACCCCGAATCCTCTCACAATCTCCCCCAGGGGCTGCATATATACATTAAACAAAAGCGGAGACAGAATCGAACCCTGCAGAACGCCGCAGGTCAAGGCCCGGGGGCTAGATGTTTCAGCTCCAAGCACCACCCGCTGGCTTCTCCCCGAGAGGAATGAGAGTGCCGTCCAGACCCCCCAGGTCTCACAGCCATCTCAGCAGCAGCCCATGGTCCACGGTATCAAAAGCGGCCAAGAGATCTAGCAGGATCAAGAATGTAGAACATTCTGCATCCATTATGAATATAGCGGTTTAAATTGGTTTGTAATTGTTTTAATTCTTGATTTTATTATTCATGTGGTGACTATTGTTTGTTAGCCACCCTGAGTTGCCATTGGCAAGGGAGGTGGGATATAAATGTATTTAATAAATAAATAACTAAATATAATATCCTACCAAGAGAATTTAGATTGGCAAAATGAAAGTCCTCCAGTTGAACACGGGCAGGCCATGAGGGCTAAGCCCCCTGCACTTTCAGAACTGTCTTGGGAATTTTAACAAGCGGTCAGGATTTTTTAGATTTACATTTCACTTGAAACACAGCCATCTCCAGCAGCACGGTGCCCCATAACATCGTGCTGGGGCACGTTACCAACACAAAGGGCAAATTGCCCCTGTTGAGTCAGCGCCTCCGTTACCCAAAGCATGTTTGTTTTTCCTAGAGATCTTCCATACAAGTATTGACCCAGCCATTTCCAGCCTGAATTGTCAGATGAGACGCAGCTAGAGGTGATGCGACTGCAGCAGACTGGCATGGTATTTGACTCCCACTAACTAAATTGTTTGCCCTGTGCTCTTGAGGGTCTGAAACATATGGTATACAAGCTCTCTTCTGCATGCCTGCTCTTTGTTCCGGGGACGCTGTCCTTTTCACATACTTCCAGGTTGTTCCTATTACTTTCCAAGTGCATTCTGTTTTCTGCTATGCCATTTTGTTGCTTCAAGATTTTCTTCTTAGCTTTCATGTCCAAAATATTACAGCATTGTTGAATATATCTGGGGTTCAAGCTATGCCCTGGGGAGAGGCACATTAGCAATGGCAAAGGTTGAATGATTAACATCAGGCATAAGTCTTCACATTGTCAAAGGCTTTAGGATGTCATTATTTAGAAAAACTGATTCTATTTAATGCCACCCACATCTGCTGTTTTATCAGTGTCTGGTCTGAATAGGATTTGTTTCTTCACTATCACTGATGAGAAAATTGCAGCTCTTTAAATGTTGTGGAATAAGATGCCTCACAATTTTCCTTTCAAGTTTCACTATAAAGGAAAATAAAATAGTTTATTGATTCAAACTGGATTTTCTTAAATAAATGCCCATTCTTCTAAATATTGTGCTTTGGTCACCTGGATGAATGTGGGAGTATTTCCATAGGAAGGATTTCACCATTGTTTGGGGGTGGGGGGGGAGTATAGAAAAACTTCTTGAAAACAAACTTTATTTTAAAATACTGTTATAAATGTAAAGGCTGAGGACTACAGTGAAGGTTGTGTCTCAATTTCCAATTAAACTGGGACAAGATTATGCTGTATCTATTGAGCCACACAAGACGAATAGGCTCCAAAAGTACACCAGGACTTTTTTTACTTTATAAAATCTCAGGAAAGAATTTAAAGCCAATTTAACTGTTGTGGAACTGCTCTTGATTAGTGACCATTTGGGTCTGGTAACACCTATGACCAAGTACGGGCTTCATTCTCTGGGGCTATCAAATCCATCACCTTTCAGCAGCACTAAATTTGTCACAAATTTGGGGGAAATATTAATCAGTAGGAAGCAGCATAATTTTATGCAAAGGAACAAGTATCACTACAAATTTATCTAATGCTGCTAACAAACCCCAAACACCCACCACTAAACACCATTCCCCTTCTTAAAAACAACATATTCCTTTTTAAAAAAGAAACAAAGCTGATTTACATATTTACAGGACAAATTTACATTTGCCCTAATGTGATAAAAAATGAAGTGGATATTAAAAATGACAGCTTGACTTTAGGTAGGGTAACAATGCTGGGAACTGCAACTGTTATACGGTAACTAATTTATGGGCATGTGAAACTTCATGTCTAGCATCCTGGCCTTTTGTGACTTCACAACAGCAGCAGGGATAGAAACCGTGTTTCTGCACCGCTTTCTTATCCTTCACGATTTCATTTATGTACATGCTTAAATCTCGCTGAATTAATAGGACTTAAGCACATGCTCAATAGAGATGGACTTAACATACACCTAAATGCTTTGATGGCTTGGATTCAGACTCTTGTGCCTTATGGTCACACCTCTCTAGTTCAGACAAACAACATGTCCTATGGGGTGTCCCGATATTGGGTGGTTTTACCGTGGGTATATGTGTGCATGCGTATGCAGCATGCACATGCTCATACATACACACACACAATCTACAGATATGAACAATTTTTCTCTCCATATTTGTGCCTCAATAGATCTAGTTAAAGCAATAAACACACTCTTTGATATAAAAACAAAACAAAAATTGAACTAAATGTTGGTTTGACTTTTTTTCTGGTTAAAATAGTATATATTTTCAATAAAAAATAGTTCCAAAGCTTGACACTTGCAGTCTGACTACAGATATAATTTATCTTGCTAACCAACTCTTATTGCTTAAAAATCATGCATCTTTTTCCATGAAAAAATCATCTCCTACATAAAATATGAATCAAGTTCATAAACCTTCTCCACCGGTTTCCGCCTTCTGTTTTGCCTTTACACTGTGTCTAAACCCTAGAGCAGAATGATGTCATCCTCGTGCACACCAATTATTGGTTCCTCTCTCGGTGGTGTGCCAAGGATTGGAAATCAAGACACCAGTGATAATTAGAACCAAAAATTGTCAGTTTGCTTTCTGATAAATTGCTATCTGTTAGTCATAATATTTTCCCTTTTATCTAATTTGATACGTTCATCAATGTGTATTTTTTTATGTAAGTGGAAATTAAGGGTAACTTGTTTTATTCTCTGTGGAATGTATATGTGCAGGGAACTAGAAATTCACTAACACATAGAGGGTAGAGGAGGGACTTTGCTTCCAATTGCTGTGGCACTAGGAACATCAGCAACTATAAACACTTTCGGGGAAAACACAGACACACCCTTCAGCCTTTGGCCAGCCATGCCTTCTACCACCCTCTCTAGTGGCTATTGTTGTTAACCCCTGCAGTGTTCTACCAGTAGGGGTGTGCATCTGTAACATTTTCTATTAGTTATTAAAATGAATGGAGCCTCATTCATTTTTGTGACGAATGTTTTACAACAATGGATGAATAAGCAAATGATTGTTGTTTGCTTTCATCCATTTTCATTTTTTTCTGTTTATCAAAAATAATAAAAACGTTAAAAAATCTCTGCACATGCTCAAAATGGCCATCTGTGCACCCTTTTCCAAAATAGCACTGATGCTGACGGTGCCATTTTGGAAAAGGGCAGACATTCGGCACATGCAGAGACTGGCTGCCCTTTTCCAAAATAGCACTGATGCTGGCGGCGCCATGCTGGAGAAGGGCTGCCCATGCACAGAACAGCCTGGCAGCCATCTGTGCATGTGCAGTGATTTTTTAAAAAAAAATGTTTTTAATTAACCCACCCTCTCACCTCCCCTCCACCCCAAAATCACATTAGGGTCATTTACGAAACCCCCAGAAAATGAATGGGATTTTGTAAACAAAAGCAAAAACAAAAATGGTAGGGGTATCTTCTGTGCACCCATGTCTACCAGGCCCCCAAACCCCTCCACCAGCTAGTCAAAGTTGCCAAAGTTAAGTATGCAGCAGAAAGTGCTGGATAAGTAATTTTCTCATAAACTATATTATTTCTGGATAATGTTACTGGACAGGGTTGCAAACTTGGCCTAACTGGAAGATTTAGGCTCTAGTCTACTCATCACTTAGGATTCAATGGGACAACAATGGAGTACGTGGTTCGTGGAGTGCAGCTGTAGCAACCTCGCTGCAGTGCTGACCATGTGCAGCCAACAGCCCTTCTAAGACATACTATAAACACTGACACCATAATTAGTTCATTTAGAATTGGAAACATTTTACAAATGTACAAAGCTCTTCAAAATATCCCATGTATTGATTATGAATATATGCCCTTAAGACTTGAAAATTCTTGAAGTCATACTTCTTTGCACCCATAGTGTTTTTCAGTAGATTTCTTTTTGTTCTGTTTTGAGGATGAAGCATAAGAAGTTAAAACATTCTCTGTGGAAATTAAGGTTTGCAAACAACTTATTTTTCACAAAGTCGAGTCTAATTCTCTTCCCCTCGTCCATCCACGTGGCTTAGCCTTCTCTCTGCATCCCCACGATGGCCACCATTCATCAACATAGTTCCAAATGCCTCTAATCCTGGTAGAGATCAGCAATATAGATCACTGTTTTTAAAAAGCCTGAATGTGTGAAGAAGAATGAATACACTCATTGTGGATTCCACTCAATGATCTGAGAAGGCTCCTTGATTCTGTCCAAGTCAGTTTGGACCAAGGGGTTTATGGAATCCACTTTAGATCAATCTGAAACTCTTGAAACCTTAGATCATATGGTAAACCTGAGATCATATGGTAAAACCTGTACACTTCAGGTCAAAATCCAACAGTCAGCAACCCTATTAGCAGAGGAATATTGTATGGTGAATAGCTGTGCTTCCTGCTATCCTTCAATGGCCGCTGCTACACTGTGCAATGTGCTACCAGACTCAAAGGATGAAAACAAACAAGACAGTAGCCCATGCTAGCCCATGATTCACCTGTCCATCTGCTAGGTGTCTGACAGATGTTTGCCCACTCCTGCCAAAGGACAGGGCACCTTGCAGGACGAGGAGTGGAGAGAGCACTTCAGGATGCCCCAGCGGCCGCTCCTCTGCATCACCGACATCCAGTGAGACCCCAGCTGCAGAGAGAGGCCACCATGATGCAAGCCCCCATCGTGGTTGAGCAACGGGTTGCCATTGTAATGTGGAAGATCAGCACCCTGAATTCCTGCCACTCAGTGGGACAGCAATTTGGGGTTGACACCTCCACTGTAGCTGCCATCTTGGTGGAGATGTGTGCCACCCTGGAGGAGGTGTTGTTGGATTTGGTGGTTCAGCTCCAGAACTCTGAGGCCATGATGGAGGGTTTCTGGTGGGCCAGGTTCCCAGTTCTGTATTGAGGCCATTGATGGGACCCACGTCCCCATCCTCTGTCTGCCCCACACCATGGAGGACTCCTGGAACAAGAAGGGGTTCCACTCCATTGTCATCCAGGCAGTGGTAGATGACCAGGGCCTCTTTATGGATGTCCTTGCTGGATGGTTTGGCTGGAACCACATTGCCTGCATCTTGCAGAAGTCACCACTCTATGGCCAGATGTATAATGGGGAATTTCGT
>QEPC01009488.1:3188141-3214495 GCA_003113815.1 Sphenodon punctatus | reverse complement strand
GCAGAAAGTGCTGGATAAGTAATTTTCTCATAAACTATATTATTTCTGGATAATGTTACTGGACAGGGTTGCAAACTTGGCCTAACTGGAAGATTTAGGCTCTAGTCTACTCATCACTTAGGATTCAATGGGACAACAATGGAGTACGTGGTTCGTGGAGTGCAGCTGTAGCAACCTCGCTGCAGTGCTGACCATGTGCAGCCAACAGCCCTTCTAAGACATACTATAAACACTGACACCATAATTAGTTCATTTAGAATTGGAAACATTTTACAAATGTACAAAGCTCTTCAAAATATCCCATGTATTGATTATGAATATATGCCCTTAAGACTTGAAAATTCTTGAAGTCATACTTCTTTGCACCCATAGTGTTTTTCAGTAGATTTCTTTTTGTTCTGTTTTGAGGATGAAGCATAAGAAGTTAAAACATTCTCTGTGGAAATTAAGGTTTGCAAACAACTTATTTTTCACAAAGTCGAGTCTAATTCTCTTCCCCTCGTCCATCCACGTGGCTAAGCCTTCTCTCTGCATCCCCACGATGGCCACCATTCATCAACATAGTTCCAAATGCCTCTAATCCTGGTAGAAATCAGCAATATAGATCACTGTTTTTAAAAAGCCTGAATGTGTGAAGAAGAATGAATACACTCATTGTGGATTCCACTCAATGATCTGAGAAGGCTCCTTGATTCTGTCCAAGTCAGTTTGGACCAAGGGGTTTATGGAATCCACTTTAGATCAATCTGAAACTCTTGAAACCTGAGATCATATGGTAAACCTGAGATCATATGGTAAAACCTGTATACTTCAGGTCAAAATCCAACAGTCAGCAACCCTATTAGCAGAGGAATATTGTATGGTGAATAGCTGTGCTTCCTGCTATCCTTCAATGGTCGCTGCTACACTGTGCAATGTGCTACCAGACTCAAAGGATGAAAACAAACAAGACAGTAGCCCATGCTAGCCCATGATTCACCTGTCCATCTGCTAGGTGTCTGACAGATGTTTGCCCACTCCTGCCAAAGGACAGGGCACCTTGCAGGACGAGGAGTGGAGAGAGCACTTCAGGATGCCCCAGCGGCCGCTCCTCTGCATCACCGACATCCAGTGAGACCCCAGCTGCAGAGAGAGGCCACCATGATGCAAGCCCCCATCGTGGTTGAGCAACGGGTTGCCATTGTAATGTGGAAGATCAGCACCCTGAATTCCTGCCACTCAGTGGGACAGCAATTTGGGGTTGACACCTCCACTGTAGCTGCCATCTTGGTGGAGATGTGTGCCACCCTGGAGGAGGTGTTGTTGGATTTGGTGGTTCAGCTCCAGAACTCTGAGGCCATGATGGAGGGTTTCTGGTGGGCCAGGTTCCCAGTTCTGTATTGAGGCCATTGATGGGACCCACGTCCCCATCCTCTGTCTGCCCCACACCATGGAGGACTCCTGGAACAAGAAGGGGTTCCACTCCATTGTCATCCAGGCAGTGGTAGATGACCAGGGCCTCTTTATGGATGTCCTTGCTGGATGGTTTGGCTGGAACCACATTGCCTGCATCTTGCAGAAGTCACCACTCTATGGCCAGATGTATAATGGGGAATTTCGTTCGACCACAGCCTTCATCATTGAAGGCATCTGGATGAGGAACATTATCCTGGGGGATCTGGCCTCCCCCCAAGACTCATGAAGGCCCTCACCATGGCTAACATCCCAGAGCAGATGGCTTTCAATGGGCAGTTAAGTGCCCCCCAGTGTGTCATCAAGTGCTCTTTTGGGGCCCTGAAACAGTGCTGGATGCTGCTGACCGGGTGGGTCGACTTCATACTGGAGACAGCCTGCTGACAGTTGTGACCTGCATCCTTCTAGTCCACAATATAGTGGAGATGGATTGAGGTTCCCTCGACTCTCCCCACCCCCGGGCGACCCGGTACCCCTGTACCAGCAGCAGGGGGTCAGGGCTGAGTGGTGCATGGTCAACTGTATAAGGGGCACCCTGTGTTACCATATGGCAGGTGATGGAGCAGGAATCAACCAGCCCTGATCCTGAGAACAGTGGAGCAGGGAACCTTGTGTAAATAAATGTATATAAACTGTTACAAGTTGGGTGCTCTTCTACATACTCCGAACCTATACATAAGAGTGTAGAACACCCCCACCTTTACTCACCAATAATAACGACAATAGTAAACAACATCTTTTATCTATTAAATAATATTAAAAATAACTATCTTTTATCTAGTTAACAACATAACACAAGAATAACATTTTATTTATTTATTTATTTATTTAAATCATTTTATTTTCCAATTTTTACCCTTGCCCTCCTGAATGGCTCAGGGTGGCTTACAACTCTTGGACAAAAGTTTGGTTTTGGTTTCTGTCGGTTTCAGTTCCCCTGTGTGTCAGCTCTCCTTTCGGTTTCAGATCTATCTATCAGTGTTGGTTCTTTTTCCCATTGACTTCAGTGGGAAAGAGAACCATCAGAGAGTCTCAAGACACAGGGAGCCGCCACTGAAAAAAACCCTGGGCATCCACCCACCCCACTCCCAGTCTCGTAGGGTGGGGGTAGGGATCCATTATCCCTAACACCCCCACCCCCGGGGCCTGGCTTTACCCCCGCCCCATCCTCAGGGCCCCTGTACTTTATTTACCTTTACAGGTCCAGGTCCAGAGGGTAGGGGTCATGGCCACCAGCTGGGCCACTGGCTCCACTACCAGTGGCTGGGCTTCTTCCACTGCTGACTGGTGTTGGGAGCTGACTCTGCTGCCAGGCTGCTGGGGCTTCTCAGCTGCGGGGCAGTGGAGAAGGCCCAGCCACCTGGCAGTGGAGCCACCTCACACTAATCTGCAGTAGAAGAGGTCCAGCCATCAGCAGCGGAGCCAGCTCCACTGCTGGGCAGTCGGGCCTTCTCTTCTTCTTACAGGTCCCAGCTCCAGAGCTTCTTGAAAATGCTGCTGCCGCTGCCAGCATACATGTGAAAATGGCTGCTGAGGCCATTCTGCGCATGTGCAGCCCTAATCCAAAATGGCGATGGCAGCATCGGTGCCATTTTAGAAAAGGGCAGCTGTTTTGCGCATGCGCGGAATGCGTGCAATGCATTGCACTGAGCTGCCATTAAGTAGGAGGGGCTGGTATATATACTGAATGGCACAAATCCATGAACTGTGCCTTCCTTTCCTTGAATCCACCTCTTAAGCACCCTTAGCCCCAACCAGTTGGACCTTGTACTAACTGCTCCTGACATACAGTATTGTTGGGGAGTGGGGGAACCAAAGCTCCAGTGTGTGAAGAGTGATGATACTTTTTATGTGAGCCTTGTGCAATCATTTCTAACATGGTGGGCACCCATTTTGCTAAATGGCATGATTGTCTGGTGAGAGGATTGGGCTGTGGCTTATTGTGTCACCTCGTGAGTAAATCACCATGTACCTGACTGCTGGCCCAGGCTTCCTGACATTTCTCTTGCTGCAGGTCTGCTGGAGCGTGCTCTTACAATGTATTGAGCGTGACTCTGAACACATGGGAATGGTTTATTTATTTATTTATTTACACACCAGCATATGCGGGTGAGGATCTGGGTTGCCTTATTCCTCCAAGTGGGCATAGGAATATATTAGAACATGTTAAACTCTATGGAAATATTGTTTGAGTGAACACAAGCATTCTATTCTCCAAATACATTGACCTTTTAGGGAACAGTCCCCCTGCCAACAGACTCCCCTACCTGTACTCCCCTGCCGTACCCTTCCTTCTGGCCCCCCATGAGGGAGGATTGGGAATCTCTGGAGCACCCAAACAACCTCCCCCGCCTGCCCTCCTGGAACAGCAGCCCAGCCTGGCTTCCACCTGCAGCCCCGGAGAAATATCTCTTTTCAGAGCATTGAGGTCTTCTTTGCATTCACCTTCACCTTCAGCTTGTCCTTCAGCTGAGGTAATTGCTTTGCCACCCCCACCACAACTCATACCATTACCTTTCAGCACAATCCATCTACCACCCTCCCTCAGCAGCTAACTCCCTCCCTTCTCTATATCCCCCCTTCACTCCATTAATTAAACTCATCTATAATCTCCCCCTTTACCACCTGCTACCTGAGGCCTGCCATCACCACCACTCATTACTGCCCTAGAATTGTTCACACAAAGAAAAATGAACACATGATTAAACAATAAATAATTTCTTAGGACAATAGCGGAATAGTGCAACTAGTGTAGATAAACCTTGTACCAGAAAACATTAGCACACTAAACAGTAAACTTGATTGAAATGATCTACGAAGGGGAAACTTTTCTTGCCAGAAACCCTAACCCTCTGTGCCCTCTTGTGCATTTGATGGCTTGCAAATCGCCCCCACTCACCCATTCCTTCCAAGGGGAGGGGGCATCCATCCCCAGGACTGTGGGATGAATAACGGCAGAAGTGTGAAATCTGGGACATTCTGGGAATTCCAGGACACTCAAGTTGTATGCCTGCCCATGCCATCCCAAGGCCCCCTGGCTAATAGCTGCCTAACAATACCACCAGTTGCCATGGCCCTTGGATCACCCACAACCCCCACCTATCTAAGAGAGGACACAGGACTCATGTTAAGGGTGCAAAAGGGGCATTATTTACATTAGGGTAGGGGGAACAGAAAGCAAGGGGGTAGCTGTACATGTGAGTGGGCCTCAGGAACTGGATTTGGTGCCCATCAGAGCCTTTGCCTCCTCCGTCCCCTCCTGGCCACATCTTTTCTCTGCTACTTGGCGGGAGTTTGTGCTGTGGGGCATCCTGCTCCTCCTGGGCATGCCAGGGTCCTGGAACTGCTGGTGGATGGGAGGGCAGGCATGGCCACATTGATATTTATTTCTATTTATATAAATTTGATATCCTAAAAATATAGAATATATAATACAAAATGTATTTTGTATTATGTATTATGTACAGTCACCCAGGGCCACATGGTGAGTTCTTCTGACCAGAAATGAGTGGAACCATTCAAGAACAATCCCACCCACCCTGGCCTGGTCCCGCAAATGAGTCACCAACATCTCATGGTTAACAGTAAGTCTCGAGGTAAAGAAGGCATGGATGATGGTGGCCAGGTCGCAGTCTGAGATATATGGCCGTAACTGCCGTACCAGCTGTAATTTAGAAATGCACTCCTTGCCACAGCTGCCACCTGAACATCCATGTGGAGCTGTGAATCGAGAAGCACACCCAGGGTAATTTCAGACATGATGGGCCTTTTGGCCCACCACGCTGAACCCTGGACCAGGATGCGTCTCTGATCTCGGTTCGTGATCAGACTGGCCGTCCTTTAGATGCACTGGCCTGATCTCTGAGGGGGATTAGGGAGGGACGGGGCTGCACGGATAGGGGGAGGGGCTTCACGGTGCGATGTGCGGCTGCTCAGCCGTACCCCCCCCCCACTCCACTGGCCGCCTGCCCTCGGGGATACGGGCGCAGCAGCAGCCAATCAGGCCACTGTGCCCAATCCTGTACCGCGGTCTGGACCACGGTCAGGACCGGGACAAGGTAACAGACGTTACCTTTGTTCCATTCCTGATCATGGTCCAGCTAACCATAATTCTGGAGGTGAGGCTGACCGCACCCCCAGAATCGTGGTTAGCTTTGAACCCCGCCAGGGATTCGCCATGTTGAACATCTAGCGGGGCTCAAACAGACGTTTGCGCAATCACAGTCACCACACTGAATCCACTGTGATTCAGTGTGGTTGACTGTGATCACGTAACATCTGAAATTACTCTCAGACTGTGAACCTGAGGAACCAAGGAAGGGTGCACTCCATCAATGATGGGGGCCTCCACTCCCTGAGCCCTCCCCACCAACATCACCTCTGTCTTGTCGGGATTCAACTTCAGGCGGCTCACCCTCATCCAGTCCTCCGTAGCTGCCAGACACCAAGTAAGCAATGAGACTGCGGGGCCTGAGTTCACTGAAAACGATAGACAGAGCTGAGTGTCGTCAATGTATTGATGACAACTTACTCCAACCCTTCTCACGACCTTGCCCAAAGGCTGCATATACACATTGAACATGAGAGGGGACAGAATGGAACCCTGCAGGACCCCACACATGAGAAACTAGGGAGATGATGCACAGTCACCCAGGACTATACAGTGAGTTCTTCTGGCCAGAAATGAGTGGAACCATCCAAGAACAATCCCACCCACCCTGGCCCGGTCCTGCAAATGAGTCACCAACATCTCATGGTCAATGATATCAGAAGCAGCCAATAGGTCTAATAGGACCAAAAGGGTCCTCTGTCCCTGATCTAAAGCATGGTGTAAGTAATCAATTAGGGCTACAAGTGCAGTCTCAGTATGATGGACCGGTGGGGGACAAGGTGGAAAGGGTCTGATTGTTGTTGGGCGGCCAGGATTAGCTGAGGGGGGAAACTTGGGCTGGGTGGATGGGATGGGGTGGGGTAACAGTATCTGCTGGGGGGACAGGCATATAGACACTGCATCTGGGTGAGCAATGCAGCGCTTATAGCACTTACGTACTGGGTGAAGGAGCACTGGTGCTCGGGCGACTGAAGCACGATGTCCCTTGTCTTCGTTCTCATCTCACTCACTTCGGTGTGGGTGGCCTGCAGGCTGGCCCACAGGCCGTTCCAGCGCTTGTCATCCTGCCAGCGGTCCCTGTGGGTCTCAGCATTGATGATCCTGAACTGTTCCACATTGTGCTCCAGGACCCTCCTGTGCTGCTTGACCATTCCCACCGCTGGATGGCATCCCTGATCTCATCTGGCTGGTGTGTGGTTTCCTCCAGCAGCTCCCTGGCCATGTCCTCCCTGCACAACCTGGTCTGCATCTGCCACTCCCAGTTCTGCTAGGCTCTCCTTGAAGGGCTGAGCTGTGGCCCTGGTGATGGCAGACCTGCTAAAGGTGATAGGAAGGTGGGATGTTAGGTCATGTCGTCCAACTCCAGGCTCTGCATAATGGTGTGTGACCCCCACCTGTCTCTGGCAGCCGGCACCCGCTGGCACCTCTGTCCCCATCCCCCATCAGTCCGGCTGCCAGCCCCCTGCAGCCCACCCCTCACGGTGCCCTCCCACCCGGTGGCCACACTCATCACTCCCACATGGACCAGTGTATCCTGGTGCCATTTCAGCGGGTCACCATTCCTCTTCCGGGCACCTGTGCACATGGTATAGAGTGACTATCATGGCCTTGGATAGTGCTCTGTGGCTGCTTCACCCTTCCAGCCCTGACGCCTTTGTGCCAGGCCCCCTCCCCTGTCAAATGGGCTACTCACTGCTCTCCTCCATATCCACAATGTCCCCTGAGCCCTTCATCTGCATTTCCTCTGGCCTGGATTGGGGGTTCAGACTCAGGGGACATCAGGTAGAGGTTGTGCTTCTCCCATCCTCCTCCTCCTCTCTGGTCATTGGTTCATTGAGGAGAGGGCCTGAGGGCAGGGGATTAGGCTCAGTTTGCATGCGCAGGGTCAGTGGAGGTTGGGCTCCACCTGCTCCCAGCCTCTGACGACAGCACTCCCATCTGCTTCTGGGAAGCCACAGTTGCTCCATCCTTATGCAAGAGCCAGTCTAGCAGGTCGTAGTACGGGCTTGTTTTCTTTCTATGGTGGACTTGCGGTTGTCATCATGGATCACTTTGAATCCATGACACAAGTCTTTTGTCTGATGCTGGCATTGGTTTATTGACCTATTGTACCCCATCTGTGCTATCCACTCAGAAATACCCTGGAATACCGCCCCATTCCTATGGGTTTTCTTGATCTGACCCTGGACCTTTTCCTCCTCCCACAGGGTTCTGAGTTCCCTGAGCTCCTCCTCAGACCAGGGCAGGCCCTTCTACTGTCTGGTGGGGGGTGAAGGCTGTCCTTCTGCATGCAGATGGGGCCCATGATGTTGCTGCAGTGCCTGAGGTTCTGCTACTTCGCTGTGGAGACAGTACAGGAGGGATACCCCTTAGTAGCCTCCCCTTGGCTGCCGGATCTGTCCCCCCCCAGAGGCTGTGACCGTACCTGGCTGGCCCGGCTCCTGTCCTCCATTGTCTATGGGTGCTGCTGCTCCTCCATCCATCAGGGCATCTGCAAGCGCTGGCCTCCATTCTCCCTGCAGGGTTCCCGTGTGTGCCCAAGGCATGCTTGGATTTTGCGTGTGTTCCTTTAAGGGTGGGGCTCACTCGGAAAGCCGCTCTGGCCATTTGGTCTGCCAGAATATATGATCAAGGCAGGACTGTGTTTTGCCAGGGCTCGTAGGCCCGTTTAGATGGACTGGTGTTCCGTGTTTGCCTGTTGCCACAGGCTTGGCCAGCTTGCTTGGCGAGGTGGGTTCCAGGAACTTCCAGAGCATTACATGCAGAGTGGCCCTCGATCAGCTGCAGCCTGCTCTAGTTTGCCCATCTGGCATTGCTCTTCAGATGGACAGGTCAACCCTGGGGTGAAGTAGGCTGGCACGGGCAAAAGTGGAGCTGCTGTCAGTCTCTGGCAGCTTTGACATGAAAATGAGCCACTAATAGTTTTACAAAGATAGATGACTTTCTTGCTAGTGTACATATGTGACCGATAAGTTGAAAGCCTGTCCCCTATACCACCTTCCTATTTTCAGCAATAATTACGTGGCCCAATCTGCTACTTCTTTAAATGTGTAGACCACAACTCTATGCAACAAACAGAAAAAGGTCAACAATTTCATCACACTAAAATAGTCTCTGTGGGGAAAAAAACCATCTCCAAAAGTCTTCCCCTCTCACTTGCACACATGCAGGAGGAGCACACAGTGTCTGTATTTTCTAACTTTTTTACTTTGAAATTTGCTCTGTTTTCAGCTCTTTTATGTGAGGATGTGGAAGGGTGGACGTAGTTACCGAACAGCAGGTGCCAAAAACACAATACAACTGCACGCTCTTAACCGTTGGTTCACAGTGTCATAATTGTGAGTGCTTTGCAGACCAGAAAACAAAGTTATTCTCCACTGAATACTTATTGCATAATACTTAAGATTTATAACCTTGAAAAATTTGTTTAAAAGTAGTTATGAAATGTCTTTGCATGCTACATTCAGACATATCAGAGCTTGGTTGGGCTCTTGCTGTAGGCAACCTGGCAGGATGTTTTTTAAAAGAGAAAAAAAAAAAATCAAGCTCCTACTGAACATCTCAATGTGGTGCCTGGGGAGGGCTTCAAAACTCTCAGCCAAGGCCTATTTGTCAAAAAATAGAAATGGGGGTTTAAAATAGATGTTGGATTTGACTTAATGGTGAAAAAGATTAATAAACTGCTTTCCCTGTTCCAAAGTTCTGTATTTATTGTGCATCTAACAAGACCATTTAATAAGTCATGACAGCACAGATCTAGACTTTGTCTTCACTCCGTAGGGGTACTGCATTATCCACTTGTGGTTTTGGTTTGCTCCGGCACTCCTGAGATAGGAAGGCACCCTCTTCACATGAAGATGAATACCATATCCTTTGTAATGTTGTGACAGATTCCCTTGGTGTATGCTTATAATATTCATATTAGATGTGTTTTTATATATATGTTACACACATTCAGAGAAAAACATTTAAGATAAAGAGAAGCAAAGATAAATAAATGCTCATAAGCAGAAAATTGCAAAGGGTGCAAAACAATTGTAGCATACAGCAAGAAGCTGAAGAGAAAGCCAAACCAACACTGAACCCATCCTCAAAAACCATGTGGTCTAATTTATATTTAATTTTGCATACATTATTAAGTACATTTTATGCATGAACTATAGTCCATGCTCTTTTAAAATACCGTGATTCTCTTTGCAAAATGATTATGAATCTAATCCCCTGTCCATAAACTTATAGCATTCCCAGTTCATGTTAGTCTGATAAAATTCACACATAAATATTTCAGGGTGCACGTAATTCTGGTTCTTAAGTTGTTTTGCTTTAGTAAGGACAAACAAAGGGCTATGTATGTACTCCAATGACATTGTGCTCCAATGGCATGTTTACGTTTTGTTTAAAGGGTATTAGTCTTAGTCTTGTTTAATTCATCCAGTTCATATTGTCATCTTTTTTTAAATTTTAAATTATTGATTAAAGGGCACAGAGTCATTCAGGGCAATTTAGTAAGCAAGACTAAAATGTATTTAGATCCACGTGGGAATAAAACATGGCAACTCAAAAAGGTAATTGCAGAAAAACTTCAAATATGTTCGACCTATTTTGATTTTCTCTTTCTGGGCAATGGAAAAATTAAAAAACAAAGAAAAAAACAAAACACACACACACACAAAACAAAACAACTCCAAATCCGTTCACATCTATTACCAGGTTCTCAAAAGTTTTGCAGTTAACCTCGTTGTCAAACTTTTAGATTGGTTTTGAATGTAAATGCTCAGATAAATAAATTGCAGGCTGCTGGTGCTCTGTTTTAGATGCACTGGTCTCCAAACTAAACATTTTGTGATGATTAAGAGTTGTGGTAGTACTATTTCATTTCTCCCTTTCTTTGCCTCCATTGCTTCCTCCCAGTGCAAGCTAGAGCACAGATCATCATAATTATAATGCAAAACAGCATCCCACAGCCTTGTTAATGCATTTCAAACCTGAACTTCCTTGAAGTTCTAAGGATTTTAAAATATTGATACTCATTAATAGAATGATTTCCTGTGACATAAATGCACATTACATACTTTAATGGGCTGGAAACAACTAAAAATGCCATGTCAGAAGTGTTTACATGGCTGTTGTGGAAAACGGTACCATGCTAATATATGCCTGTTTCTTAAATTCTGTTAGCAGTTGTAAGACAGTCAGATACCACCCATGGGATCGTGTGCCCTCATGAAACACAATTACAATGAGAATATCTCATTATCTCATTGGCTTTAGCTTACTGTTCTGTTACCATGGTTTCAAATACACAGAGGAGTCTGAAACTAAGAGTGCTGCTAACAAAGAGCATATCCTTGTACAATGACATCAGATCATGTTAGACAGAATAGACTTAATTAAATACCCCCTGATGCAGGCCAAAAATATAGAAGTTGTGTATACTTTTAAAAAAATGGATTCTAGCATCATGTAATGCGGCGTGGGGGTGGGGTGGGGGGATAAAACAACAAAAGAAACCTGTGATTTTGGAAAATTAATATGTGGCAGCACCCAAGCACTCTTCACTAATAGGGCACTGAAAAATACATTAGAATAAGGATAAAATTGATTTTTCTATTGACTTTTCTATTAATTTGTCCAATTACTCATTCCATTGTTTTGCTTAAGCTTCCACTCTCTATGAAACTTGGGCTCAGTCTACTCTGTAATCATGCCTCCAGAATTCGGAATGTTAAACTGGAGACTTGCCAAATGGATCGCGATCCTGGCTACCAAAAGCGGCATGCTGCCTGCCCTAGCCACTGGTAGGATGACAAATCTCAAACTACTAAACATTCAGATGGAGGCTTTTTGCCTTCTGCTAGAGAAAAAGTTAGTTTCATGAGAAGAGGGGGAAAAAAAACCTCCCACCGCTGTTGATCCTGTACTCCAATAGCCATGCTGATTGCCATTACTTGGTTCGTGTCTGTCCAATGAGAGCCGCTGTGCAGGCAAGCGTATCTGAGTTAACAGGGTATTCCACCTGGTATTCCAGCTTTAAGTTACCCAGAGAAAACATTCTTTAAAAGCATTTGTACAAATATTAATTTGAGTGGGAAGAGAAGTGCTTCTATTTTCACCCCTCAAACAAGCCAGTTTGCTGGACATTAGGACAACGCTTTACCAAGGAAAAACAAAAACAAAACCTTTCTCCACCCTTTATTGAGCCCGACATATAATAGCAAAAAATACACTGCGCATAATTCAGGCTAACTTTCAATGTTTTGTTTCAGAGTCACAGCATTAAAAATTCCACAAATCATTTATTTACCCTGGAGAATATCAGGTGACATAATGTGATAATAACGACATCCCTAGTGGTGTTAATTGATTTTGTCCTGGTAGAGAGGGTAATTTGGCGTCCACAGCGGTTTCCAGATCATGGACTTACTGATTGTCTGGCTAGGTAGTATTACTGTTAATGAACAGAAAACACACTGTCCTTTTAAAAAAGCAATATGCTAATCATGACAGACAATGGAAAGCCATAGGTCATTTATTATTTTTAAATAGAGAGTTAATTCTAAACGACTAGCATAGAAGTACAAAATGACTGTAAATTAGTAAGTGCAATTCCTGGCTCATAAAATCCAATGTCACTTTTTATTAAAAGAGAGCATTCATGAAATATTCTAACCATCTTAACATTTAAAGGTGTGAATAATTAACAACCTGAAGTTAACAACCGTCAGCTTGTAAAAGGTCTGATTAAAAGCAATGTTCATCATCCGCCAAACTAACACAGCTCATCAGGTCAACATTTCCTAATTAATGGCTCCTTATTAGAGAGATAAAACATATTTTCTTAGTATAATTGTTTTTAAGAAGGCACAGTTGTTTTTGAATTAATTTGTGGAATAATTAAAGCTATTGCCAAGCTCTAATGGCTTTCATAATGGCTGGACAGAAAAGGTTTTGGAATGAGCCTCATTTGGATTTATAATAAAGCACTTAGATGTCTGCGTCCCTTGTGATTGTAGCATCATGTCACCAGGGTCTTGATAAATCCATCCACTTGGTCAAGATGGACAGCTCATTTGATAGTAAACTCTCTCACCTCAGGAATGACACCATTTCAATGGAAAAATTCCAAGTAAATGCATTATTTGTGATAGGTACCAGACTGGCATTCAGACAGGACTACCAATCTTCCTGACATTACTTCACCATTACTCAACATTGACATTGAGGATCTTCTCCATGAGCATGAAAATGTTTGGTCTTCATTCCCAATTGGCCCATGTACCCTCCTTCCATAAAAGGAGCTGATAGTGTCAAGGTGGTAGTGGTGTTATCTTTACATTTGGCAATGGGCCATTGAAATGAGATTGCCAAACCTATTTCATAGAGGCCTCATGAAATTTGATCCTTATCATCACCACTAGTTTCCTCCTGAATCATACAGCATCTTTAGTTTGATAGCGTTCAAGTCTGTCAGTCATGCTGACTAGCCTTTGCAATAATTTTTCCTATAGAAAGCCTCAGTCTTATTGGGGCTGTAGCTAATGCGGTATAACTATGGAAACATTCCTTTGTGGTGGTGAGATCAGTTAAGCAGTTGTGATAGAACCAGTGAATTGTCTTGTGGGGTATAGGGTTGAACATATGGCCTTATTTGTGATCCAGGACAACATCTACCTTCATAGTAGATTGGTTCTTCCTGTGGGATTTTCTTTGCCATGAGTCACTTTGTCTCTACTGCTGGTCTGTAATTCTCTGTTAGGTTTTCCCTATCATTTGGGGGAGGTCTCTCTGGATTATAATCATTTCCTTCCTAACTATTTCAATTCCTTTTAAAGTACTGATGAAGATGTGCCCCAACTTTTTCCTTCCTATTCCAAAGTTCAGGCTCCAGTGTAGTACCCGAGGGTGGGTTTATGGACTAGTTATAAAGGCTCGGGTGACAGTACATATTGGGATGAGCATTATTACCAAGCACAGATACAAGACAAGTTCTTCTCTTGGGAAAAGGGGGATTAGGCAGATTTAGATATTGGCTGCAGCCCCAGGTCATAGGGGCATGGTCTTAATCACCTAGAGCAAGTAAAAAAGACAAGAGGGACTGGTATATTTGTCTATTAACAGCATTAATTTTATAAAATATTTCATGTGGATGTGGTCAGTGGTCTTACTGTACCAAGAACAGTGTAACAGGTTTTCTTTGAGAGGTCTAACTGGCAGTAGTTGATGCTTGAATATACATCTCTCAAATTGCAACCTGCACTGTTTAGCTAAGAAACATATCCATAAAGTTCAATGGTAGAACTTGCCTGTTAAATTTCTCATTTCTGAAGTGACAATAGGGAATGAAAAAGCTGTAAAAATAAGTCTTATTTCCTTTTAAAATTAGAAAATGAGCTCTTCAGGGGCATCCATTGGTGAAGTGACATCATGCCAACTACTGGGTGTTAGTTCTGGAGGGGATGTTGTGCTTCTGCTAAATATTAATGATCACTCAGGCACTTGTAACATGAATGAGACATGAAAAGGCCTCATTTAGGAAGGAGAAAGATCTTTATTCTCATCGTAACCAAGCCAAGTACTTGCACTTGAGACCTCGCATCTTCATGAATGTTAGACCCCTTGTCTCTCCCTCTGTTCCCCTTCCTATGTCTCTCCCCCAGCTCCTGTCGCTCAGATTGTAAGCCCTAGGGGCAGGGACCGTGTCTATTTTATTACTTTGTAAAGTGCCATGTACACTGCTGGCGCTATATAAATGTTTGTTAATAATAATAAATAAAATAATAATTTAATAACAGTCCAATTGTGCTGAGCTGCATAAACTAGAAGTACTGGCACCATCTTTGATGCTGGCACTGATTTTTTACTGACTTCAGGAACCATTACAGAAAAAGCAAAGGTATATTTATTTTCCCTACTAGAAAGGAATGCAAACTTTGTAGAAAATATGATGCCAAATCATTAAGGGTTCCACCTGAACAATAGGCACTTTTCTACCTGAAAAGATTATTCTAGTGGTCTTCTCA
Source organism: Sphenodon punctatus (assembly GCA_003113815.1). NCBI lineage: Eukaryota > Metazoa > Chordata > Lepidosauria > Sphenodontia > Sphenodontidae > Sphenodon > Sphenodon punctatus. The sequence continues at coordinate 3,199,912 of QEPC01009488.1, read as the reverse complement.
TGTGGTTCCCCACCCCCCCTCACACACACACCATAGAGTTGTGGGCAATCGTCCGATGCTCTAGGCTGGTGCCCAAAACTCTATGGCAGGAGGGGGGAACCTTTTCCCTCCCGGGGGCCACTTTGAAAGCTTGCACAAGCTCTGAGGGCCGCACAGGAGTTGGGGTGGGGGTGCTTAAGCACTCAATGAAAGGAGGGCCCAAATCATGGATTTCTGCCATGGAACTGTCCCCCTATTCTTGTGTGCATGTCCTCATCTCTGCTCCATTCCCTGGAGCTCAGTTTTTCAGTGATAGGAGGTAAGAACTGGATCCAAGAGCCAGATCCAGAAAGTAAAAAGGGGCCACATAAAAACCTGCTGCGAGCCGCATTTGGCCCCTGGGTCTGAGGTTCCACACACCTGCTCTATGGCATCGCCCGGGGTAGCGGTCAGCTGAAAGTGGAGCAGCAGCATGGGTCCACCCATTAGATGGACAGCTGCTCTGCTTCAGGCTGGTGCCCTGGGTTTGTCTGGCGCGCTCTGCTGCCAGCACTCAGGGATGTTCTGGAGCACTAGTGGCGGGGCTACCCTGGAACAGGCACAGGCCAGCCTGCTCTACTTGCACAACTGGCACAGCCACCTTTAGATGGATGGGTCACCTGGAGGTGAAGTGGGCTGACGCGCTCAGCACTGGGGCAGCCCCTCCGTCTGAAAACACCCAGAGTGATCATATTTTATTACTTCTTTACTGTCTTGGGGCATCTTGTTCTCTCCATGGTCGTTATTAATTAACAACGAGGGTGTTATTAAACAACACAATAGCTCCCTATGAGTGGATGTTTTCATGGTTGTCTATTAGACCCTTTTTACATGGGCTGTGGCGCAGGGGTGTGTGCGCCACGGTCCATGAGGGGAGGGTGTAGACAGGTGAACACCCATCTACACCCACCTCCATCCATCTATGCACATGGAGCAACCGCCATTTTCACTTGTTTCTCTGTGCGTCAGGGATGGGTGGAGGTGGGTGTGCATATGTGTGTGCAGGAGTGCGTGCGCATGCGCGCACACCCCCCCCATTGCAGTATTTACATGAGACTCACCCAGATTTCTGGGTGTTCATGTGTGGCTGCCGCCTGTGTAAAAAGGGCCATAGATGGTCAGGATCACCCAATACCCAACACTCAGCTAACACTCACTCACCACCCACAATGTTGGGTCAGATAATGTGAAACCCATCATGTGAGCTAATGCTAGCTCTGTTCATGTGTACCCACTTGTTGGCATGCTGTCTATAAGGTTGTGGGGGAGTCGCTGTGTGTTTGGGGAGGAGTAAGAGGTGAGTTATTAGCTACTGTTGCTGTTTCAGTGGGTGGCTGGAGAGCAGGGTTCGGGCTGACTTGGGTGTGATTGATGGGTAAATGAGATCGAATTGGATTTGTACTTGGGGAGATATCTCTCTCTTTCTCTCTCTCTGTGCAGCATTCCCCATTTCCCCCGCCTGTCTCTGTGCCTTGAAATGATTGCACGGGACTTGCAAGAGAGGGAGCTGAGCTTCCTTATTTGCTAAAGTGTCTGAGGAAGTGGGGAGGAAAGTGGAAGTGTCTTGCTTCCCCACCTCCCAGCTGCCCCTTAGGGCATATCCTCCGCTCCTTCCCCCCTCCAACCCCATTTGTTTGTAAGGCTCATCACTCACAGTACATGGGTTAGTAGAACATTCAAGCAACACCCACTCGTAGCGGGCTATCGTGTTGTTTGAATGTTCTACTAACTCATGTACTGTGAGTGATGAGCCTTTAGATGTATCCAATGGAAAGAGAATAGATCCTAGGATGATCTTTTGTGAATCCTTGGTTGAAGTAGTTTATAGGCGGGGAACATTCTTGGCACCTTTTTAGCTTGTTTGTAGGCAGGGACCCATGTTCACTTCATTTTCACCGTTGGCAGCAATGGGGAAACAGCAGTGGACACGATTCTCTGTGCGCAGGTTTCGATATCGCTTTGCTTTATCTTCCACTCCATGTAGAATATTATAGTGAAACCTGGAGTGTGGTCCAATAGATAGGGAAGTAGACTTGGGTTACTTAGGTTCCGTTGCTGACTGCCTGTGTGATGACCCTGGCTAAAAGTCCATGTCCCCTTGTGTTTCCCCTCCTTTCTTTGGTTTAGCGTAGTTAGACCGTGGACTCTTCAGAACAAGAAGATTCTCTTATTAAGCCTGCATACAGGACCTGTGCAATTGGCTTTGATTTTGTTTGTGAAGTGTTATGTATGGGAGAGTAAGGAACAGAAAATGATAAAAGCACTTGGCCATATCTTACACAAAATAAGTGTAACTGTTGAAGTACAGTAATTGAAAAGAAGTCATCAGAACTATGCTGATTTGTCTGAGGATCTGGTTCTCTCTTTAACAACAGTAAAATAAAATGTCTGAGGAGAACGATGTGTATGTTTAAATGTCAAATATATTAACTAGCTGAGATTGTTCCAGCATGGAGACACCCAAACTCACATTTAACTATGCGCCAAAGGAGGATAGTGACTATCACACTATAAATACCTGAACTAGACAGATAGATTTAGACTAGTCCAGACAATTCTTCTCACCTTGTTAAAGGGTAGACATTGCTAAGGTTGTAAAGGTGCAGCAAAGGGCAATCAAAATGATTCTGTGTTTTGGGGGTATGAATTATGAAGAAAGCTAGAGAGACCAAGTCTGGTTAATCTAACAAAAGGGAGAGTGAAAGGGTAATCTCAGAGAGAGATAGAACGTCCTGAAAGAAAAGGAATTAATGCGGATGAGATGTCAAAGACAGTTAATAATTCAAAAGCAATAGGTGGACTGACAGTCTATTTTTTAGGAATCGTTTGGCTGATTTGGATACAATAGGAACCATCCCCACCAAACTTTCATCCAAATCTCAAACAGAGGCCTTGTTTACATGAGGCGAGCCTTCAGGCCGCACAGATCCACTGCGTGGACATGAGTGGGTGCCGCCCGTGTAAATCCTGCATTGGGTGTGTGTGCATGTGTGTGTGCTCCCGTGAAACACGCTCACACACACACCCATCACCCACTCATGGAGCAACTGGCCAAAATGACAAGTGCTCTGTGAGTTGGGATGCGTGGGGATGTGGGAGGGATTGGTGTCCGCCTGTGCGCACTGGCCGCCCCACCCCACTCACGGTGCCGTGTGCACACTGGTCCTCCCCGCACCTGCGGCCCATATAAAAAAGTCCAGAGTCTCATCTGCACATTTCTCACTCAACTAACATGCCCGTAGCTGGAGAGCCATCCCACCACCTGCATTTTATTCCATTTATTCGATTTTTATGCCGCCCCCTCCTGCACAGCAGCTCGGGGCGGCTCACAGCATATAAAAAACCAATACAATATATATAAACACTAAAAACAACATTAAAAACAATAAAATCCAAGGCATCTTAAAAATAATACCCCCATCCCCAACCCCCATCTCCCTCACCAAAGGCCTGGTGGAACAGCCAGGTCTTACATGGTCTATGGGAAGAGGGGACATCTGGGGACAGGCAGACCTCTCATGGGAGGGAGTTCCACAATGGCGGTGCTGCCACCGAGAATGCCCTCCTCATAGGTGCTACCCAGGATACCTGGGGGACCTTGAGGAGGGCATTCCCATCTAACTGCAGGGGCAGTTCCAGAACTTGGAGGGTGAGGCGATCCTGCCGGTAGGCGGGGCCCAGGCCATTTGGGCTTTATAGGTCAAAACCAACACTTTGAATCGGGCCCGGAAAACTACAGGCAGTCAGTGCAGAGAACGGAGCACTGGTGTAATGTGTTCACGACGACCCATCCCCATAAGTAGACGGGCTGTCACATTCTGCACCAGCTGAAGTTTCCGAGCCATCACCAAGGATAGCCCCATGTAAGAGTGTATTGCAGTAGTCTAATCTTGAGATAATAAAAGCATGCATGATAGTGGCAAGGTCCAAGTCTGAGACGTAGGGCCTAAGCCTCCACGCTAGATGTAATTGGCGAAATGCTCCCTTTGCCACAGCCACCACCTGAGCATCCAGGGTCTAGGAGCACCCCAAGACTACGGGCCTGAGGAGCCATTGAAGGGCAGACCCCATCTATGATGGGCACCACCACTCCATCAGCTCCTCCCACTAACATCACCTCCATCTTGTCAGGATTCAGCCTCAGGCGGCCTGCCCTCAGCCAGTCCCCCACAGCTCCTAAACAGCAGGTGAGCACCGAGACTGCTGGGCCTGGGTCAACTGAAAAAGAGAGGTACAGTTGGGTGTCATCAGCATATTGATGACACTGCACACCAAACCGTCTGACGACCTCACCCAAAAGCTGCATGAGAGGTGGGACCCCGGGCCCATTACCGGCTACTGGATTTACCGGTTACCGGTTCTCTAAAAACCGGATTCCCGGATTAAATCCAGTATGCCGGTACCGGATTTATTTCATTGATTTCAATGGGGTGCTGTGTCCCCATTGAAATCAATGAATTCCTTCCCCCTCCCCCTCCCAGGCTGCGCGGGTGGAAGGGGGGACACCCCCCACCCACCCTGCCCAGCCTGGATTTTTGTTTAAAAAAAGACTCAGAGGCGAGCCCACCCCCCAGCACCAGCGGCCGCGGCGTCCCCGCAGCCGCCGGTAAGTATGACCCGATCCCTGGGGGGGGTGTTTAACACCCCCCCAACCCCCCAGGGATCACCCCTACTAAAGTTCAGTGCTTGCTTACCTTGCGGAGCTCCGGCGGCGGCGGCGGGCGGTCCGGCGGCCTCAGCGCCGGCTGTGGCTGCCGGCGTCAGAGACGCTCTAGGCCTTCCGGGGAACTTCCGGGTTTCCCCGGAAGGCCTAGAGCGTCTCTGACGCCGGCAGCCACAGCCGGCGCTGAGGCCGCCGGACCGCCCGCCGCCGCCGCCGGAGCTCCGCAAGGTAAGCAAGCACTGAACTTTAGTAGGGGTGATCCCTGGGGGGTTGGGGGGGTGTTAAACACCCCCCCCAGGGATCGGGTCATACTTACCGGCGGCTGCGGGGACGCCGCGGCCGCTGGTGCTGGGGGGTGGGCTCGCCTCTGAGTCTTTTTTTAAACAAAAATCCAGGCTGGGCAGGGTGGGTGGGGGGTGTCCCCCCTTCCACCCGCGCAGCCTGGACTCGGGGAGGGTTTGTTTTTTTTAACTTTTTTGGTGGGGCTTTAAGTTTTTACATTGCAGCCATTTTTAAATGGCTGCAATGTAAAAAAATCCGGTACCCGGAATCCGGTACCCGGACCGGATTTACCGGGTCGAATCCGATAATGCCGGTACGCCCGGTACCGGCATTATCGGATACCGGATTTACCGGTTTTCCCGCCCCTAGCATGTACACATTGAACAGGAGAAGGGACAGAATAGAACCTTGCAGGACTCCACACGTGAGGTCCTGGGGAGAATATGAACAATCACCAAGCACTGCACATTGAATTATCTCAGCCAGGAAGGAATGGAACCATTTAAGAACAGTTCCACCCACCGCAGCTCAGTCCCGCAACCGAGTCACAAACAACTCACAGTCAACAGTATCAAATTCAGCCGAGAGATCCAATAAGACCAACAGGGTCGAACGACCCTGGTCCAACTCATGGTAGAGGCCATCGACCAAGGCCACAAGTACAGTCTCAGTGCCATACCCCACCCTGGATGAAAGCCAGACTCAAGGGATCTAGGAAACTGGTCCGGTCCAGGTACCCCTGAAGCTGCTGGGCCACTACCCGCTCAATAACCTTCCCTAAAAAGGGAAAGTTAGAGACTGGCCGATAGCTGGCCAGGGAGTCCATGTCCAATGATGGTTTTTTAAGCAGAGGCTGTACCACTACCTCCTTGAGGCAGCCTGGCACTCTGCCCTGCCCAAGGGAGGTGTTGACTACCCCAACCAGCAACAGCCCCAGTGTCTCCTGGCTGGCTTTAGTCAGCCAGGATGGGCATGGGTCCCATTCACAATAAGTGGCCCTAACAGCCCCAAGGATATTCTCCTCATCAGAGGATGACACCCACTGAAACTGATCCCATAAAACAGGACAAGATGGGGCTTCAACTGCCTCTGGTTCCCCTACTGCCATAAGCGTGGTGTCAAAATTGTGGTGGAGTCGAGTGATTTTATCCACAAAAAAGTCAACAAAGTCACTGCAAGCACTAGAAGATTCCAGTTCCAGGCGGAGGGAGACCAGACTGACCAGCCCACTCACAACCTGGAAAAGCTCAGCTGGACATAACTTTGTGGATGCTATGAGGGCAGCAAAGAATTGTTTCTTTGCTGCCCGCACAGCTATGGCATAGGTACACAAACTGACTCTATGTCACAATTGGTCGACTTCAGTACGAGAACAACACCACCGTCACTCCAACTGCCACCCCTCCCACTTAATCTGCTGCAAATCCTCCGTGTACCACGGGGACCTGTGTTGTTGGCGGTTAGGGAGTGGACACCTGAGAGCCGTGCAGTCGATGGCCTCAGTCAGCACAGAATTCCAAAGAGCCACGGGTTCATCGAGTGAACGGTTGTCATCAAGACCAGAGGAAACTTTCCCAAGAGCATTCCGGAACCTCTCCAGATCCATAAGTTTCCAGGGGCAAACCAACCTTTCCGAGGGTCGACATGCGCCATGATACAAGCCTGGAGGAGATAATGATCTGTCCATGATAAGGGCACTGCTGAGTCTGACACCTCTTCCACCAACGGATCCCCCACCTCAAAGCCAGTGCAAAATATCAGGTCCAGGGTATGCCCTCCTACATGAGTCGGGTCAACAGCTACCTGAGACAGACCCATGGTTGCCATGGCGGCCATGAACTCATGCTCCACACCTCTGAGACTGGCGTTGGCATGTATATTGAAGTCCCTCAGAACCACAGTCCTTGCATGTCCGAAGTAGGTCAGGGAGCTCAACAAATGTGCAGGCAGCCAGCCCCAGCCCTGCCATAATCAAGAGTCATGGCAGCCCCAGCTCCGAGGCAGGGGTGGCGGGGCCAAACAAACGTGCTAGCTTGCATCGGCTCGCATTGGCCCACATGGACAACTCTTGGCCTGGGCTGCATCCTCAGAGATTTTCCGAGGATGCAGCCTGGGCTAACTGCTTACCCACCCCAGGACAGTCCTGGGCCAACATTTGGAGGCACATGAACACATGTGCTGGTGGATCAGAGTGGGCCACCATCATGCCTGTTTTTACCCTTTGTGAACAAGTCTGTCCACTGGAGCTGGCATGTCTGTGAAACTGATAGAACATTCCTTATTTTTCACTAGGATGTTGCGAGGCTTAATGAATACGTGTTTATAAAACCTTTTGTTAACTTTGCATGAATGGATGTTAAGGAGAAACTATTCATTTAATAGCAAAATAATAAGGTAAATACAATGTAAGGATGATTTTGACTGCTTATGTGTCATTGGAATTGGCTCTGTGGCTCATCCTTCCCCTCCACTCCTGCAAGTGACTTCACACACCGGAGCAGTAGTCCAATGGGAAATGAATTAATGGCTGCAGAATGCAGATTGTCTCTTTATGAGTAGAGCTTCTGTTGTCCTGAACAGGCCGGGAGATGTCATTAAAGTGTCTTGCACGCCTACGAAGTGCAACAGTGACAAAGCACACCCATGGCAGAGCAGTCCCAAAGCTGTACAAAAGGAAAGGGCACGGGGACTAGTTTTTAAAACAACCCCTTACAATAAAAGCCATTCCCTGGTGTTGATGTATAGAAAAGTGCAGCTTCTTAAACTCAAAATTTGGCATGAAGATGAGGTTTGATTAATCAATATTTACACTAGGCTCATTTTGGGGGCTAAAGGTGGTTTTGCTCTTGTTATAAAAAGCAGTCACTGCCTATGTATCCATGCTGAGTTTACCTTGGCCTAATGATATGGAGGTGTGGCTAGGCTTTAATGATATGCGTTAATAATTTATCAATGGAGTTTGTAAGTGCTAATTTGCACTTTTAGGTGCACACTCTCCTTTTGAAGCACCCGTATAACCCCCATTAATGTTAATGGGAATTGTGCTCACATTAAAAAGAGACTATACCCCTTAGGTGCTTAACATCTGACTTATCTAGGGCGTAAATTGCATTGCTGAATGTCACTTCTTTCATTTGCTAAGATGGCTTTTTGTTGTGCTGCCACCACATGGGTGCAAAGGCAAAGAGAATATTTAAAGAAAAAACCCAGTGACACAGAGAGTTAATGTTCCAGACCTTGACTTTAGACCTTGAATTAAATCTGGTTTGGGTCCATGAAGCTGACCAAGTAATTCCAAGTCAGCAAAGAATAAGGTGTAATTCAACATGATTGCTGGTTTGATCCAGCAAATACAAAGGCAACAAATTGATTTTATTTGAAAAGATAATATGTTTAAAAAGAACACTACCCACCCATACAGCCATGTTCCTGTATTATTAACAGGGACCCATATTCACTGGGGAAAATGCAGCGAACACAGGTCCCTGATTATTGCCATAGATACCTAAATAACAACAAGATCTCTTCATGCAGTTATAAAACTGAACCCTTAATTCTTAATCCATATTAATGCTGTTGGTTTCTTATATGGCCCAATTCAGCAAAACATGAACCATGAATCTAAATGGCATGGATTTAAAAATGTGCCTAAATTTAAGCTCTTGTGTGCTTTGCTGAATCAGGGCTAGAAAGACTGAAAAGATACAGTCTTTTCCTTGCTCTTGTCACAACAATCAGTGGGAGTTTGATAAATATAGCCAACAGAAACAGGAACGATGATTATGCACATTAGTTACTATGAGGTCCATTTCCTTGAGGATACCTTACCTGAGTTGATACTTTCTGTCCTTTGGGATGGGGATTGGTTAGCTATTGAATTCCATTCTGATCAGTGTCTGATTAAATTCAGAAATAAGTAGTTAAACTATTCCTGGCTTGAATGTTAACCTGTTTTCCTCTTCTTTGACTAGATATTTAAAAGCTAACTCTTAATTCCTTATGTGGATTTTGGTTAGAAAAGGAATGTTATTTTAATGTCTTTTCTGTGTGAATAGATTGATTAGCCTTGGTTCCTTGGTTTGTAAGGGCAGGCCTCAGTGGATTCAATGAACTTCTCTTAGTTCTGAATGTTCCAATGAAGCATGGGCATTTTACTTTTTGTTCCTAAAAAAAGTACACTGTTTGCAGTCTAGTCACATTCTGAGAGATACATTAATTTAAAGCAAGTGGACATGTGAGAAATTCATATGTGCCCAGAAAAGCACCTTCTTTATCTGTATACAGTTGTCATACAAGCTGTATTTGTGAACAGGATGCCACTCTATTTACCCTGGTTTTCTTTTCCTCTCATTCATTCCGATGCCTTTGAAGATTTGGACAAGTAATCTATAGGTCGAACTCGTGGAAGAAATACAAGTATCTTTGAAGACATTCAAAGGTCTGAAAGATATAAGGAATATTTTTGTACTTTTAAATGAAAGTGTAAATTTGGTGGCCCTATCATGAAAACCATTATTCCACCGAGGAGTCTCTACACATGCATATATGAGTCTGTCTTGTAAAATGTCTGATAGATGAAAGATCTAGTGATTTCTGAAACCATCTTTTAAAAAAATAATAATAATACAGAATTATATAGATTGGAATGGGTATAATAAAATAAATGGGGGTATTTATAAATAGTTAGAAATAAATGTGTGTGTGGTGGGGGGGAATGTATATAGGAGTTGGGTAGGTACGGCATCCAAAAGCCTAGATACTTACATGAACCTCTTCACTGAGTTAGAGTATAGAGTTAGAGTATATCTTCTAACTTGGATGGAGCGGTTGCTGTGTTGTCTCTCTTGTCAGAAAAAGACAAGAGGCAAAGTTCAAAGTTCACTCACCTTCTGCTGGGCGAGTGCATGCAAGCTTTTGAGCTTCATAGAAGAGCAACTGCCTGTAGCTTGAAAACGTCCATGCTTTCACCAACAGAAACTGTAGCCTAATGGTTAGAGATCAGGGTTCAAATCCTTCTTAGCGATAAATATGAGCATGGGTGGCCTTAGCTAATCACTATCCCTCAGCTTCAGTTCCCCATTTGGAAAACGAGAATAATAATGACCTACCTCACAGGGTTGATGTGTGAGGGTGAACTACATAAGAATTGACAAGCCTTTTGAACAGTAAAGTGAAATTTAATTCAGTAATAGTAAAAGGCATCATCTTAACTGCTTTGTGTCTTCTCGTAGAAAGACACCAGGTCTTTTAGATGTGTGATTTAGAGCTCTCAGGTGATGGAGACTCCACCATATATTTGTATAGTAACTAGCACTACAGATACCTACCTGGGCTCTCCAAGCTCTTATAGTATCTGGAGGTTATGCTAGATGACAGGCTTAATGGGTAAAGCCACACAAGACAGAGTGGGGAGGCTACCTTGCCTTGGGAAGCCTTACCCCCCTCTGGGCAGCCCGTCAGATGTTCCCCGTGCCCCAGGGTGGGGGATGCACCTGGTTGCTACATGACATGTCCTCAGAAAAATTCTAAGGACACATTGTGGAGCAGCCCAAGATGGGGCAACTTGAGTGCCCAAGCTGTGCTTGCCCTGCCACGCTGCAGGACCGGGCCTTGAGCAGCGGGAGCTATTGCCTGTCATGCGTGGCCACTTCACAACTGGGGATGGGATCTCAGTTGGACCAGGAGAGGCAGGAGGTGCAGACCAGGTGCCCCCTCATGTGACTGGTGCTGCGGCTTGCCCTGGCCTTGGTGGCAGCTTTGGCAGATGCTGGGCCGTTCGGCTTCCCTACAACCATCTGCCCGGTTCACTGTGCTGGCCCTGCAGCGTGGTAGTGGCAATTGTCCACCATGAGACTGTGCGGGGATCAGGTTGCCACAGCTTGTCTGGCTGCACCCAATGTGCCAACAGTGCAATACAGCAGCTAAAAAGGTGAACAGTATTTTGAGTTGCACCAACAGACAGCAGCTCCACTTTGGACATTGCCTTGGGCTTGGCTGGCTGGCCTGCTCCGTGGGCTCTGGTTTGCACATCTGGTGTCCACTCTTTACACGGACAGGTCAACCCGGGGGTGAAGCGGTCTGGAGCAGGCAGAAGTGGAGTTGGTGTTTGTCTAAAAGCACCCAATGAAGTATTGCCTGTAAGACAAGAGAAGGAATTGTTCCTCTCTACTTGGCTCTGGTCAGGCCTAGGGTATTGCATCCAGTTTGGAGCACTTCATTTTAAGGAGGATACTGGCAAGCCTGAGAGAGCTAAGGGGACAGCAAGGGGATAAAGGGGAGGTCAATATAAGCTCAACAGGGCACCTGCAATCAGATACAATTGTGTCCCAAGACCACCAGGAAGGAAGACCTATGAGGAGAGATTGGGTGATTTCAGATGTGACGCGGTGAGATTCACCACAGTGAATCCCACCCCGGTGTCAAGTGCTTCACCGTGGGCCATTGTGAGCTGTGCGGCCCCAACAGACATGACAGGGGCGGCACCACCGCCTGGGGCCAACCAGAGTGAACCCGGGCCGGGGGATCCCTACAAACGTGACGTGGTGGCGAGAACTGCGGTGGGAGTCCCAAAAGGCACCGGAGTTGTGCGGACGCATACATGGCGGCCGGAGGGTAAACAAAGCCAAAGACAGTGGAGGACCCCACCCAGGGAAGGGAAACATGATGGGAGGGGGTGGAAGGAGCTGCAGCGCAAGCAGCGCTCGCAAACAGCGGCCACACGGAAGGTGCGCGCATTTCAAAACAAGAAGCGCGCACACACACACGAAGCAGCACACCCACACAACACAGGGGAGCCGAGCAGGGGGAC
>QEPC01009488.1:3156325-3168064 GCA_003113815.1 Sphenodon punctatus | reverse complement strand
GTGGCCGCCCCTGTGCTGTGGAATTCGCTCCCGGAGGAGGCTCAGCTGACTCCCACTCTCCTGCTGTTTCGGCGTATATGTAAGACCTGGCTGTTCTGTCAGGCTTTTGGCAAGGGGGAGGGGAGGGGTGGGGATGGGGATGGGTTTTTTTCCCCACATACTGTATTTTAAATTGTTTTAAAATTTTTATATTATTTTAATGAATGTTTTTTGCCACCCCGGGCTGCCCTATGGGCAGGAGGGGCGGGATATAAATTTTAAATAAATAAATAAATAAATAAATAAAAGACCCTTGCTGGTATGTGCAAATCCTGTCCTCCTTGGGGCGCTATGGATGGCAACTGGAAAGATCCTGGCTGGCACATGAAAATCCTGCCCTTATTTGGGGATGCATAGGGATGGCAACTGGAGAGTGGAGACCCTTGCTAGCCTGGCACATGTTTGGGTGGGGGTGCTCGTGCCTGACTGCTGGAAGAGCCCCCCCACACTACGGTACCCTCTCTTTCTGTGGCAGACATCCGCTGCCACCCACTGATGCCCACTGTTTGTGCCTGACTGATGCCCACCACCCACGCACCCACCCGCACGCCTGTGAATTCGCTCTAATGGATAGAGCCTTTCTTGTCCTCAAAGTAAAAAAAAAGGTTTACAAACCTGGCAGCACCTCTTGTGCCCGCTTGCTCCTCCACCACCGACTCTGGGACCACCACCACTGAAGGTTCAGGAGCTGGAGCAACAGCCTCTTCCGCCTCCACCACCAGCTCTGGGAGCAGCACCTTGGCCCCCTGGCATTTAATTAAGACAACAGTCTTCTTCATTTTTTTTTTTTTTTAAACAGACACTCCAACAGCAGTCACCCACCAACGCTCACCAACCAGCCAAAACAACACAGCCAAACCAAACACATAAACAGCCAAAACACACAAACTGAACAGCCAGCCAGCCACACACACACGCTCTCACCCACACAAGCTACACACACACTTGAATTTCCGGTTTCCGGCACGATCACAGGCTCTCGCGATACCTTTTTCCGAACAGCTTAACTGAACTGAACTTGACAGAATCGAATGACCGATCCCAAACTCGGCGACAGAACCGAACAACCCAACTGAACAACCGAACCGGACCAAACCGAATGACCGAACCTGGACCGCGATCTGTTCACACATCCCTAGTATGTTTCTTGGAAAAATTGTGCATGTGTGAAAAAGGAAGCCACACAGTTTTCAAACTATGTGGATACAGTTTCTCTCACAATGTGAAGAGAAACTGTATCCCAGGTAAGTTGTATTTTCCATTCTTGGTTTCCTCCCAGCTACATGATTCTATTAAAGGCAAAGTTATTACTCGCCCAGATCAAGTTACACATGTGTGTATGTTTTTGCAGACTCTGCAGTGAACATTTTACATGGAAAAGCCATGGACATGTATGATTTGCATGTAGAGCTCAAAATATTTAGACTGCAGAACCTTAGCTTCTCACATGTTTTTGCTGATACTGTGTTGTCCTGAGTTACCACAGTAGTTAGTCACCATTACATAGTTTAAGACACTGGCATAGAGCTATTGCAATAAAAAACCACTTATTAATGACACATACCTCTTGTTTATATCAGTTTATATAGCATAGTTTTAATGACGGCAGGAATTTTAGACAATAGTGCTGAATTCTAAAGATTACCTGCCATGCAGACTTTATTATGTGTGAATTTGCAATTCTAATCTAAATTCAACTTCCATCAACCCCCAAGTAGTCAAATGGAGCACTGTTTGGCAGGACCAACAAAGTAAGGCAAAATCTAGGGCGCTCAGTTGTGGAGACACAGTGAATAAAAAGGCATTCAGAAAATATTTCAAATTGAAGAAAATAGCTCAGTACTTCAATAAGCTTTTTACTTTCTAGAATATTTCAGTTCTGGGATAAGAGCTCTCATGATTTCATTTTTGGATAAGTTCTTTTTTTCTCTGTTATAATTATTAAATAATGAGTCATGCACAACTAGGTTTTAAATAAGAAAGCATTTTTGACTGCTTAGTGCTTGGTAGCAAATAGCACTCAATGAAAAAAATGAACTGCTTTTCTGCTCACCCATTTACATACAGGTTTATATACTAAGTTGTAAACTTCAAACCAAGTGTTTCATATGGAAGGTTGTTGAGGAACAGTGGAATGTGGCATCAAAAATATACAAGTGAAAATCATTCAAAACCAGTAGTCTTGCTGTTTGGATAGTGGAGTGGTTTGTGATTTGTTATCTAAATGTGAATTTTATTTTACATGCATAGGTATAGATGGGGACATTATACATAATACACATTTATTGTCTGCTGTGCTTTTAAACATTAATTTCCCTTCAGTTCTCATTATAAAACATGGCTAACTTCAAACCACCCCCAGTTCCATGGCACACAGGGCATTAATAGACACAACACTGGCCAGGTTCAGTCCACTAAACCCTGCCTGGGCCAGCACCCAGGCGTCTGGGCCAGCACACACGCGTCTGTGTTTAGGCTGCCAGATGTGGGTCACAGACCCGGGCGGGTAGGTGGTTGGCCTGGAAACATGGACTCCAGAAAGAACTGGGTCCACAGTTCAGGCCCATGGGGCCCACCAGGCAGGCCCACCAGGTGGGCCATAGTAGGCTGAACTGGGTGGGTGCATCTGTTTCCGTGCCAACCTAGCCCTGACATTTGGGGGGGGGGGGTTGCCATGGCTACTACTATTACTTATCATTTCTATAGGGCTACTAGTCATACACAGTGCTGTTACTGGCAGCCATGACTGCCCGTCATGGTGGGGGGTGGGGCCAGCCAGCTGCACATTACTCCCCGCCCCTCCTCCCTAGCTGGGTCAAGCTGGGGAAACATTTATTCCGTTCCCTAACCTGACCTGGCATGGGGTGGCCCTCCTTTCCTGTGGGGGACATGCAGCTGGCATGCGGCAACACATCTATAAACACCCAGAATATCCTTCTGAAAGTCCAGTTCATGTGTTTACTTGTTAATAGTTTCCATTTCCTCTCACTATGCACCACTCTGTTTGGGATCCCTTTTCCTGGGTAGTCAACCTCTGGGTCATTGCATATTTTCATACTTGCCTCATGTCACTTAATCGTTTTTCTTTATTTTGCTAAAAAACGTTTTAGTATTAATTAAGTACAAACCAAAATGGTATGAAGTTCAAACACTTATTAACTGAATAAAAATAAACATAGGCTTTTTTCATATAAACAAGATTTCTTAGAGTTTAACTCAAACTTCATGAGTCATTAGGAAAGGGAAATTGAATTGCAAAGGACAGATGTAGAAGATGATACATTTACTTGGCCATACAAGCCTGAAAAAAAAAGTCATCAGCCAGTTTAGCATCTAGTAGGACCAGCTCTGGCAAAGTACCATGAAGAGGAAGCATAGGGTGGAAGCAGTCTACTGCAGTTGTAGGCCTACCAGAACCCATAATGCCTGTTCCACAGGCAGATGCAGCAGGGTGCCTTGCGAAGTCACAATATACCTCTGCAGCAGCATGACAGGGTTGTTTCCTGGTGTACTTTGTAATGGTGATTTCTTTGACGACTGAATGACTTTAACAATGGTAACCCCAAGGTGATCTGCAGTAAAAGCAGTGTAGGAAACTTTCTGCCTACATTTGAATTCCCTGGCAATGGGATGAGTGGTCAAAGCTGCGGCCATTTTGCAAGTGTCATAGGGAGGAGCCAGTCTCTGCTGTTCTCCAGGTATGGATCCAGGCACGTGCAAAATGTGTGACCACACAACATCCCATATATCAGGGAGCCCCACAGCTGCCCCCACAAACTGGAGACCACGAAAAACATGAAACAAAACAAAGGTAAGAAGCACTGGTGAAAGATACGGGGCCTCAATTATTGGGAGTCTTGGCTCACATCAATTAAAGAGAGGCGGGCATGCCACCATTTCACTGTTCAGCATAGAGCCAAATCACTCACTCTTGTAGCTGTGGTTCAAGTAAAAAAAAAAATTGTTTATATTTCCATATGGGGAAGTTCTCCGATCTTGGAAAAATCCAAACCCACAATGCACAGCCAAAACATTAAACAATCATTTAAACAACAAATCCCATCCTGCTTTTCAAATGCTTGCTCTTACACAGGACATAATGGTGAGCAATTTCAATCATCCCTTCACCCAAGGAACATTTATACATCACAGTTCTGATTCTGCTCTCAAGCTCACATAACCCTAAGAGATGAGCGAGCACCTGAGCACAGAACACGTCCCCTTGTGTTTACTCTACAAGACCAGAATAGGAGCTGATGAATATGTAAAAACATGACAATGATATTGCAATGTGATATTGAATCCAATATTTCAGTCTGTAGAACCTTCCTCTCCAGACAGCAATGAAGTAATCCTGCAAAATGTTGAATGCTTTTAACTCCCAATGAAGCCTACAGAACAGAGGGCACACAGCACCTCAGAGGAAGTGGCCATAAGTTACTCCATCATTCTATAGGATACTAACAGGAGTTCTATTGTTTATCACAGTAACGCCTGTTCCATAGTGGCTTGCGACTGTAAAATATAGTTTTGAAACGCAAAGTAGAAAACATTTACGGAAATAATTTCTAAAGAGAGATCCTTGTTCTTAAGTACTGAGAAGAGACGACCGAGCTTCGAAGAACATATTTCATTGAAATGAATGACGCACACTGCACAACCTCAGTCCCTCTAGGATCCTAAACCAGTAGTGACTTTCTGCAAACAGGCAGTTTCAATCACAACTACCTTTGCCAGCAGAACCTCTGAAGGTGTCGTGGGAGAATGTGGTTTGCTCTGTGAAGACAACATTTCAAGAAAACAGGTTTATGCTCCCCTGTTCAGAGGCAAGTCTTGAGGTATTGAAAACCAAAATTACACATCTTCTTTCCTGAAAATGTAACTACTACTTTGGAAGCTACAGCTACTTTCACATTGGCTACCATTTTAAGAATTGTTCCTCAGAAATGGCTTTTAAATGACTCATAAAGTGTTAGACTGAAAATGCTTTTTAAAAGCTCTCATTAACATTCTCTTTAAATTAATAAAGTGGAAATAAATTTTAACACTTTTTTCTTTATATTTTCTTTTTTTTCATTGAGAAGTTCTAGGTGGAAACAATATCAGGCATAACAAGGCAGCTCTGCCTTGGGCACAGAGCAAATGCCTGCACCTTGGAGATGCTGCTCCCTCCTGATACTCCATAACCAAGTCAAAGGCCATCCTGAGTCATGCGGCTCTTTGTTGGTGTGGGTAAGGCACACCAGTAACTGTGGTCAAAGCTAACCGCAGCTTCACGGTCCCAGCCAGACCCATCTCTAACTCTAACTCAAGTTCTGTACCTTCCCCCAACTCCAGCTGAAAACCCCAAACTCCATGCCCCAGCATAGTCTTTCCTCTACATCCCCACCAAGCTTCAACTACACCTCTAGTTTTGGGATATGGGACCCAAGGCTGTAGCGGAATGTCGCAGCGGTAGCTATTTCCGCAATTAGCGGTATGGCATGGCAGAGGCTTTCATTCTGCTACTTCTGCAGTTCTGTTAATTTCATTCCGCTACTTCCACAGGCATTGCAAAATAGTGGAAACATGACATTTCCACTACTTCCGCCATTCCGCCAGCGCCACAAAATATCTGAGTAGCGGTTTTCCGACAGTTTCCAAAAATTCCGCAATTTTTCCAATAGTTTCCTAATTTGCAGAATGCCGGCGGAAGCAACGGAATGTCAGCAGAAAATCCACGGTGTGGCGCGGGCAATTCCGAAATGGCGGAATGGAATCATGGCGTGATAACAGCTGCTGCCACATCAGCCTTAGACCCAACCAGTGCAGCCCTAAAACTACCTCTGTAGCTCTAGCCAAATTTAACCCTTATTTTGTGCCCTGGTCCTGCTTCAACGATAATGCTGGCTTTACACTCCATCAAACCATGACCCCAACCCTAGCTCCATGCCCTCACCTTGTGTCAGTCCAAAGTCAAGCTCAATCAGGTGATAGCACAGACCTCGAGTTATGGCCGTGAGTGTAGACTCACGGCCATAACTCGAGGTCTGTGCTATCACCTGATTCTTAGCTGCCACCCAACTCTAGCCCTGAGCATGGACATTTTTACATGGATGCCCTCCTCCCCCACTGGGTGTGTGGG
The DNA here is from genome assembly GCA_003113815.1 of Sphenodon punctatus. Taxonomy (NCBI): domain Eukaryota; kingdom Metazoa; phylum Chordata; class Lepidosauria; order Sphenodontia; family Sphenodontidae; genus Sphenodon; species Sphenodon punctatus. The sequence goes on along the minus strand of QEPC01009488.1, from coordinate 3,161,901 downwards.
TGGTGGTGCGGTGGTGGTGGTGGGACGCCCGTGTAAATGCCGCAGCGGTGGGTGGGGGGATGGGTGTGCACCTATGGGAACACCATGGGCGGTGGGTGGGGGTGCATGTGCGCTCCCACACAACATCCACCTCCACCCATCACCCACCCATGGAGCCATCTGGCAAACCGGAGGAGGCTCCGTGGGTGGAGATGGGTGGAGGTGGGTGTGCAACCATGGGAAAGGCCGCACACCCACCTCCACCCACTGACAGCGCACACCCATCCCCCCACCCACCACGGTTCATTTAAAAAGGGCCCATGTGTCCAACCCCAGCTCTAGCATTAGTTCCTCACCTCCTCTCAACCCAAATACTAGTTTCGTACCCCATGTATCCTAAACCCTAAGAGCTTGGGACTTACACCAAGTCTGAACCCTAACGCCATGCCCCGCCCCTTCACCAGCAGCAACCCTAGCTCCATTCTCCCATCCTTTCCAATCCCTAACCCTAGCTCTGCACTCCAGTTTCCATAGCTGCACACGCAGTTCCCATAGCTGCCACCCCTAGCTCTTACCCTAACTCAGGCTCTGAACTCTCCCCTGCCACCAGTCCTAAAATGAGCTATTATGTGTCCTACCACCATCAGCTCTAGCTTCATGCTCCCACTCAGCTCCAACCTTGCACCCCCAGCCCTAAATCCAGCTCTATGCTCTCACCACCATCTCTAAACCTGAGGGCCGGCCTTACCGCGGGGAGGTTCGGGGCGGCTGTCCCGGGCCCCACTCCTGGGGGGAGGCCCACACTTGGGGCCCCCAGCTCCTGGCCACTATCTGTCTTGGCCAGGGAGTGAGAGAGAGGCAGAGGGCCCACCTCTCCTTCACTCCCTGACCCCTTCGCTGCTTGTCTCAGCCAGGGAATGAGGAAGAGGTGGGGCCTCTGCCTCTTTCTCACTCCCTGGCTGAGTCTGAGATAGACAGCGGAGGGGGCCAGAGAGTGAAGGAGAGGCAGAGCCCCTGCCTCTCCCTCACTCCCTGGCAACTTCCAATGGTGGTGGGTGGTGTGGCGGCAGATTCAATATGCTGCTGCGGCACCCCGTGCACCCCAGGAGCTGGTGAGCGGGCCCCGTGTGGGGTCCAGGCCAGTGGTGGCAGTAAGTGCAGAGAAAAATGGTTGGGCTTGGGGATGGGCAGAGGGGAGTGACCCCTCCGCCCTTCCCCGAGCCCAGGCAGCGCTCCCAGACTGAGCCGGGGAGTGCCCCCTGAGCTGGGGAGTGCCCCTAGGTCCACCGCTGCTGGCAGGACAATGGGGCCCCACATTTCTCCCCAGTCTTGGGCCCCGCAATCTCTAAGGCTGGCCCTGCAAACCCCATTGTCCCATCCAACTCCAGAACCAACCCAATTTCTGCAACTCACCCAGCCCTAACCCTAGCTTTGTGCCCCCACCAGTCACATCTCACACCCTACCTCCCCACCTTTCCCTATATATAGCTTTGTGCCCTCACTGAGCCCCAGCCCTAACCCTAGCTCCATGTCATCCTAGTCCTAAATCTAGCCTCGAGCCCTAACTGTAACATTAACTCAGTGCCCCCCTTGAAGCCCCAACCCTAGCCTGGGTGCCATGTCCTCATTTAGCCCCTGCACTAACTCTTGCCCCATGCCCCCATTCAATGCCCAACCTACCCTAGTATGATCCATGTTCCACACACCCATCCTTCACCCTTAATCATCCTTAATGGGGTGAACCCATCCTTCACCCTCCAGCCTTAGCTTTGCATCCTCCATAACCCCATCCCCAAAGCTAGCTCTGCACCCCCAGCCAGCCCCAAACTTAACCCTAGCTCTGTTTCCCCACTCAGCCCCAGCCCTAACACAAATTCCACATCCAGCGCCAATCCCAACACTATGTCTTTACCACCACTCATCCTCAGCTCTGACCTTGCTTCCATGATACCACACAGCCCACTCCTAGCTCCTTGCACTTACCCAAGGGCTGCCCAGGTGGGTTAAAGCGGGCTGAACTGAGCGGACATGTCTGTTTCCATGCCAACCCGGCCCTGACGTGAGGGGTTGCCATGGCTACTACTACTACTACTTAGTAGTAGTACTCTCTACCCTCAGTCCACTCTGTCACCTTTTCTAGACTTACCTCTGTGACCCTGTTCATTCCCAACCTTAAGTCTAAGGCCTTTTTAAAATGAGATGAACCTACTCTGCCCACGCAGTGGACATGGGTGCGTGCATCCCATTTGAAGGTGGCGGTGGTTGGGTATGTGTGTGTGTGCGCTCCTACGAAACACTCACCTCTGCCCACTGCCTCTGCACAGAGCAACCGACAAAAATGCAGGTTACTTCATGAGAGGGACATGAGTGGAGCTGGGTGAGGGATGCAGTGTGTGCCCATTTGCACCCGCTGTCCCCCTCCCCCACTGATCCTTCAGCAGCGCAATCATGGACCGCTGCTGGGGGGAAGGGGGGGGTCCATTTTAAAAAGGCTTAAGTCTGTACTACACCAAGTCCTAGCTGTAACCCTAGCTCCCTCCTTCACCCAGCCCTCATCTTAGCTTCATTCACTCACTCAAACCCAAACAAAGGCAGCATCACCTCATTGAAGAAAGGTAATGGGTTAATTTATGCTGCTTTCTTGAGACTAAATTCTGACAAGACGGGGGTGATGGTTGTGGGGAAGGCCGAGGGAGTGGTGGCCCCCATCATTGATGGGGTCTGTCCTCACCTGGTTTCTCAGGTCTGGAGTCTGGGGGTGCTCCTAGACCCACAGCTCTGCCTGGATGCCCAGGTGGCGGCTGTGGTGAAGGGAGCATTTCGCCATTTACATCTGGTGCATTGGCTTAGGCCGTATGTTTTGGACTTGGACCTGGCCATAGTCATCCATGCTTTGCCTGTTATTACCTTGAGACTGGATTACTGCAACATGCTTTACGTGGGGCTACCCTTGGTGCTGGTTCAGAAGCTGAAGCTGGTGCAGAATACGGCAGCCCGTCTCTTGATTGGGATGGGTCAACACGAGCATATTACACCGGTGCTTTGCTCTCTGCACTGGCTGCCGATAGTTTTCCGGGCCCAATTCAAGGTGTTGGTGTTGACCTTTAAAGCCCTAAACAGCTTGGGCCCCGCCTACCTGCAGTACCGCCTCGTCCTCTGGGTCCTGGATCGACCCCTGTGGTCGGCTGGGGGCACCCTCCTCAGGGTTCCCTGGGTTTCCCGGGTATCTACTATGAAGAGGGCGTTCTCCATGGCTGTGCCATGGCTGCGGAACTCCCTCCCACTGGAGATCCATTTGGCTGCTGACCTCCCCTCTTTTAGCAGACAATGTAAGACCTGGCTGTTCCACCAGGCCTTTCCCGAGGGAGATGGGGTGGGTAGGTTGGGTTAGGGTACGGGTGGGGGGGGGGATGGGGATGGGGTTTTATATTATTTTTAATTGTAATTATTGTTGTTTGTTTTTAATGTTTAAAACGTTTTTTTAAAATGTTGTGAGCTGCCCCGAGATGCCTGAGTCAGGAGGGGGCGGCATATAAATTTTATTATAAATTAAAAAATAAAAATTTTTTTTTGGCAAAAGCTCCCACAACTTCCCCTCAAACTCCACAGAAACAGATCCTTTAGAGCCAGGGATAGGGGAAGAAGAGTTTCATGTTGCCAAGGAGAAACAGGGAGCATGTTGCAGTCATGGAACCTGCTGCCAGTGCCTTTCTATCGGGTATCAAGTTCTGAGGAAACATGGAGGCATAATTGGTAAGTCAGCTGCTCCTTCTTCCCTACCCATTTGCCAAAGGCTGCTAAGATCACGAGTTGGGCAGCTCTGCGGCTGAGCTGCTCTCATTTTTTCTCTGCATGATATTTGCAGAATGTTAATCAAGGCGCTCTGTAAAAGGGCTTAGAGAATAACAAACTTTTCAGCAACCAGCTTGGCTGAAACCTATGCAGAATAAAAAATTTAATGCGTTACATGCCATTTCTAAGTGCGTAGGTTTTTTTTCCCTTCAGAACCCCCCCCCAAAAGATAAGGCAACTTATCTAAATTTAATCACAGTATCGCTAACAGCATGGAGCCCCATTAAATTTGTTTTTTGTTTTTTTAAAAGAAAGAGTAAAAAAACTTATTGCAGAGGCTCATTAAAATGAAAATCTAAGTAGGTATTTTTTATTTTATTCCAGGGGCGTCCGAGTCTTCGTTAGGAAGATCATACAGGCATTCAAGTGAATATGTCATAAGTGAAAATAAAAAATGTCCTTTCTCATTCTTTTGTTTGCCAAGCTCTGTGTGTGATTTGTCTCTTTCTTAATTATTACTAAGTACCCAAATACTCTCCTATGCAGGAAGCTTATGTCAAACTAATTAACTTTTAATGAGAGGAAACCAACTGATTAGAATGTTTTTCTTAGCATTTGAACCAATAAATTTTGTACATACACTCAACTGGCTACAGTTGGCACCGATGCTGTGCAATGTTTGTTTGAATAAACAGTGAATAATGATTAGAGGTAGCCTCAAGTCGTAACATGGCCAAAGAGAATGTAGAACCTAATTTGTGGAAGTTTAGAGGAAAATTGCAGAGACATATTTCAGTCCAACTTTGACTGTTGGATTGAACTGTTTTATAGTAAAAATGAAAGAAGGTTTTCTGAGCCAAAATTAAAGTAATTTGAAAAATGTACACAAAGGGGAATGACAAGAAATTTGCTGAAAGCTATTCCACATTAGCTTTCAGCACATTCCACATATGTAATGTAATATGTAATAAAGAGACACTGGGCATTTTTAGATGCACCACTTTTCTCTCCGGACTTCAAAGTCCAGGTTCTGCAAACTCTCGCGGGGGGTGGGTGGGAGGGATTTAGATGTTCACTCCTCCACACACACTGGAAGTCGCCCAAGCGCCATTGTAAACAGTAGTGCTGTGTGACTCCTGCATTTCTTCAGACCCAGACTGATAAAATCCCAATAGCAGAGGTTTTACAAGTCTGGGTCTCAAGACAAGCGGGAGTTGCCTGGTGTTGCTGTTTACAATGGTGCTTGGGCGACTTCCGGTGGTGGTGGTGGTAAGCCTCTAAAGCCCACCCCCGCCACCAAGTGAGTTTGTTGAACCCAGACTTTGAATTCTGGGGAAAAAGGTGGTGTGTCTAAAAATGTACACTGATTGAAATGTACTAAGCATTATACTCCAATAAATTCATTTCAGTAATCACTGTACTAAGAGCTCGGACACATTTCTTGGCTTTTGTACTAAAGTGAGGGACACCTCAGCTGTCAAAAACACATCAATAGCATGAAAGTGCTGGTGATAAAAAAAATAGCAGGTTTTATATTTGTATATATAATGTTTGGGTAGCACTCTGAATATTCAAATGAATGCTTGTGTTGGGGGGGGGGTGGCGAAGAAGAAAGGGTCCGTGCTCAGCTCCCACCCCCACCCCCATGATGCCTCCGTGACTGTTTGTGACTGGAGTTCCCTTGCTCGCGCCACCCGGCATACCTGTGTTGGGGGGGGGGTGGCACCATCAGCTGTCCGCGATTTGGGGCTCGCTTCCCTCGCTGGCTGTGCATTACCATCCGGGACTGGTTGTCTTGCTGTTGG
>QEPC01009488.1:3140492-3156184 GCA_003113815.1 Sphenodon punctatus | reverse complement strand
GGGGGTCAGAGGGAATCAGGAATGGGGATGGGACTTCACGCAACCAGAAGGAAGGAACTGAGGCCAAGGGGGGGTGGAGCACGACGAAAGGCACACCAACCTTGGACCAGATTAGGGCAGCAGAGAAGGGGGTGCGAGAGGTGCAATCTCACCACTCTCACAAAGGGGCAAAGGGGGGGGGTAGCAAGGCAAGGTACAGGGACAAGGACATAGTCACCACCAATCCACACAATCCAAACACTTAGCTGTCAGCACAGGAACAAGGGCCAGTCTCTTTCACGATTACCAGTGGGGAACTAGTGCCCCGCCGGCGTTTTTATGCCTCTCATTGCTGGCCCAGGTGTAGCCCTTTGTGGCTGAGTCAAGGCCCCACCCCTGCGCCGAGCGCGCTCTGCCGCCAGGTGTGCATTGCGTCGGGGCGGGGCTGGGGCTCCAGTCTTGGACGTGCCTGACTGTGGGAGGAGAGGGGCCTGTGGCACCGCTCGAGAGGCGTCTTGCTGATGCAGGGGTGGGGTCTGCCCTGCGGCTGGGGGGGGGGCGCCCTCTACGCAGGGTCCAGAGCATCTCTCCCTTTCTCCTGTGCCTTCCGGGGAAATCCCCGCACCATCCGCCTCCGAGGCACGCCACGGGGGCGTGCCGTGACAGCTTGCACTGTAATGAATATTCACATATTCAGTAAAACCCTGGTTTTTCCATTTTTGTTTTTCTGGTCATTTTGTTTGCCAAATGAAGTGACCAAAAAACCCAGGGGGGAGGGGGGGATACAAACCCTCAAAGCAATATCTGAATGAAACAAGCATGAAGAGTGTGTTGTGCCTGCTTCAGTGAACCTGAATGGAAGTGGGCAAATTCGACAAATACGGAATCCGCAGCAAATATTCATTTCAGAAACAGTTTAGTCCAAGCCTCTCTTTTCAAGTGTTCATTTTGCTGAAGTGGTGAAGAGTACAAGCAGTGCATGGCTTGCATGAATATTGACTCTGATCTGAAATTTAAGTAAATGTCAGGTCAGTGAAAATCACTTTGGTTACAAATTAGAGATGGGCCTGAATAAAAAGGCTGGAAGCAAACACCCCTGCACTCTGAACGTCACTGAACTTCTCCGCTGCCACCTTGCTAGATAAGAAGCTGGAGCCCAAATCCCTACCTTTTGAGGGAAGGTCAGATCCAGATTTGAATTTTGTGATTCTGGTTTCTTACCAGTTAGAATGTCAGGAATAATTAGACAAGATAGAAACCTTTAATTGGTGCCACATGGTCCTATAAATTCTTCTGCTTGAATTTATGTTTAATTCTATACTCAAAAAACCTTCAGTTTAAGAGAGACACTTAGGCTCTTACAAATTCGATGATGCTCCAAAAAAACGTGGAAATTGTTAATTAAGGCTCTTGCCTTAATTTACAGCTTAGGCTTTATGCACCCAAACTTTGCCTAGGTCTTTCAGTCCCAATCCTCTTCCTCTGAAGTTTGGGAGTAACCCTGAAGCTGGGGAGGGACAGTGCTATATAAATGTTGAATAAGAATTTAAAGTTGGGTACATATTGAAATGAATAACATGGCATGCCCATTGAAAGGAATAGAGGCAACAGCAATGCCAGTTTGGAAATAAATCCTATCGTTAGTCACATTAAGAGTCTGCAAAAGAATACAATGGAGCTGCACCTTTGGGAGTTGATGTGGAAGAATGAGGAAGGCACCAGGGAGAGTGAGTGGAATTGATGAAATGACAGGGAGGCACAGGGACAGGGTGCAGGAGCAAGGAACTGGGTGGAATGACAGGAGGAATGTCATGACAAACAGATAGAATGACAAGGTTCTGAGTGAAACAAGTGATTCAGAAGAGTGATAGGATACCATGGGGAGCACTCCTATCATTCCACCCAGTTCCCATAGCTGCCTCTCTGGCCACTTTCAGATATCCCCCCCCCCGCACATATTCTGGCTGCGGGGGGTGGGGTGGAGGGGAAATGCGCAGCCAGAATATACGCGAGGATCGGCTGGTCTGAAAGCCCCCCCCCAAGAGGCTTTGTTGGCAGACATGCGCATGGATGCAGAGGCTAGCTCGATTTCCTGCTCTGAATCCGTGCGCATGTCTGCTGTCAAAGCTGTGCGTGCACGGAGGGGAGGGGAGGCGGCTTTCAGAGCAGCTGATCCCTGTGCATATTCTGGCTGCGCATTCCCCCCCGCAGCCAGAATATGCGCGTGCGGGGGGATGTCTGAAAGTGGTCTCTGTCATTCCACTCCCTATTGCCTCCCTCCCTGTTATTCTAACTCCTCCCCTGTTTATTTTTTGTCATTCTTGCCCCCCCCACAAACTCCTGTTTCCTATTAGAGATATAGCTTGTTGTATTTCCCAGGACTCTTGGATTCTCTATGAAGGGAGTAGGGGCTAGTGGATTAGAAGGGGGGCCGGGAGCCAGGACTCCTGAGTTCTCTGTTACAGGGTTGGAAGGAAGCTAGTGCATTAGAGGGGATGGGGGGTGGGAGCCAGGACTCTTGGATTCTCTGGGAGGGGAGTGAGAGTGGGGAGGGAGGGGGCTGGAAGCCACCACTCATGGGTTCTCTGTTACAGGCTTGGGAACCAGTGGATTAGAGCAGAGGGGGCTGTGAGCCAGGATCCCTTTGGTTTCTGAGAGGGCTAGTGGGTTATAGTTGGGAGTCAGGACTCCAGGTTCTGGGAGTGGGGGTAGTCGGGGCAGTTGGTAAGAGGGAAGGGCTGGGAGATAATACTCAGCTCTCCCATTCTCCCCAACCCAAATGAAAGGATATAGGAAAAGGAGGGGTGAGCTCACCCTCTCCTGTCCCCAGCTTCAGTGTTGCCTTGAACCTGCAGAGGAAGAGTATTGGGGCTGAAAGACCAAGAAAAAATGTGGGTGCATGGAGCCTAAGTTGTAAGCGAGCACAATAGGGGAGACTGTACGACGTCTTTACTGCTTACATGTCATGAAAGTTAAGGCAGGAACCTTAATTTGTAATTTCCATGTTTTTTGGAACATAATTGAATTTGTAAGCATCTTCACTTCTCTCTGAAACTGAGGATTTTTTGAATACAGAATTTCCTCATCTTTTGAAAATGCAATGCACTAAATTCCCTCTGCTGGTGCACTATCATGATTAGAACTCTAAAAGTGAAATTTCAGAATTTCAAAGCCCCACTTTGTACTGAAATGCAGCTGCATGTTTATTTATTTTATTTTATTTCTTTGCATTTCTTAGCCGCCCCCTCATGCCTATGACATCTCAGGGCGGCTTACAAAAATAATAAAAATATACAATATTAAAATTCACAAAAAAGCATAAAAAGAATGTAAACAGAATTTAAAATATCCCCCCAACTACCCCACCCTCCCCTCCTCCCCTCCGAAGGCCTGGGTGAACAGCCAGGTTTTGCAAGCTTGGCGTAAAGCCAGCAGACTTGGGGCCAGGCGGGCTTCCTCCGGGAGGGAGTTCCAAAGTCGCGGCATGGCCACTGAAAACGCCCTCTCCATGGTGGCCCCCTGTTTTACATGGGGGACCTCCAAAAAGGTGCCCCTGGCGGACCGAAGGGGTCACTCTGAGACACGGAGGGCAAGGCGGTCCCTGAGATATGAGGGGTCTAGACCGTATAGGGCTTTATAGGCCAAAACCAACACCTTGAATCTGGCTCGGTATGCTATCAGCAGCCAGTGCAGAGCACGGAGCATGGGGGTAATATGCTCCGGTCGTCCCATTCTTGTAAGGAAAGGAGTCGCCGTGTTCTGCACTAGCTACAGCCTCCAAACCAGCATTAAGGGAAGCCCCACATAGAGTGCGTTGCAGTAATCTAGCCTCAAGGTGATGAGGGCATAAATGAGGGTGGCCAGGTCAGGCCTGGAGATGTATGGGCGCAGCCGCCACACCAGATACAACTGGTGAAAAGCTGCTTTAGCCACCGCCTCCACCTGTTGATGCAGGCGAAGGCCCAAATCCAATAACACCCCAGACTCCAAACCTGCTGGGCTACCTGAGGATGAACCCCCTCTATGAGGGGAGCCAATACCTCCGTCGCCCTACCTACCATCATCACCTCCGTCTTATCAGGATTAAGCTTCAGTCTTCTCTGCCGCATCCAATCCGCCATGGCCTCCAAACATTGGGAAAGTACTGAGACGGCAGGACCTGGGTCGGTTGAAAATGAGAGGTACAACTGAGTATCATCAGCATATTGGTGACAATGCACCCCAAACCCCCTTACGATCTCCCCCAAGGGCTGCATATACACATTATACAATAATGGAAGCAAGATGGAACCTTGGTGAATGCCACAATCCAGGGCCCAGGGGATTTATGTTTCAGCCCCCAGCACAACCCGCTGGCTTCTCCCCGAGAGGAATGAGTGGAACCACCCAAGGACAGTCCCATCCAGACCCCCCAGGACTCGCTGCCGTTTCAACAGCAGCCCATGGTCCACTGTATCAAAAGCGGCTGAGAGATCTAGCAGGACCAGAAATGTTGAACGTCGTGCATCCATCTCCCGGCGGAGATCATCCACCAAGACCACCAACGACGTCTCTTTACCATAGCCAGGATGGAACCCAGACTGAAAAGGCTCAATGAAACTGATGCTGTCTAGATGTGCCTGGAGCTGCAGTGCCACTGCCCGTTCAATAATCTTCCCTAGAAAGGGGAGATTAGAGACAGGTCGGTAGCTGGCGAGTGCGTCCACATCCAAAGATGGCTTCTTCAGCAGGGGGTGCACCGTAGCCTTCTTACTGGGCGGCAATCTCCCCTGCCGAAGGGACGCATTGATTACCCTCGCCAGCACCATTCCCATGGTCTCCCTGGAGGCTTTCACTAGCTAGGATGGGCATGGCTCTAATTCGCAACTGGTGGCTCTAACAGACCCCAGAACATCCACAGCAACAGTTGGCGTCACTTCCTGAAACTCATCCAAGAAAGATGGACCAGACGGTGCTTCCATAACCTCGCACTCTTCCCCTACTGCCCCTAACCCGGTGTCAAAGTATTGGGTGGGCCTGGCCATATATACTGAAATCCCTCACCATGTATTGAAATGCAGATGTCTCTGGGTGCCCGCTCCCAGCACCCCTCTCTGCCTTCAATTTTACTCCACCCCGCATTGTCGCAGCACCCTTCCTGTCTGGTCCCAGCACCTTAACATGAACACGTGGTGGGGAAAAGTCAGAAGAGTAGCGGGAGACACTTCAACTGCACATGTGTGATGTTATGAACTCTCCATTGACTAATATGGGAAATTCAAAATCTTATAACTTTAAGACCAACAGATGCATTTTGAAAAATAGTAAAAGGCACGCACTGGAAGGCATTCTTGAATTTCCTAACACCACTACACCTCACAAAAGATTTCTTAAAGTACACTTTCAAGCCAATACAAAAGCGTCTGAAACAGTAAGATAAACCAATTTTAACTCCGATTTGTGAACTGGTGTAACGTTTTTGTTTTCCCTCTGATTTGCATGATGTTTGAAAAGATTGTACCTCTCACCCAAGTGATCCTCTCTGACAAATTTCAGATACATAGGATAAATGGTGCTGATTTTATAAGCAATAGATAGTTCATGCATTAAAATGAAGGATGAAAGCTTAAGCTGGCCTTAACTATAGAGTGACTCCCGCTGCTCTATAATAACATGAAATAGGCACAAGCAGAAATGACATCTGCTTACATATCATGAGTTTAGAGACCTCATGCTGATCTCAGTTACTTTGGATGATATAAGTCAGAAGTAATTTTACTGACATCTATGAAATTTCTTAGATGTAAAGGATGCATAATTCCCAACAGTCCCACCATAAGCGGGACTACCCTGCTTTTGCAAGAAAATCCTGCAGTCCCACCTACGAGTGGAAAGGTCATGCTTTCAGATGCAGTGGCTACCAAAGCCCCTGCACATACATGTTGCCAGAGTGCTGGATGGTCAGGACGCTATTACTGCTGGAGACAGCACCCCTCCCCCACAGCCAGGTACATGTGTGGGCAAATGTGTGTGTGTGGGGGGGGAGGGGCTTATAGGCCAGAGGGGCAGGATCTATGTCCTCCTTTGGCCACTTGAAGTGTTGGGAGGTATGAAACTGGTACGAGAGAAGGGTCGGACCCCTAGTTTCATGTGTGATGCAATTTCTAGCCCATTCAGAGTACCATACAGTTTATTTAGGTTGAGCTTCAGCTCTGAATTCTCCATTGGTTTGCGCATCCTGTCCTTTCATTCAGCTTAGAGGAACTGTGACAGTGGCTTGTCTCCAGTGCCCCTGGATGCAAAGGAGGGAATGGAATTTCATTCAAAACAATTCAAATATAAATATTACTGGGCTATTCATTTGCTTCCTTAAAGCAGAAGAACAACAGATTTTAAAAAGGACACTCAAGGTTCACATGGATTTTTTCAAGCCATTTCAGGACCAGTTTAATTTTTTTCCCCTGATGCTTTTGGTCCATCTTTTGAAGGAAATGAATTCTGCTGCTAAACACTGGAGTATATTATTTTCCCAGGTAATTATCAGTTCAGATAACCTAACCATGGAGGTTAATACTCTTTAAGTAACCGTGGGTGAGAAAGACCAGCGGCTGTTTTAGGCTTTGTACTTCTCTGCTAAGAAAGCCTGTGAAGTTCAGTCCTCTCCTGACAATGATTTTTGCTTTGTATTATTCCAGTGTGTACCATTGATTCTCACAATTGTGGATGCTACATAAGAATGTGGCTGTGGATTCTATATTGGTCTTTTTTGGCCTGAAGCAGGTAGAGGTTTTTTTGTTTGGTTTTTTAAAAAAAACAAACTTTTCTTAGTGTGTAGCTGAGATGCTTGTCCATTAGTTTTACTGCCTGAACCAGTATCGGTCTTGGGTATTTGCATAACGGATGCTCCTACAGTGCAAAGTGCATTTGCACTGACTGATATCTGAAATATAGACTTCAGATAACACTGCTGTTTGTTTGGACCCTGCAAATGCATTTTCAATAATGCAATGTAATTTAACTCCATGCAAAACTGATTCTTCTTTCTTTCAACTAGACAAAGAGCCCATTATGACAGCTGGAGGGAGGTGTTCACCTCTGCATCTGGCGAAGCCTGCCGAAGAGCATCTTAAAGCTTCTGAGCTTAATTCCTTTATCTCTTTAGGCAATAAAAAGCAAAGCTGGAAAACAAGTGTAGAAATCTGAGCCACTGAGCTCGGGGAAAATTCAAACTGTTACATGCATAGAAGACAGCAGTGCTGCTTAAGCACAAAGTAACCGACGGTAGGAAATCACAGCACCGGGATCTGTGGGAAGAATTTTTGTGAACGAGGTGAAGCTGAGTGATTGTGACTGTATCAGAGGCACGGGTCAGAGAGCGAGCGAGTGTGTGTGTGTCCCAAAATAGTACTTTAAAGTGCAATAAAAAACCAAGTCTCTGCCGGTGGGGCCATCCCATGCCCCGCAAACCGTGTGCACCCCCGGCACAGGGCCTAAGGCGTCTGTGCAAACTACGCGGTTGCACGTGTGTACATGTGGAGGTAATGAGGAGGAGGTAAGGTAATATGGAGGTAAGTAATGAGGAGGCTGAACTAAATGAAAAAACACACATGTGGGAGAGAGAGAGAGACAGTGTTGATTCTTATTAGAGGATGATCCCATATTGGTTTCTCTAAGTCAGTTTTTATTTTGTATTAGTTCCAGTTGTCTAATTCAAGGACATAGCTCTAATAGGGACAGGTGGGGCAGCTTGGAGGGCCCACACTCCTTGCTGTAGCTCTGTCCCCTGCCTCTAGGGGGGAGGCGGGGTCCCAGTCCATCTTCGGCACCAGAGCCCATTCCCACCTAGCTCTGCTCTGGCTGTAATTGCACGTTGGGTTTTCATGCTCAAGTTTCTTTTCTTTTTTTCCTTTTTTTTTTTTTTTTTAAAAAACAACCCTCTCTTGATTGGGATTCATTGTGGTCATAAAAGAGTCCTGATTATGCTGAAGAGCACTTATTAGCACTCATTAAAGAACAGCACATCACTTTTCAGAAGAGCCAGAATGCTAGTTCTGGTGTCATTCTCTAATTACATGCCGCCTATGTAAATTGCTCCTATACTTTCAATTGACTGGGACAGTCTTTGCATACTCTGTTAACCTGTTATGTAGGGATTCTGGGAGGCCTTTTCCTAGGAGGGGAAAGTGTACTTCTACAGGCCAGTAAATAGCTGCTACATGCCAGCCCATTCCACTGATAGGTGAAGTGATAGTGAATAGGTGGAATTCCCCCCCACCCCCCCGTGCTTTTGGTTAGAAATATTCTGTACGAATTCAGTATGTACTCACCACTATGAAAACAGGGAAAGCTTAAAGGAATTCCTGTATTCTCCACAGACATGGCTGCAAGTCAGACCTTTAAGAGGCACTTAGCAGTCCTCTCTCCCTTTCTTTTCTCCTTATACAGAGCACTGGATATCAGATTTGGGTTAAGTGAGGTCTGTGGCTGTGTCCCCTGGGCTGCTTCTGAATAAGAATGTTGTCCGGTCTGCAAAGCTGCTTGGCATTTATCCCACAATGCTCCAGGCCTGAGAAACCACATCACAACCTGCTGGCCAGTGCTCTGTTTACCCAGTGGTTTTGAATGTCTTAAGATATGACATTTTTTCAGAACTAAGCACTAAATAAATTTACTGCAACAAGAGAAACCTACATTTCCCCCAGCTCCCCCATCAGGCCAAACCCTGACGGTGGCGATGGCAATGGTGGTGAGGAGATTGATGAAGGAAATGACTCTCATTAGCCTTAGTGTGTAAGCACCTAAATCTACTGAAACTTTATAAGAAAGCTGAGACTGAAGTCTCATTTGTAATGGAGAGGGCTCCAGACTGCTGTAGAAAGGAACCTATAATTTAGCTTCAATTGAAGAGATTTACAGAGTTTATATGGACTCGGTTGAAGCAACATACTGGATTGCTCGCTCAGACTTCAGCTTTTCCGTGCTGACAGAACACACCTCTCACACCTCAGAAGACTGTACTCTAAATACCCAGTCTTGCCACCCTTACCAACGTGAAAAATCCTACCAAAAATAATGTATTTATTTTATTTATTTAAAAAACTTATTACCCTCCCCCTCCTGCCACATGCAGCTTGGGGCGGCTTACAACAATAAAAAACAATCAAAATAATTAAAACACATCATAAAAAGGAGGAAACAGAGAAAACAACCCACCCCGCCCCCTACCCCACTCCCCTCATGACAATAGTCATGTGACCAGAACTGTAGCATCGAGCTGTGAGTGTTCCGACAGTGAACAATGAAAGCACAGGACTGAATCCCACTCTCCTGACTCAGATGAATGGCCTGAGTAAGGACTGGACACTCAGGCCCCATCTTTGAGGATATACTGTGCATCTCCTGGAAGGTGATAAGTTTCCTCACAATGGTGGGATTATAAAGATAGGTGGCACAGCTGTCACAAATGGGGGCAGGAGCATGGACATAATGAATGGGAGTGAATGCAGGACAGCAGACATAGGCAGTAGAGTGGAGCAGTGTAATGCAGCATGGGGCGGGGGGGGGGAAGCAGCAGATGTGGTGGCCGGGGAGAGAAGATAGTGACTGGCTACTTGCCCAAGTTACACGATCTCATGTTAATTTCTATCTAAGGTGAGCTTTTGTAATGTATGAAGGCATCCTTTTGCACCCAGCATTGAAATTAATGTGATTTTCATCACAGATGTCAGGGCTGGAAAACCCAGCTCTGACAATGACGTGAGTTCTCTTTAACATTAGTTTGGAACGTGTGCAAGCACTTTCATAAACGTTAAAGAAACTCACAGTGGAATTTAAGTGTGTATTGCCTCGCAGAAATGTTAGTGCCCGCTATCCTCCTCTCACTGCAGCAGTCATTCGAGCTCCGGTCCCAATGAAATCATGAGGAGGGGAGGAGGGGGTGGCTTTCCCCTGTGATCCTTGCTGGTGGGGTGTGTGTGTGTGTGAGATCAGAGCACGGGGATGGGGAGAAAGGGGCTTGACTTGGGGGTGGGGAGTGGGTCTTACCAGTGGGTCAGTGAGGGCAGGAGCCATATTTTTGGAGCGTGCAACTGCCTCCCCTTTCCTGTCAAGGCAGCAGCAACAGACACAGCAGCAAGAGAGGAGCGAGGGTAATGAAATTAGTAATTACCCAGTTGATTGGGTATAGGAATGGATCCATTAAATACAATAATGGATCCATCGCAATCATTTGACCATGGCTGGGAAAGGGGGGGAAAAATGCATGAAACAAAGTGGGCATATAGCCCGAGAGGAATCCCCCGGTAATGTTGATATCATGTTAGATTAAAACTAACGTGAAAATCAGCACGTGGGCAAGTAGTCAGTGTCAGTGCCACAGCAGGAAGGAGATTCAGCCAGGGAAGAGGTTAAGGCCAGGCTGCACATCCAGAGCCCCACGGTAGGAGAATGGGAGGAAATAGAGAGTGAGGGACTGGGACAACACATGGAGAGAATGAGAGAGAGAGAGTGTTAGGAGGTGAGTGGAGGATGTGGGGAAATGGAACTAGAAGTGGAACAGAGCATTTGCTCTGTTTGTGTTGGGGGAGGGGAGATTGGTGGTGGGGTTATTAAGCTTGCACCAGGGCCAAAGACTGTCAGTAGGCATGGGCGAACAGATCGCGGTTCGTGTTCGGCCGTTCGGTTCGGCCGCGATCGGTTCGTGTGTTCGCGTTCGGCCGTTCGGTTCGGCCGCGTTCGGTTCGTGTGTTCGTGTTCGGTCGTTCGGTCGTACCTCGCGTTCGTGTTCGCCCGTTCGGTTCGGCCGTTCGTGTGTCGGCCGTTCGTGTTCGGTTGTTCGGGCAGGTCGTACGTTCGTGTTCGGCCGTTCGGTTCGTTCGCCATCGGGTTGTGCGTTCGTGTTCGGTCGTTCGGTGTTCGGGTGGTTCGCGCGTTCGCGTTCGGCCGTTCGGCCCGAAAAAAACAATGTTTTTTAATATATAATTTTTTAAAAAAAATTTATTGAATTTTTTTATCAAATATTTATATCTCTATATCTACACTAATAACTAACTAACTACCTAACTAATAAATGTATTCTAAATGCTATGAATAACTCCAACAAACCCTAAAGCTGAATCACAGAAAACAGTAAACTCACTCTATCAGTAAACCTTAAACTAAACTACTCAAACAAAAATGTATCGACCTAATCCTATCTATCTACCTATGAATTGAATATATGGGATGGGGGTTAGGGGGGCAATCACAAACAAGACAAGGAGGGGTACAAAACTGAAATGAAACCTAAATCAATCTATAAATTAATAATATATACTACTACTCTAATGAATCAAAAAAACAGGGGAAGGGAATGGGGAGGGAATATTCAATGGAGGGGGGAGGGAAGGAGGAAGATTGAAGATTGAACACAGGGAGGGATAAAAACAAAAAATAACAACTAAATCTATCAAAGCTAATGTAAATAAATGAGAATATGGGGGTAGATGGGTTGGATGGGTGAAATAGGAGGAGGATGGCAATGGATTGGGGAGCTGGAAAATGCTGGGTGAGGGAGCCTTCTGAAACGCCTGCTGCTCAGGAACAGTGACTAGCTCAGAAGGTATTGGGAAGGGGGGAGGCAGACAGTTTTGTTTCTTGCTGCGCCCGCCTCAAATCAGCCCCATTGGCTCCGTGCAGCCTAGCCCGTGGCCAATCATAGACTGCCAAGCCAGTGGTCTGAGGCGAAAAGAGATGGTGATTCATCAGGCTGGCTGCTACTCCAAGCCACTCTCCACCCTCCACCCCTGGTGCCTGGAAGTCTGCTCCTAGCTGAGTCAAATGACTTCCCCCTCCCTGCTACATTTGGCCTTCCAGTGACCTGACAGAAGACCATGTTTTAGCCACCCGAACACAACCGAACGCGATTCGAATTGAACGAACTGTTCGGCCATTTCGTAGTTCGGTGTTCGGTTCGGTGTGTTTGCTATTTCGGTGTTCGGTGTTCGGTGTTCGGTCCGTTCGGTGCGTTCTTGTTCGTGTTCGTGTTCGTGTTCGGTTGTCCGAACAGGCCGAGTTCGGGCCGAACACCGAACTACCGAACCGCGTTCGCCCATCCCTAACTGTCAGTGTACTACCTACTCCTCAGCTCCATTGTCTTCTCTTTAGTAGTAGATGAGGGCACGGGACATTTGGAGGATGAGGCCATATAACCAAGGAAAGACTGCTCTGCTTCCTGTGATTAAATCCTGCAAAATTCCAGACCGGAGTTGGAGAAGGGGAAAGGTCCTAGGACAGGGTGGGGCAGAGCTAGAGGGCAGAAGAATTTTCTGTCAACGTGCAGCATGGGGCCCCAAAGGCTCACCATATGCTTTTAAACACATAATAAAACCACAGGCCTAATGAGAACAGAATCACACCCAAATTGTGTAGGGTCACATGTTTCTACCTCCAATTAAATACAGCATAAAAAGACAGACTTTTAATGAGAGTGGAATCACACTCAAATTGTGTAGGCTCTTTAGAAACAAGAGTAGATGGGAAATGTTGGGGGCCTAGATAGCATTTGCTGATCTTGCTGATTGTTAAATCACCACTGGTGCCAGGAAATATATACGTATTACATATACTCCCTTTCAAGGATGTCCAGTGGTTTAAAAACATCCTGTCCCTGTGATTCTCATATTAATTTTTAACACACTCTGGTTGGGTTGATTGACTTTTTAGAGTGGCTGATACAGGGGTGTAGTTACCATGGAGGAGGGGACTCAACTGAGCCTGGGCCCTGGTCTATAGGGGGGCCCTTTGCAAGTGGCTTGAGCATCACTAGGAAATGTCAGAGTGGGTGGAAGGGGGAACGGGGCTAACGCTCTGCCCCCATCCACTCTGAAAGTTTTCTACTAGCACTCAGGCTACTTGCAAAAGGCCTTACTACAAAGGAAATGTTCAGAGTGGGTCGGGGTGCCACGTCAGGGGCCTCAGTGGGAGCCAAGGTTTTTGCAGGGGGAGGCTGGCCAAGAGCCATGGGAGGGTCACTGTATAGGAAGATGTTGCACTTAGGGGGCCCCATAATTGGGACATGAACCTGGGTCCACCATAACCTTGCTATGCCACTGTGATAACAGAGGATGAGGCTACATTTCAAATGTGGATCCCATTGAGAAATTTGTACAGTGTGTAAACATGGTGCCATGGCCATACTGAACAGTTACAAATTTCAGGAGAAAGTGCTAGCACTTTTGTTCTCCAAGTATTCACTGCATGAGACTGTCTCCCTTTGCTTTCTCTGTCCCTTTATACCAATATGTTGCTTCTTCTGACATCAGTTAAATGTATTAATCACTTGCTGCACTCAGTGGTGGCACCACAGGATGTAAAATAACAAAAATACTGAAGTACTGAAAAGTCTGGCTGGTGGCACATAGACATAGCACAGGCATGTCAGCTGCATCCTGCCACTAATGGCATCAGAAAGGTCATCTGTAGCAGGGTTTGATTCATTTGGATGGCACCAACCAGGTTATAGGGATACCTTATGATCACTAACAGATCATTTCCCAGGCTGGATGTCTCATCCACACCCAAAAGAGTTTGGTGAAGTTTGGATTTTGGCTCCTGTTGAAGGTGACATGGTCACCAGTGGCACTGGCTAGGGCACGCAGGCAGGCTGGGGTCTCTAAAGGCCTTCTGGTGACCCAGGATTCACATCTGGAGCATCATCTGAAAGAGAGAATCCAGTGCTATAAAGAATGAAGCTGAAGAGAGTGGAGAAAATAACAGGGTTGGAAGATCTTGGAGGAGGCTGGGCTGCATGGAAGTGTGATGGGATCTTCTAGGAAGGTGAATGACCACCAGCAAGGGAAAATCCCTTGGAGAATTAACCCAATCAGTGTTGAGTGAAGCTGTTTATACTTAAGGTGAAACTTTAAAGTGCTCAGCAGTCCCTGTCATCCAGACCAGACTTTCGGGAGAGTCAAATGCCCATGTGCAGCACAATCTTCGTACCATTTAATATCCAGCATTAGTGCTTTGAGCTGATGCGAGTTCCATTCACTTTAATGGAATGTACGTCACTGCAAAAGTGCCAAATGGGTTCAGGATTAGGCTGTAGGCAATAGAGGTCAGACTTGTAAAAGGAGAAATCCCTCGGCACCTCTACCATGGTGCGCACATGGGCAGAGAAGAGGAAATCAGCATGGTGGGTACCTTAGCCTAGCGCTGAGTAACTGTACTGCAACATTGGGTGTAAACAGATGAATGGCAGCTCTGGGGGCGTCAGCGCCAAACTGCTTCAACCCCACACTGGCCAGTCCACCTGAAGGCAGCATGCCAGACGTTGAAAAGGAGCAGGCACCAGCCCCGCTTGCAGTGCGAATCTGGATCATCCTGGAGCACCGCCAGAAGAGCAGTCTGACCAAACCCATGCTGTAGCTCCACTCCCGGCTGGCTGTTACCCCGACAACATAACTCTAGTGCGTCGGGCAATCACCTGCAACTCTATGGTGTGTTTGTGTGACCTATGCAGGTGGACCACAGGCCGGGGAACGCATTTGGTCTGTCTAAAATGGACCCAGACAGAGCTGGAAGTGGGTGGATGTGGGGGTGTCCTCCGGAGCCAGTCAGCTGCCTCAGCATCTGTTTAAAAACACCCATTTTAAAGCATGGACTCATTAGGTGCTTTTAGACTGATGCAGAGGTTGCCTTCCCCCAGAGCTGCTCTGGGGTGTGTCCCCCCGCATGTCTGCCCACTTCCAGCTTTGCCTGGGTCTGCTTTAGATGGACTGGCAGGTGTCCTCAGGCTGAGGTCTACCCGCAAGCCCCCCCTGAACACCATAGGGTTGCAGCCTCCCAGTCGACGCTCCAGACTGATGGCTGCAACTTCATGGTACTGACCAGGGGAATTCCGGCCAGGCATGGAACTGAACCATGGGTCTGCCCAACAGACAGACAGCAGCTCCACTTCTGGCCGATGCCCCGGGTTTGTCTGGCCTGCTCCCCACGGCCTGGTTTCCACTGCCCTCTCCGGGATGTTCCAGAGCTCCGCCAGTGGGGATGCCCTCTGCTTGCACGTCCAGTGGGGTGCTTTTAAATGAACCAGCCAACTCAGGGGTGAAGCAGACTGGCATGTGCAGAATCGGAGCTGCCATCTGTCTAAAAGCACTCGTTGCAACACTTTGACGCCGGATTAGGGGCAGTAGGTGGAGAGCGCGAGGTGGCAGAGGCCCCGTCCAGTCCATCTTTGTGTGTGGAGTTTCAGGAAGTGACGCTGGCCGATGCAGTGGATGTCCTGGGGTCTATGAGGGCCACCTGTTGTGAACTTGATCCATGCCCATTCTGGTTAGTAAAAGCTTCCAGGGAGACATTGGGGATGGTGCTGGCGAGGGTAGTGAACGCGTCTTTGCAGCAGGGGAGGTTGTCACCCAGTCTCAAGGAGGCTGTGGTGCGCCCCCTGCTGAAAAAACCATCTTTAGACGTGGATGCGCTCGCCAGTTACCGACCTGTCTCTAACCTTCCCTTTTTAGGGAAGGTTATTGAGCGGGTGGTGGCAATCCAGCTCCAGGTGCATCTAGATGGCATCGGTTTCCTGGACCCGTTTCAATCTGGGTTCCGCCCCGGCTATGGCACCGAGACGGCGTTGGTGGCCTTGGTCGACGATCTCCACCGGGAGATGGATGCAGGATGTTCAACATTTCTCATCCTGCTAGATCTCTCGACCGCTTTTGACACTGTGGACCATGGGCTGCTGTTGAGACGGCTGC
>QEPC01009488.1:3120353-3134794 GCA_003113815.1 Sphenodon punctatus | reverse complement strand
TTAGTGATAGAGATAGCGTTAGTGATTTAGTTTTAGTGTTTGTAGGAGTAGGCCTGTGTACTTATTAGATAATACATTTAGTTCATAGCATTTAGAATAGTTAATAGCAGTTAGATTTAGTGTAGATAGATAGATATATTAGATAAAATAAATAAATAAATAAACCCCATATAAAAACAAAAAACCCCAATAAAAAACATATAAAAAACAAAAAAACACCCATAACAATATTTTCCGAATGGCCAAACGGCCGAACTGAACAGCCGAACAGCCTAACCGAATGGCCGAACCGAACGGCCGAACCGAACGCAGTTGAACCTGAACTTAGCGAGCTAGCCGAACAGCTGAACCGAATGCAGCCGAACCGAACGCGGCCGAACCGAACAGCCGAACCCGAACCGCGATCTGTTCGCCCATCCCTAGTAGTGGCTCTGTCCTCCCTGCCTGTGTGAAAACACCCCAGCTTTCACTCATACCTGTGGTGGTGTAAGAGGCTAGACTCCATGCCAGCAAGCAAATATGCCACCATCAATAAGCACAAATGAGAGCACGTGTGTATACTACTCCCATTCATAGGCAGTTGCAAGCACAATTACAAGCTGTTAGTTCTTGGCATATGGACCATCTATGCAGCACTACAGTTACACATACTTACACTGCTGGTCAAGGCAGAATTCGGTTCATAGCCTCTCAATCCTGCTGAGACTGAATGGCAGGGGAGAGCTGCTCCTCTTAAAGAATATTTTATTAACTAGAAACACATACCAAGACAAAATAAATACATCCATAAGATAAAAACAAGGCACATCCAGTTTATGGAGGTTCTGATGAAGCGGGCTCAAGCTCTAAGTATGAGAACTGGGCTGGTTACTTATCACTAGGCATAAGCTGTTGGGCTGGGAGATACCTGTCCCTGTGATCTGGCGCACTTGAGCAAAACTATGGGCATTTTTAAATGAGCAAGGCTGGGGTCTGTGGCCACTGAGTGGCACATTGTGGAGCAGCCACTCAGGTGCAGTGCGTGGGGAGGCATTTTAATGGGTGGTTCCCAGCACGGCTACCCTGGCAGCCCCCTTGCACTCCCCCTGCCATGGACCATTTGGGGGGGGGGGGAAACATGTTGGGCTGACATTTGAAATGGACATGTCCTGCCATGAGTGCTGGGGAACCTGGTCTCCCCCATCACTCACAGCCAGTTCCTGTGACTTGCAATGGCTGTGCCTCCCGCCCAAAGTTTTGTTGGGCTTGCCCCACATGGTGCACTCTGGCTTTCTTGGCAGTGTGCTGTGCGTAGCCACGAGTGGGTGCTGTGTGGCTCACGGGAGCGCGCATCCCCCCACTCCACCTTCAGATGGGTGGCCAGATGAGTGGCTCCTGGGTAAACAAGATGCGTGGTAGCAACTTGTTTAAAAACACCCTATGATAAGAATGGGGGTTTAAGGCAGATCCTCAGTTCCATGGGTTTATTAGCAAAGGTTGGACACAATAGCAGTTTTCAATGCTCTAAAAGGATGTTACAATAAAAGATGGTGAACATTTGTTTTCCATTGTTACAGACGATAGAACAAGATGGAATGAGATTAAATCGCTGCAGGGCAGATTTTGTTTAAATATTAGGAAAAACTTCCTAACTATAAGAACCATTTAGCAACGGAATAGATCCTTCCTTGGATGTTTTCAAAAACCATTTGGACAAGCGTCTGTCTGCCATGCTGTAGCAGGCCTTGGAGGGTATCCGGCCTTGGAGTAGGAGGATGGAATAGATAACCCTGCTTTAGGTCCCTTCCAACACTACAGTTGGATTCAGTACTAAATATCAGTGTGATCAAGGTTTTATCCCTTGCATATTCAGGAATGAACAGACAAGAGTGAGAGCTGTTCATATTTTCTGTACATCCTATTCGATAATTCCCTTTCATCACATTTCCAAAAAGGGATCTGTTGTGAATTTTTTGGCAAAGAATGTCATCTAGAGTGAATTGCAGTTTATTGAAATATATTAATTTGCATGTATCTTTTTCTCCCTGTTGTCATCATATAAAAATCCACAATTCGAAATGACAGGCCTTTAAAGCAGGAGAAGAAACAAAAGTTGGTATTTGGAACTGCTCAGTATTCATTGACACTACTTACCTAATGCGTACGAATTTAATTCATTTCTGATTGATCCCATAATTACAAAAATTGTTTAAAGCTGTTATATTATCTCCTTATTTGACACAATATGGCACAATTTTGTTATAGGATTGAAAACCAAATAAGACAACTGCAGTTGGTAGCATTTCAAAGAAATATTCCCTTTAAGATGAAATCAATCCTGTTTCAAGTTTATTCCCCTGCTTTATGATTGAGGCTCTAGGGGTGTATTTTGCTGAAAAATGTCTTTTTGATTTTTCAGAAATTCTTTGGATTAATATGCAGCTGTCATTGCAAGGCAAATCTAGATTTGCTTTCATGTTGTTCCTCTTTCCCCAGGCTGCAACTAGTGTCTACCTCTCCAGGAGAAACAGCCCATTCATTTGCGATCGGTGCTCTGTACAGCAGGTCAGTGACAAAGAATTCATAAACTCATATTCACTTGAAACATGTCACATGTCCTATTTACACTGACTGAATTCACTGCTTCGCTTACGAGGGTTCAATATCTCTAGCCCCTACTACCGCTCCTGCTCATTTTTAATGCAAACTTAAAATATTATTCCACCCCCAAAAAAATATAAAGAGAGTTTTAGCCTTTTGTGCTTTTTCAACATACCTTTTGAAAATTCATTTAACTTGCAGACCATGTACATTAAAGTTTCTAAGGGGATATTTTTGAGTAAATAAATGCTGAAAACCACAAGCAATGTTTAAATATCTATTTCAAAAGCTACTATCTAATGACTTAGCTTTTCAAGAGTAGCAAACAAGTTATTTTTGCTACGAAGGAGGGGTGACATTGGCATTTTCCTGTTTATTTAAACTGGCCTCTTTGTGAAGGCATCCCCATTTCAAGCATAACTGACAAGATGCAAACAAAAAATATTGTTTTCAGAGAAAGGGAGTAGAAAGAGAACACGAACTAGCTGCTCTGGCTGCAGATTAATAAACTGTTGTTGTGCAGGCAGCCAGGGTAGCTTTTAAAGACCCTTAACATTTGAATGTGGTTTTGATACCCTAAACCTTCTTTTCATTGATTATGGGGCGACATGAGCAGCATGGATTATTCAGAAAGGGCTTGCATAATAGGATACCAGGGTCCTGGTATCATAGGATGGTTTGAGCTCCTGATGGCGGAAATGACCCCGCTGATTACAACAAGGGGACAGGATTTGTGCAGGGGTAGGTTAGAGAGAGATAGGCCTCCCCCTCCCTGGTTCAACGGCGAGTGTCGTAGGCTTCGCGCTACACTCCATCGTCTATCCACAAAACTCAAACAACATGCCCTTCAGGATACTTGAGTTAAGTTGGCCCTTATTCGGACAGATTACCGAAAGCTGCTAGCTGCAAAATTAAGCAGCTATCAAAAAAAGCAGTGGGCTCTCCTTATATCTGCTGCCAACTCTAGGGATTCCAGGGAGTTTTGGACTATCATTTGAGCATCTCAGCCCAGGGCTTGTTCCAGCAGAGCAGTCAACTTGCACCCGCGTGTGTGGGAAAATTTCTATGAGGCACTCTTTTCTAGGGGCAATTTACCTATAGCAGAAGTGGATAATGGCTCGTCTAAGGGTCTGCCAGGATGGGCCCCAGTACAGCCAGAGGAGATATTAGAGTTGCTAACCAGCCTAAAATCAGGGAAAGCTCCTGGCCCTGACTTCTTAAGCCCTGAGATCCTTAAAAGTGATCCTGCTAGCTGGGCCAGTATTTTGGCGCCGCTCTTCAGTCTTCACCCATATTAATGAATCAGGGCGTTTTCCATCAGCCTGGCTGACTAGCACAGTGGTGCCAGTTTATAAAAAGGGCGATCCCAACCAGTCTAGCAATTATAGGCCTATTAGCCTGCTCAGCATTGCTGCAAAATTGTATTCAAAGTTATTATTGAACAGATTGCAAGACTGGGTGAATGCAGAGCACCTAATCGAGCCCAAGGAGGCAGGTTTTCGCGAAGAACTAGCTACCACAAATCATGTACTTGTTCTGTCCGCACTAATTTCAAAATACACGACCGCTAGGGGAAAACTTTATTTATGCTTTATAGATCTTCAGAAAGCTTTTGGTATGGTGTGCAGGGAGCGCCTTTGGGCCAAGCTAAGAGCTTTAGCCATAGATCCCAGGCTCTTGTTCCTGATAATGAAACTTCATGAGAGGAACACCTTGAGGGTTCGCTACAATAAGACGGGAGCCTTATCAAATGAGATACAGGTACAAGAGGGGGTGCGCCAGGGCTGTCTTTTAGCCCCGGCACTTTTTAGCATCTACCTAAATGATGTAGTGCAGGCTCTTCGCAGGGCAGATTTGCACGCCCCAAGGATAGGCAGCCGCAGAATTTCGGTTCTGCTATACACAGATAACATGGTTCTGATATCCTAAACCAGTATTGGTTTGAGACGTACCATGCAAGCCTTTGGGGTTTATTGTCAGACAGAACTGTTATCCATCAACTATGTTAAGACCAAGGTGCTGGTGGTTGGAAGCAGAGGGGCCCAGAAAGTCCAGCGCTGGGCTATTGGCTCAAACTCCATTGAGCAAGTACAATGCTTTAAATACTTGGGGGTTCTCTTCGCCTCCAACGGAAGCTGGAAAGCCCATTGGGTGGCTGTCCAAGCCTTAGCTAAGAAAACCTCCAAGGCCATAGTAAGATTCTTTTATGGAAAAGGCGGCAAACTGGTCCTCCCTGCCCCACGCTTATTTAGAGCAAAGGTCGTAGCCCAAATGCTGTACGCATTGCCCGTATGGAGCATTTTGTTTCTATCAGCCCTGGAATCAATCCAGAACAGTTTTCTAAGAGCAATTATGGGTGTGCCAAGAGAAACCCCGCAGGTAATTTTAAGAGTGGAGGCGTGTGTACTCCCTCTTAGAACCCATGCTCTCCAGGCGGTAGTCAACTTTTGGATTAAGACGACTTTATTCCCTCTGCTGGGGGAGTCATTGCTGACGCTAACCCTGGAGAGCGGGTTGGGGACTCCATGGCTTAGAAGGGTTGAGCGTGAAATCCACTTGTTGGGGTTTGCGGTGGAGAGTCTGACTCAGCTTGGAGGGGCGGTGGCGAGACGACTTCTTAAAAGATGGATTTTGGATCAGTCCTTACAAGCTGAGAGGGAGCGGATGGCGGCCCAGAAAATTACTCCAACTTATGTCCCCTATAAGGAGGAATCTGTAGCGCCATATTATTTGTTTGTGTGGGACAACCCTGGGTTATGGGGTGCCTTTTTAAATATGAGGACCAATACGCTGGCTTCAGCAGTACGAGAAGGTCGGTACAAGATGGTTCCCTGGGCCCTACGGATTTGCCCCAAATGCTCTTTAGGGGAGGTAGATACTTTGGAACATATGGTTTTCCGGTGTCCGGCTCTGGTGGGGCCCAGATGTAAATACTTGGGGAGGTTAGGGGCGCCTCAGGATCTTGCCGTTAAGGGATTGCAAAGGCTCCTTAACCCAGAGGATACTGCTCAAGCGAGAACTGTAGCATGGTTTGCTTTAGCTATCCAAGGTATTTGCAGCCCCTACTTCTCCTGATCACAGTATGTGGTGGGATGGTAGCGTACCCGGGAGGTCGGTTTGGTATAGGGGGATCTACGTGCAATATGTGGTTTGGGGGTTATGCTTTTCTCTCTGAGTAGCTACAATTTCTCTCCCCTTTTTTCCTTCCTCTTTAGGGAGGTTAGGCAAAGTTGGATTAGTACATGGACTTTAAGCCCACCTTTTTACCGCAGGTTTTCACGGCGGTGCTGCCTGCAATTTGCGGATGGTTTATAGTTATAACCATACATCTGTTGTATTATTTTATCTGTATTTTTACTTTGTATAAGATTGTTATAGCCCTGGTGGCAAACAATAAAGTTTTGAATTGAATTGAAACTGTTGTTGTGCAGGCGGCCAAGGTAGCTTTTAAAGACCCTTAACATTTGAATGTGGTTTTGATACCCTAAACCTTCTTTTCATTGATTATGGGGCGACGTGAGCAGCATGGATTATTCAGAAAGGGCTTGAATAATAGGATATGAAACCAGAACCAGGTTTTTAATGGTGTGAATTAAAACGTTTATGGTAGTAACTTAGCAATGAGATTATTTTACTCAGGATATTGCTACTTTATCAATTCTAAAGGACCAGATTCAGACCTCCTTATTCCTAATGAAAATTGCACCCTGCTTTACCTGCTTATCCCAGAGAAGTTAACTGAACAGACTTCCAGGAGTTGTAAGATGCTATCCAGCCTGCACCTGTTACTATAGGGTTACTATTAGAAGTTTTCACCAGTGACCCATGTTGTTTTTTATTTTCATTTTTCATTTTCGTTATTTAAATCTTTCATTTTTATTTTTATAAATATCAAATTTTCATTTTCGTTTTTGCTTTCATTTTTGTTTTCCATTGTTTTCAATTTGGCTGTCACATTTTTGTTTTTCATTGTATTTTGATGAAATCTGGAGGGATTGTACCTACAATGAAAGGCATTATGTGTACTAAATTCCAGAAATATTGCTTAAAGGAATCAGGTTTTATAAGCAGTTGAATTATGCTATTTTGCAAGTATCTGCATATACATTCCTGGCTGTAACTTCTTTGCCTCCAATCTAATGTGGATTAAACATGGCAAGTTAATACCCCTCCCCATGTTTACTATATATGCCAAATTTCAGAAGGATTGAATAAAGGGCCCTGGTGGTATAAGCAATTAACTTATACATGTATGTCTGACTCTAACAACTTTGTACTCAAACCAGTGTACATGATATTTGGCAGGGCTGTATATCACACTTTCAGGATAATCTATGACAAATATCAGAAAGATGTCATAAAGGGTTCCAATTTTATATGCCTGAACAGCATATGCAGAGAATGAACCTATGCCAGGGATTCTCTTACGTGTCACTATGGTATTTGATCGGTTTGTGATGCCAATTAGCCAGCAGGAATGTCAATAAAATATCATCATTTTGTGCTGTGACCATACCAACTTTTCTCCCACACTTGTTACTGGGAAATTGGAAGTATCTGTTAGGAAAGAACCAATAGAGATTCTCTCATGTCCTCTTTCACAGTGCTGCAGGATGTGATTGTGATGATAATTGGCCAGCCTGGATGTATAAACTATGTCTCCTGATTGCTGGGATACTATCCCCAAAGTCCCAGTTATGTCCCTTCTATGCCTGCCTGAGGGCCGCCTCGAAGCCACCAATAGAGCTGGAAGTATGCAGTAATTGGCTAGTGAATGTATCTGTCAGTCTTTTATTTATTTATACAAATATAATATAATGTATACAAATATAATATAATTTGCTATACAAATATAATATAATTTGCTATACAAATATAATATTATAATAATAATAATAATAATAATAATAATAATATTTCATGGTGTTCCATAAAGGGTAGGGTTACATCAGCAAAGCATCTGACAGTGAACCCCACATTTTTCTCCTATCTCGTGCACACCCACCCCCTCCCGTATGCCTTGTTCCAAGATAAAACAGAAACACGCCTGGTGGCTTAAACTAAAAGGAGCAGAACAACCTGGTACGGTAGACACATCCTAACAGGGACTAGTGCCAAGTATCACAGACCGAGCCTTGGCAATCAATGGGATTGCCCACTACAAGTAGGAAGCACCATGCCTGGTTATCCATTTCCAAGAATTAGTCCTAAGTGCTTAACCCTTTTTGGGTTTCACCCCATCCTCCTTCCTACAGCCTCCCTCCCCCAGCCATGCCAGGTGCCTGCTTCTCACTGGCACTGCATGCGCTGCTATTTATCTGAATGATGGTCTTCAAGAGGATAAGTTCAATTGCTTATAAAATTGGTTCCCTTTATAAAATTGTCCTGTAATTTGGCAGAGATAACAGGGAAGGTGTGTGATAATAAATTTCTGCCAAATTACTTGTAAACAGGATGGAATATAAAAATGTTACAGTCGGAAATGTATTTTCAAGTGAATAGCTTATAACATCAGAACACTTTATCCAATCTTTCTGGAATTTGGTAAGATTGGTACACTAGTGGGGGGACATAAGCTTCCTAGGTTTCATGCAAACTGGATGGAAGATAAAAAAGGTGTAGCTTGGAAGGTGTAGATGGAAGATAAAAAAAAGGTGCGTACGGAGCTTTCCTTAAAATCACAACATTCAATTGCTTCTAATATCGGTCTCCTTTATCCAATCCTTTCAAAATCTGGTACACATAGTGTCCTCCATTGGGGGTACAATCTCCCCAATCTCATCAGAATTGAATAAGAAACAAAAAAGCTATATCCAGATATAAATTTTTCAGTGTTTTTTTCCCCATTATTTCAAAAACAAAAATTCGTTTTCATTATTATTTGTTTTTGTTATTATAATAATGAAAACTAAATGCACACCCCTAGTTACTATGGTATAGTAATAATGAGTCATATTGTTCCATCTTCTTCTGCAGTAAGTTGCATAGTAGTGGGATAAGGAGGAGGAAGTGCCTAGGATTCCCTTTGAATATTTCACTGGGGAGTGAGTTTGCTATTCCTCTTTCTGTGTACGAAGGTATAGGGTTTGCTCATAAACCTGTCAGATCCCCAGGGATCTCTGAGGATCTACCAGTGTTCCCCCTTTCTTGCTTACTGCTTCAGTGCAGCTGTGTAAGTAGGGGCTTTTCAAGTTATAGTCCTTTTAAAAGGGGGAATCCTAGCACATGGGGGCCAGTTTCTAGGATGTGTTAGTCACCCTTGGGGTGCAGTCACATGAGTTGCCTTGGCTATCATGGGTTGAGCAGCCTTGACCCACTCTGGGAAGCCAGACCATGTGATGCAATGCATTGTGTGGCCGGCTAACTCCAGATGTCCGCACCGCCACATGGCAGGGTGAGCAGCTGGCTGCTTATGTGATGCATTTTCAGAAAAAATCTGAGGACGCACTGCTTATCAGCTTTATCCCAAATGGAGGTAAGGCTGCCCAAGGTGTGGTAGCCCATATGCCTGGGGCCTATCTACCCTACTATGTGGTGAGCTCTGTGGCAGCGCTTTAAGCGGTGGGTGCTGTCACCCATTGCATGCCGTCATGTCACAGCTGGGAGCAGGATTTTGGTTGGGCCGGGGGAGGGAGGCTCCACGTGCTGCACCTGCAGTGTGGTGGCAGCACTTGCCCACTGCAGGGCTGTGTGGGGTTTGGGCCCTTCACAGCTCGTGTGGCTGCACTCTTCAATAATCTCTCCAAGTCCAGGACTAGTTGTAAGATTATGTGCTTCTTGCTGGTCCTGTCTCCATTTCATGAAGGTCTGGGAGTTCATGGCAGGATGGGAAAAGGCAGGTGCTGTGGAGACAGATGACCCACCTTCAATGCAAGAAGGGCAAGATGAGGACAATCCTCCCCCCCCCCCCATATGTGGGTTATATAGACATTGACCCTGCATGTTAATGGCCTGCTCTCTGAACCATTCCAGACAGGCAGAGGTGTCCGCCAGGGTTGTTTACTAGCCCCAACTCTCTTTAACATATATGTAAACTCACTTATAAAGGGGCATAGAGATGTTGGGCGTTACCATCCTCCCTGTGTGGGCAGCAGAAGAGTATTTTTACTCATGTATGCTGATGATACGGCCCTTGTATCAATTAGTAGATTGGGACTGGCAAGATCGCTTGTAGACTTTGAGGCCAGGTATAACAATAAAAATCTTATAATAAATTATGATAAAATGAAGGTCCTTGTTTTTGCCAAAAGGTTTTTTAAACTTCCTTGGTGCCTGCAAGGTCATAGAATTGAACAGGTGCATAGGTATAAATACCTGGGTATCATTTTTACCTATAACAACTCATGGTGATCCCATATGATTGCGGTAAAACAGAAGGCAAAAATGGAAGCGTTGGCTATTCAGCGCTTCTTCTTTTTGCATGACCAACGATGTATAAAGGCTGCCCAAATGATTGTAAATGTAAAGTTTGTGGCTGGGATGCTATATGGAGCCCCAATCTGGGGCGGTGAATGACAGGCAGCCACATATCTTGAACCAGCGCTTAATTCCTTATGGAGATGGATGCTGGTACTTCCTCCCTCAGTTAGTTTTGCGATAATTAATCTTGAACTGGGCAATCAGTCTTTGAGGGCCCGCCTATTGATTTGGAGACTAACTTTCTGGGCCAAATTAAGGGATGTGCAAGCTATGTTACTTTTAGGACAGGCCATGATGGAGAAACAACTGGACTGTGTGGGGGTATTGATCGATGGTGGGTAGATGTGGAGCTTTGTCTTCAACACTTGGGGTTTTCAGAATTATATTTTTGAGATAAACCTAGTGGTTTTGTGGTCAAAGCACTTACGCGACGAATCATGGATACTGACAGACAAAATATGAGGGTGGTGGCCTTAGGATCTTTGGCTTCCCCCTTTTATAAATATGTGATCCCTGGTAGGGGTGGGGCTGCATATATTCATTTACTGACAGACCCCATTCTTAGGAAAGCTTTGATGAGCCTGAGGCTCCAGACGATGTGTATGGCTGTTCTTGAGGGGAGGTATAGGGGTATACCCCATCACCAGTGGCTGTGTTTGTGTGGCCGCGAAGTGGAAGACTTGGGACACTATCTTCTTAAATGCCCTATTTATGACAAATAGCGCATTTGCCTGCAAGCCAGCATTGGCTGGGACTTTTCATACCCCCTTATTCAACAATTAATATATTTACTGTGAGACAAGGTCCCTGCTCGTTCAAAGTTGGTAGCAGTGTATGCCCATAGAATTGCCAACATACGCAGGAACTATGAAAAGCAGTGTCAGGAGGAGATTGGATATGTAGAGGGTGGGCTGTTAAATGAAAATGAGTAGTTCAGTATTGTATACAAGATATATTTATATGTGGCTAAAGACCTCAAAGTGAGAATCTGTATTGGTATGTGATGCCTGATATGATGAACGCAATGTTTAGCTGTGATTTAGTTATTTTAAATATTATTTGCTGAATATTGTGTATTTTAATTTAGTTGGTTATTTTTGTAGGTTTGTACAGTTTTGTATCAATCTATCTGAAGAGGTGTATACTATGTTGTTAAGGCCATGAGGCTGACAATAAATAAATATTTACATTTAACATTAATTTTGATCATTTGACGTTGACCCATAATGCTGCTGTGCTCAGAGGTCTTGGAGATGGAACTCAAGGCTTAGAATGGGAAGCCCTTAGCTTAGGTTCTGGCTTGGCCACTGAAGTGAGAATCATAATACTGACCTGCCTATTAGGGATGGGCGAACACGGTTCGGAAGTTCGGAGTTCGGCCTGAACTCGGCCTGTTCATACGACCGAACCCAAACCCGAACTGGCCGAACCGAACTCTATTCCGAACGCCGAAACAACTGAACAGTTCGGTCAGTTTGGATCGCATTTGGTTGAGTTTGGGTTGTAAAAACGTGTCACAGGAAGGCAAGACATGACAGGAAGGGGGAGTCAGCTGAGGAGCAGACTTCCAGGCACCAGGAGTGGAGAGGCTTGGAGTAGCAGCCAGCCTACCCAATCACCAGGGCTGACCCGAGGCATGTACCAGCGGCACCCAGGCACATGGCCCACGGAGGGAGGGGCTGCACGCCGCCGATCGGAGATGGCTGCTGCCACTTCCCTCCCCCCCACACTGCCCACCCAGCACCCTGGGGTCTCCGACTCCAAGTCGCGCGGGGGGGGGTTGTTCCAATCTACTGCCATCTGCCATTCTGCTGCCCTCCCCTCCCCCCTGCAGCCCCGCTCGCGGACCACCTCTCACGAGACACACAGTCACATGCACCATGTGATGACAGAATGACTTAGTCTCTACTGCGCATGCGCAGGAGCAGCTGCATAGCACGTGGTGGAGACTGAGTCGCTGCCTAGCTGAGCCGATCAGCCGAGAGACGGTGTGTTGATGTCGGGAGGGACTCGCATCGCTTGGGAGAGAGCGAGCAGTGCAGCGTGCATGGCGGGCGACAAGCGGAGGTTGAAGGAAGCAGGAGAGGTCCGACGAGGCCGAGGCAACTCAGCTGAGAGGAGCTGTAAGGTAACCAGCCACCCTGGTCGGGGTCCGTCTGTGTGTGTGCAGCTGCCCTGGTTGGGGTCTGGGGGGGGTGAAGCCGCCTTGGTCGGGATCCGGGGTGTGTGTGTGCAGCCGCCCTGGTTGGTGCCTGGGGGTGTGTGGTGCAGCCGCCTAGGCCACGCCTGGAGGAGGAGGAGGCGGAGGCATGGGTGGTACAGCACCTCATGGTCATCATGAGGTTGGACAAACCAAAGAGGGCAGGGCAAACCAAACCAAACCAGAGATGGCAGGGCAAACAGAAGTCGCTCCCTCCACACCCTTTACCAGGGAAGGCAGAAGGGATCAGGAATGCGTCATGTGTACTCTGGAATGCAGCGATGTCTGGGGAGATTTTGGAGAGGCTAGCACGGCCAAGCTGGCCCTGGTGAGTCTCTTCTCTGCTGGGTGTGTGTGTGCGGGAGTCTGGCCTCAGACTCAGCCCTGCTGGAGGGGAGGATTGACAAGCAAGGAGTGTGTGATTCAGCATTGCTTGATGGGGGTGGTGTGGCAGTATTGGTCAATGCCCCCCCCCATTGCCTGATCAGGCTGAAATCCCTGGGAATCTCCCCCCCACCCTATGTCCAGGGTGGGAGGTCCCTGAAAAGCCCAACCTAATGCCCTACAACCTAATGCCCTGAAACCTAATGCCCCCCCATGCCCCTCTATCAGCTCACATGTAAGTTTACTGTTAGCTGGTTTCTGATTGCTTGTATGGGGCAATGACTAGGACTGAGTGAGGAGAAATTCATCCTTTGCTGGATGAATCTAGGCCCTGCGCCGCCCCAAGAACCACCACCCTAAGGGGCNGGCAATTTAGAGCTGGCTGGGTGCCGCAGTTGGAACATGGCACTTGGATTGTTTGGGATTGGGTGTTTAAGATCTGGCTCTGTCAGCTGCCTGGATTTGGGGCCACAGTTCTAAGAGCAGCTTATGGGCTTGCCACTTTCTGTATTGGGTCTGGATGTGGCTGGGCACCGGTCATGTGTCTGTGAGGGGCCACTGGTCAGGATCACCCCAAGGGCTGCCAGGGTGAATCTGGGTGCAGAGAAGGCTTTTCCATCTATTTCCCTCACAGTGAGGGGGATAGATGGAAAAGTCTTCTCTACTCAGCACTAATTTTAGGTCCCTTTCAGATGTGTGTTAAGCATGGATGCCCTGGGAAGGGCACCCCATTATCACTGGATGGTGAGTTCAATTATTAGTCCCAGGAATCCTGTTTTGCAGGGACATAGAATAACAATGTCCCCAGCAATAGGAAGAAACTAGCATCTGGAAACCCCATTGGAAACCCTTAGGCCTTGCTGTCTGGTGTCTACTGTTACCTCTGTCTCTCCTCAGTGCTACTTTTCAGTGGTTGTCTCATTTTCTCTTTCTCCCATTGCCTACAATGAATTGCCAAAATGTATACACGTTTCAACTACTTTCAACTAAACTCTCCACCCAGAGACCGAGCTGGCCCAATGCCACTCTGCTCAGGTGCATCATGTCACCTAGTAGTGTTTAAAATCTTCTAGGATCACTATCTGATAAAATGACAAGGATGATATATAACTGGTCTAGTGCTACCCAGACCAGTGTGGTTAGAATTTTAACCCTATTGGTATTTTAATCCAATTGCATGGGTAAAGTTGTACCTAAAACATTTCCTATTGAAAACAGCATGTTAGGGAAACAGCATGTTGGTCAAATTTGGGATAAAAATTGAAGTTTGCACTTTGAAGTTTGAATAGGTAAAGTCTGAATAGAGAAATAAGAAATGGTGGCCTTCAGATTCACGGTGATTTTTTTTTAATTTTATTTTTTTAAAAATGTATATCAATTTCAGTGCATGGTTTTTATATAAATTTCAGTGCATGTTTGTTCCCTCTCTGGTCATGTGTCCTATGTTCCTTTTAGCGACTGTGGTCATTGGTGTGTGTCATCCTTCTCGCTTCCGTGTTAGCAGACACTATTTGCTTCTTGCCTTTGCTGTGTTGTGCTTGTCCCTTTTAAGTTTGCTTGGTATTACCTGTCTCTTTAAACTAAGTCAGGAAGTCTGGGTGTAGAAATTGAGAAATCTTATTGGGAAATGAGTTATTCACTGTCATTGAGTAAATCACGCAACAGGAACATAATTTGCTTCCAGATGTAATTCCAAAGACAACTCCTTTGCTGAAAACATGTCTGGCGCTGGCAGAGACAGGGACAAGTACAGAAAACATGCCTCTGGAGCTGAGAAAGCAAAGAAAAAAAAGCATGAGCAGGCATTCCTTGAGTCACAGAGAGGATCTTTGGAAAAGTATGTGAAGAGGGATGCCAC
>QEPC01009488.1:3085472-3103161 GCA_003113815.1 Sphenodon punctatus | reverse complement strand
CCCCTGACCCAAAAGCTCTACCCGGGGGGGGGGGGAGTGTTATAAAAAAGAGCCACGAGCGAGCTGAGCAGCCAGACTTACCCTGTAGCAGCTGAACTGGATATCCTACAGGCTACTGTTGTTGCTATCGCCGCTGCTGTTGATCCCACTCCTGTTGCCACTCCGGATCCCCTCCGTTCGCCTTTGAGGAAAGACAGTGCTGGAGGTTAGGGGAACCAGAAAGTCAGCGTACCTGGGCTGGGTACCATGCCCTGACCCAAAAACTGTACAGGGGGGAGGTACTAAAAGGAGCCACCAGCAAGCTCAGCAGCCAGACTTACCTTGTAGCAGCTGACCGGGACATCCTAAGGGCTGCTGTTGATGCTATCACTGCTGCCACTGATCCTGCTTCAGTTGCCGCTCCGGATCCACGCTGCTCGCATACGGGGAAAGACAGTACCGGGAGTTAGGGGAACCAGAAAAACAGCGCACCTGGGTTGGGTGCCATGGTCCGATCACCTGACCCGGAAACTGTACCAGGGGCGGACTAAAAGGAGTCGCCAGTGAACTCAGCAGCCAGACTTACCATGTAGCAGCTGACAGGGACATTCTAAGGGCTGCTGTTGTTGTCATCGCCGCTGCCGCTGATCCCGCTCCAGTTGCCTCTCCGGATCCCCTCTGCATGCCTGCGAGGAAAGAATGTGCCGGGGGTTAGGGGAGCCAGAGAGCCAGCGCTCCTGGGCTGGGTGGCCTGCCCAGACCCAGAAGCTCTACCGGGGGGTGGGGGTGGGGGTGGGGCGGTGTTACTAAAAGGAGTTGCTAGCAAGTTCAGCAGCCAGACTTACCTTGTAGCAGCTGAACTGGACATCCTATGGGCTGCTGTTGTTGCCATCATCACTGCTGCTCATCCAGCTCCAGTTGCCGCTCTGGATCCCGGCCGCTCACCTGGGGGGAAGAAAGTGAGCGGGTTAGGGGAACCAGACAGCCAGCACGCCTGGGCTGGGTGCCGTGGTCTGATCACCTGACCCGGAAGCTGTACCGGGTCAGGTGATCAACTGAGGGGAATGAATCAACAGTTCATTCAACTGAGGGGAATGAATGTGCCGGGGGTTAGGGGAACTAGAAAGTTAGCGCTCCTGGGCTGGGTGCCCTGGCCTGACCCCCTGACCCGGAAGCTCTACCGGGGGGTGGGAGGTTATTAAAAAGAGTCACTAACGAGCTGAGCAGCCAGACTTACCTTGTAGCAGGTGAACCGGACATCGTAGGGGTTGCTATTGTTGCCATAGCCGCTGCCGGTGATCCTGCTCCAGTTGCCGCTCCGGATCCCTGCTGCTTGCCTGTGGGGAAAGACAGTGCCAGGGGTTAGGGGAACCAGAAAGCCAGCGTACCTGGGCTGGGTGCCGTGGCCTGACCCGGAAGCTGTACAGAGGGGGGTAGGTACTAAAAGGAGCCGCTAGCGAGCTCAGCAGCCAGACTTACCTTGTAGCAGCTGAATTGGAAATCCTACGGGTTGCTGTTGTCATTGCCGTTGCTGCTGATCCAGCTCCAGTTGTCGCTCCGGATCCCCTCCACATGCCTGCAGGGAAAGACAGTGCCGGGGGTTAGGGGAACCAGAAAGTNTGCCGTTGCTGCTGATCCAGCTCCAGTTGTCGCTCCGGATCCCCTCCACATGCCTGCAGGGAAAGACAGTGCCGGGGGTTAGGGGAACCAGAAAGTCAGCGTACCTGGGTCGGGTGCCATGGCCCGACCTGGAAGTTGTACGGGGGGGGGGAGGTACTAAAACGAGTCACCAGCAAGCTCAGCAGCCAGACTTACCTTGTAGCATCTGACCGGGACATCCTAAGGGCTGCTGTTGATGCTATCTCTGCTGCCACTGATCCCGCTTCAGTTGCCGGTCCGGATCCACACCGCTCGCCTTTGGGAAAAGACAGTGCTGGGGGTTAGGGTAACCAGAAAAACATCGCACCTGGGCTGGATGCCCTGGTCCGATCACCTGACCCGGAAGCTGTACCGAGTGCGTACTAAAAGGAGTCGCCAGTGAGCTCAGCAGCCAGATTTACCTTGTAGCAGCTGACAGGGACATTCTAAGGGCTGCTGTTGTTGTCATCGCTGCTGCCGCTGATCCCACTCCAGTTGCCGCTCTGGATCCCCTCCGCACGCCTGCGGGGAAAGACAGTGACAAGTGTTAGGGGAACCAGACAGCCAGTGCACATTTGTTTCGTGCCCTGGCGTGACCCCCTGAACTAGACGTTGTAATGGGGGCTTACTAAAAGGAGTCACCAGCGAGCTCAGTAGCCAGTCTTACCTTGTAGCAGCTGAAAGGGACATTCTAAGGGCTGCTGTTGTTGTCATTGCTGCTGCTGCTGATCCCGCTCCAGTTGCCGCTCTGGATCCCCTCCGCTCAACTGAGGGGAATAAATGTGCCGGGGGTTAGGGGAACTAGAAAGCTAGCGCTCCTGGGCTGGGTGCCCTGGCCTGACACCCTGACCGGGAAGCTCTACCGGGGGGTGGGAGGTTATTAAAAAGAGTCGCTAACGAGCTGAGCAGCCAGACTTACCTCGTAGCAGCTGAACCGGACATCCTAGGGGTTGCTGTTGTTGCCATCACCGCTGCCAGTGATACTGCTCCAATTGCCGCTCCGGATCCCCGCTGCTCGTCTGCGGGGAAAGACAGTGCCAGGGGTTAGGGGAACCAGAAAGCCAGCGTACCTGGGCTGGGTGCCGTGGCCTGACCCGGAAGCTGTACAGNTGGGACATCAGGGCAATTACTGGTTACCGGTTTTACCGGTTACCGGATTTAAAAAATCCGGATACCTGATTTGTACCGGTTTACCGGTACCAGATTTGTTCCATTGATTCTAATGGGGAACTGTCCCCATTGAAATCAATGAAAAAAAAAAACCAAAACCTCCCACCTCCACCTCCCAGACTGTGCGGGTGGAAGGGTGGGGCACACTCCCCACCCTGCCGAGCCCGGATTAATTTTTTTTTTAAAAAAAGTCCCATTTCCTATTAGTGCGGGCTCCGCGCCACTGCCGGCGACCTGGAGCCCGCACCAGCAGGTACTAGGGTGATCCCTAGGGTGGGGTGTGGTTTAACACCCCCCCACCCCAGAGATCACCCCACCTCCCCACCCAGGGATCGCCTACCTTGTGCTCCGGGTGGCAGCGGTAGCCCGGCGGCGGCTGTAGTGCTGGCTGTGGCTGCCAGCTTCAGCGCTACTAGGCCTTCCGGTGAACTTCCGCATTTCCCCGGAAGGCCTAGTAGCGCTGAAGCTGGCAGCTACAGCCAGCGGTGAAGACGCTGGACTGCCACCGCCGCCGGTACAGCTTTTTTTAAAAAAAATTCAGGCTGGGCAGGGTGGGTGGGGGTGTGTCACCCCTTCCACCCGCGCAGCCTGGACTGGGGAGGGAAAGTGGGGGTTTTTTGTGGGTTTTTTTTACATTACGGCCATTCATTTGAATGGCTGCAATGCAAAAAATCCGGTATGGGGAATCTGGTAACTTACACCGGATTACCGGGTTTATCTGATACTGCCGGTACACCAAATACCGGGCAGTATCGGATACCAGAAGATCCGGAAGTCCCACCCCTCATAGGTACTAAAAGGAGCCACTAGCAAGCTCAGCAGCCAGACTTACCTTGTAGACCCGAAAGCTCTGCCGGAGGGGGGTGGGTGTTACTAAAAAGAGCTGCGAGCGAGCTGAGCAGCCAGACTTACCTTGTAGCAGCTGAACCAGATATCCTACAGGCTGCTGTTGTTGTCATCGCCGCTGCCGCTGATCCTCCTCCAGTTGCCTCTCCGGATCCCCTTCGCTCACCTGAGGGGAAAGAATGTGCCGGGGGCTAGGGGAGCCAGAAACCAGCGCTCCTGGGCTGGGTGCCCTGACCTGGCCCCCAGACCCGGAAGCTCTACCGGAGTGTGTGTGTGTGTTTCTAAAAGGAGCCGCTAGTGTGCTCAGCAGCCAGACTTACCTTGTAGCAACTGAACCGGACATTCTACGGGCTGCAGTTGTTTCCATTGTCGCTGCTGCTGATCCCACTCCAGTTGCTGCTCCGGATCCCTAACGCTCACCTGCGGGGAAAGGCAGTGATGGGAGTTAGGGGAACCAGACAGCCAGTGCCCCTGGGCTGGGTGCCCTGGCATGTCCCCCTAATCTAGAAGCTGTACCGGGGGCGTACTAAAAGGAGTCGCCTGTGAGTTCAGCAGCCAGACTTACCTTGTAGCAGCTGACAGGGACATTCTAAGGGCTGCTGTTATTGTCATTGCTGCTGCTGCTGATCCCACTCCAGTTGCCGCTCTGGATCCCTGCTGCTCGCCTTTGGGAAAAGACAGTGCTGGGGGTTAGGGCCTGATTCCCTGACCCGGGAGCTCTACTGGGGGGATACTAAAAGGAGCCACCAGGGAGCTCAGCAGCAAAACTTACCTTGTAGCAGATGACTGGGACATCCTAAGGGCTGCTGTTGTTGCCATCGCTGCTGCCACTGATCCCACTCCAGGTGCCGCTCCGGATCCCCACAACTTGCCTTTGGGGAAAGACAGTGTCGGGGGTTAGGGGAACGAGGAAGCCAGTGCACATGGTCTGGTGTCCTGGCCTGACCCCCTGATCCGGAAGGTGTACCGAGGGAGGAGGGGTACTAAAGGTAGCCTCAAGCAAGCTCAGCAGCCAGACTTACTTTGTAGCAGCTGACCGGGACATCCTAAGGGCTGCTGTTGTTGCCATCGCCGCTGCCACTGATCCTGGTGCAGGTGCCACTCCAGATCCCCTCTGCTTGCCTGCGGGGAAAGACAGTGCCAGGTCTTAGGGATATCAGAAAGGCAGCGCACCTGGGGTGGTTGCCCTGGCCTGACCCCCTGACCCGGAAGCTGTACCGGGGGGGTACTAAAAGAAGCCACCAGCGAGCACAACAGTCAGACTTACCTTGCAGAAGCTGAGCGGGACATCGTAATGGCTGTTGTTGTTGCCATCACTGCTGATTCCGCTCCAGTTGCCGGTCCGAATCCCCACCATGTGTCTGTGGGGAAAGAAAGTGCCTGGTGTTAGGGGAACCAGAAAGCCAGCACACCTGAGTTGTGTGCCTTGGCCTGATTCCCTGATCTGGAACCTATACCGGGGGAGTACTAAAAGGAGTCACCAGCGAGCAGAGCACCAGATCTTATTACATTGTAGCAGCTGAACTGGACATCCTAAGGGCTCATGTTGTTGCCATAGCCACTGCCACTGACCCGCTCTAGTTGCCACTCCGCATCCCCTCCACTCAACAATGGGGAAAGACAGTGCCGTGTGTGTGTGTTAGGGGAACGAGAAATCCAGTGCACCTGGGCTGGGTGCCCTGATTCCCTGACCTGGGAGCTGTACCTGGGGGGGATTAGAGGAGATGTCAGCAAGCTCAGCAGCCAGACATACCATGTAGCAGCTAAGTGCTGCTTTTGTTGCCATTGCTGCTGCCACTGATGCCACTCCAGTTGCCGCTCCGAATCCCTTCCACTCACCTGTGGGAAAAGACAGTGCCTGGGGTTTGGGGAACCAAAAAACAAGTGCACTTAGGCTGGGTGCCCTGTCATGACCCCCTGACCCAGAAGCTGTACAGGGGGGGTACTAAAAGGAGCCACCAGCAATCTCAGCAGCCAGACTTACCTTGTCGCAGCTGACCCACACATCCTAAGAGCTGCTGTTGTTGCCATCGCTGCTGCCACTGATCCCGCTCCAGTTGCTGCTCTGGATCCCCGCTGCTCGCCTGCGGGGAAAGACAGTGTCAGGTGTTAGGGGAAAGAGAAAGTCAGTGCACCCGGGCTGGGTGCCCTGGCCTGACCCCCTGACCCAGAAGGTGTACCGGGGGGAGGGAGTACTAAATGGAGCTGCCAGCAAGCTCAGCAGCCAGACTTACTTTATAGCAGCTGACCGAGACATTCTAAGGGCTGCTGTTGTTAGCATCGCCTCTGCTGCTGATCCTGCTCCAGTAGGTGCTCTGGATCCCCGCCACTCACCTGCAGGGACAGAGAGTGGTGGGGGGTTAGGGGAACCAGAAAGCCAGCGCACCTGGGCTGGGTGCCCTAGCCTTACCCCCTGACCCGAAGCTGTACCTGGGGGGTATTAGATGAGATGCCAGCGAGCTCAGCAGCCAGACATACCATGTAGCAGCTGACCGGGACATCCGAAGTGCTGGTGTGGTTGCCATCACCGCTGACGCTGATGCCACTCCAGGTGCCGCTCCGGATCCCCGCTGCTCGCCTGTGGGGAAAGATAGTGCCAGAAGTTAGGGGAACCAGAAAGCCAGCGTACCTGGGCTGGGTGCCCTGGTCTGATCACCTGACCCGGAAGCTGTACTGAGGGGGGGGGGTACTAAAAGGAGTCACCAGTGAGCTCAGCAGTCAGACATACCATGTAGCAGCTGACTGGGACATCCGAAGTGCTGGTGTTGTTGCCGGAAGGCCTACTAGCGTCTGAAGCCGGCAGCCACAGTCAGCGCTGAAGCCTCCGGACCACCGGAGCTCCATGAAGGTAGGATCCCTGGGTGGGAACTTGGAAGTAGGGTGATCCCTGGGGTGGGGGGGTGTTAACCCCCACCCCACCCCAGGGATCATACAGTACACTACTTAATACTTACCGGCTGCTGCTGGGACGGCCGCTGGTGCTGGTGGGCTCGCTCTGGGTTGCCGGCGGCGGCCCGGAGCCGCAGTAGGGACACTCAGGGGAATTTTTTTGTTTAAATCCAGACTGGGCAGGGTGGGTGGGGGGTGTCCCCCCTTCCACCCATGCAGCCTGGGAGGGGGAGGGAAACGCGGTTTTTCTGTGGGGTTTTTTTTTACATTGTGGCTATTCATTTGAATGGCTGCAATGTAAAAAAATTCCGATACCGGGAATCCGGGAAATGGGCCGGATTACCGGGTTGAATCCGATAATGCCGGTACGCCCAGTACCAACATTATCGGATACCGGAAGATCCGGTTTTCCCAGCCCTAGTGTATGTACTAAAAGGAGCCACCAGCGAGTTCAGCAGCCAGACTTACCTAGTAGCACCTGACCGGGACATCCTAAAGGCTGCTGTTTTTGCCATTGCCGCTGTGGATGATCCTGTTCTAGTTGCCGCTCTGGATCCCCACCGCTCGCCTACGGGGAAAGACAGAGCTGGGTGTTAGGGGAACCAGAAAGCCAGCGCACCTGGGCTGAGTCCCCTGGCCTGACTCCCTGACCCGGAAGGTGTACGGGCGGTTGGGGGGGGCTACTAAAAGGAGCTGCCAGTGAGCTCAGCAGCCAGACTTACCTTGCAGCAGCTGACTGGGACATCCTAAGGGCTGCTGTTGTTGCCATCGCCATTGCTGCTGATCCCACTCCGGATCCCTGCAGCTCGCCTGCGGGGAAAGAATGCCGGGGGTTAGGGGAACCAGAAAGCCAACACAGCTCGGCTGAGTGCCGTGGCCTGACCCCCTGATCTGGAAGCCGAATCGGGAGGTACTAAAAGAAGCCATCAGCGAGCTCAGTAGCCAGCTTCTGTTCATCTTCCTGGCAGACCAAGATTCTGGATATACAATAGTGGTGGCTAAATTTCTGGCCCAGATTTTCAGGATAAGAGATAATTTTCTTAAGTTTAAAAGTGTCTAAATTTTCATATAAAATGCTGGTTATTTCATGTTATTCTAGGAATCGGAATTGCGGGAATTACATTTTGTTATGTTGATCCATAATGTGTTGGATACTGTACACGGTAAAATGGATTTCAACTGTACTTGATTATTGAGTTTTATATTATTAATATTAGTTGCATATCAGTTGCATTGTTTAGTTTTTATATTTTAATACTGACTATGACTGAATGGTTACATTCCAGTAAACGACTACTACTACTACCTGGAAGCTGTTCCGGGTGCGTGTGTGTGTGTGTTACTAAAAGGAGCCGTCAGCGAGCTCAGCCGCCATGGCCTTTGTGAAAAGGGCCTCAGAGTGGTGGCCAGAGTGTACAGCAGCAGTAACCCATCCTACAATAGCAGACAGAGGTGCTCTATGACCATTTTTAGATGAGACGAACTCCCGCAGGTCCATCCATCCCACCTGCATTACCTTGTAGCAGCTGACTGGGAAATCCTAAGGGCTGCTGTTATTTCCATTGCCATTGCTGTTGATCCCGCTCCAGTTGCCAGTTCGAATCCACGATGCTCGCCTGCGGGGAAAGAAAGTGCCAGGGGTTAGGGGAACGAGAAAGCCAGTGCACCTGGGCTGGGTGCCCTGGCCTGACGCGGAAGCTGCACCGGGGGGGGGAGGGTGTACGAAAAGGAGCTGGTAGCGAGTACAGCAGCAAGACTTACCTTGTAGCAGCTGACCGTGACATCCTAAGGGCTGCTGTTGTTGCATCGCCGCTGCCGCTGATCCCACTCCAGTTGCTGCTCCAGATCCCTGCTGGTCGCCTGTTGGGAAAGACAGTGTCGGGGGTTAGGGGAACCAGAAAGCCAGTGCACCTGGGCTTAGTGCCCAGCCCTGGCCTGACCCCTTGACCCAGGAGCTGTACCTGGGGGCGTACTAAAAGGAGTTGCCAGCGGCTAGTAGCTAGCCACACTTCCTTTGACATCACTTTCAACCTCCAATGGAACATAGACTGTTTTTGCATGGGCAGCACCCAGGATGTTCTAGCGTGGGTGTCACCTGTACGTATCCCGTGGCTGTGTGTGTGTGTGCTCACGCGCACACTCATTCCCACGCATGGAGGCACTGGAAAAAAAGGAGATGCCTCCATGCATGGGGATGTGTGGGGATGGATGTACGCCCCAACTGAACTGTCCCCCTACCTACTGCACATGGACCACAGCGCACTCACCCCCACGCAGCCATGGCCTTTGTGAAAAGGACCACAGAGTGGTGGCCAGAGCATACAGCAGCAGTAACCCATCCTACAGTGGAGGATAGAGGTGCTCTTCGACCATTTTTAGATGAGACGAACTCCCGCAGGTCCATCCATCCCACGTGCTCATCTGAAGGCAGTGTGGGGGAGAGGGTGCCTGCTCCCATGACCCATGCACCCACCCACTCACGCCCACTCGCGGAGCCCTGGGGAAAAATCCAGGATGCTCCATGCAGGGGCATGAGAAAATGTGTGTGGGTAGGGGTGCACACCCATCAAGGCTTGTATGAATCTCCACCACTATGCAGCCATCTCATGCAGCACACACACAGACCCACCACCCAGTCGTGCCCATTTAAAAACAGCCTTTGT
This sequence comes from Sphenodon punctatus, assembly GCA_003113815.1. Taxonomy (NCBI): domain Eukaryota; kingdom Metazoa; phylum Chordata; class Lepidosauria; order Sphenodontia; family Sphenodontidae; genus Sphenodon; species Sphenodon punctatus. Next base: position 3,093,976 of record QEPC01009488.1, on the reverse strand, counting down.
TACTTTCTGTGTAGCGGTATACTCCACTTTCAAGTCACTGCATGCAGGGACGGCATAAGGACATTCCTCCATGGCCAATGGAAACTGGCAAGGAGAAACATGGCTAGAAGAGTCACTAGCAGTGTGAGGGCATACGTATGGGACAACAGAGAGAATGAGACTCTGGGCAAGTTTGCTCAGGACAACAGGCATCTTTTAAATGCCGATTTCATCCACTTTAAGTTTGTTCTTTCTGTATTTAGTGAAGCCCCTTCCCTGGCCAAAGACCACTATTACTCCACATTAATCAAATCTCACTCATGCAACCCCTGCCATCTCTTCTCATCACTCCTTTCTCTTCTGAAGCCTCCCTGTCCTCCTCCTCTGCCTTCCTCTCTCTCTGCACAGGATCCTGTCTCCTTTCTAAACAACAAGATTGATAAACTCCGCCTTGCTATTGCTTCACAACCCTCTCCCTCCCCCATTTCCTTCCCTGCCATTCCCCCTCCTGCCTCTCTTCTCTTCTCCTTCTCATCATCCCTTTTTCCAGAGAATTGCGCAGAAAACGCCCCAAACTTACAGGTTTGGGAGGAGGACAGAGCAAGCGTGAGGCAGCAAGGATGCAGAGTGGAGCTGAGGGGACGCAACCTGAAGGCATGTCCTGTGGAGGGGCAGAGGCACTGCATTTTGAGGGGTGCCAGAGACCTCCTGTGGGTTGGGGGCGGGCAGGGGCACTATGAATTGGGGCGGTCAGGTATTCTAGACCTTGGGAAGAGGGGACAGGAGGTGGGCCTAGTTGAGCCCATAGCAGCTTCCTCAAGTGCCAGTCTCTATATGGTCCCCCTGTCTGGCTGGCAAAGCAGGCTGGGACCAGGCTGGGAAGACTGGGCAGTGGAGGGGAAGCAACCTAAAGGTATGTGCTGTGGTTGCACATGCCTTTAGGTGGGGAGGGGCTCTGCATTTGGAGGGGTGTCACAGACCTTAGTTTATTTATTTTTTGGACTGTTAGTGGGACAGGCAGCTGCAAAATTGCTTTAAAATGAAAATATTACAGTAAAATGTGGTGTTCTACCTCATACCTATGTATATTGTGGTAAGGGAAAGTCAACTAGTGTTTATGTTTAATTACAGAAAAACGGGGGGTTTTAAATCAGAGAATTTCCATTTTTTTGTTGCAGGAAACTTAGGAACCCTGGTCATGCGTGAAATGGAGTCCTCTTGCCTCCCTCCCTCCCTCCAAATCTCTTCCCTGTAACTAAGTGAAACACGTGCACCTGCATTTTCTTAACCTCATGAATGTATCCTTGTCTCACCTGGTGTTCACTTTCCCCTTGTCTCCCCCTTCCTTGTCTCTCAAACTGTAAGTGGGGTAGGGACCTTTCTAGAACTAGTGATTGTCCAGTGCCAGGCACACTGCTAGCATAATAAATAAATAAATAAAATAAAATAAAATAAAATAAAATAATAATAATAATAATAATAATAATAATAATAATAAATAATAAAATAATAAAATAATAATAATAAATACCAAGGGTGGGAGAATCTCCAGCCCATGGGACAAATTTGTCCAACAGTTGTTTTTTCTTTGGCCCCTTTTCAATTCCTGGATGATCCAGTCCCTCTCAAGCACTGAAAGAGCGAGTTCAGGGGATGGGAGCAGAGGTGAGGGCACGTATTTAAGGACAAGGGATAGATCCATGACATAGTTCAGGGGTGGGGAACGGTTCCTAATTCTGAGAGCCATATCCATTTACACAAAGAGCTGCATGTGGGTCTAGAGCCACAGTTTGCCCACTTCTAGCACAGATCCATTATCGGGTCCCTCCCCCAACCCCTATCTGGCCCACAGAGCTTGTACTAATGTTCAAAGTGTCGTGTGGAAGGAGAAAAGTTCCTCTCTAACAAAAGAGAAACTTAGCTCCTGAGAAGCCCACAGCTCACAAAGAAGTTTGGCATGTTGACATACATTCTGGGATAAGAACACTTTTGCAGAGCGTAATAGTGCAAGAAACAGGCAGTTTTTAAATGGACCGTGGTGGGATGGGTGTGCAGCCACAGTGGGTGGGGGCCCACACCCATCTCCACTAACAGAGCATCAGGCATTGAAGTCCGTTGCTCTGTGCGTCGGTAATGGGTGGAGATGGGTGTAGCACAGGAGCATGCACGCACCCCCTTCCATCCCGTGGTATTCACACAGGTGCCCCCACCCATCTCCATGCAGAGAAAATGCATGACGATTGGAGGGTGCGGGGGGTGGGGGGTCTCATGTGAAAAGGGCCACAGTCTGGCTGCCTAACTCTTCTGTCTTTCAGCTGAGTTACCCAGATCTGGATCACTGACGAGGCCCCAATGGAATTCCACATGACAGCCTAGGTCCATAATAGTGAGTTCCTGATGAGTTTTGTGCATGGGTCTTTTTAACATTATAAGGCTAGCAAAAAATAATAGCCAACAGCAACTATCTGATGTATTACCAGGGGTTAGCAGAAAGCTACTTTAATATGACAGATACTGAAATATGAACTCATTGATGAGATTATTCAAGCAGAATACCAGAGGTGTCTTGTTACATCCCACCAGCTGCAGTGAGGTAGGCCAGATGGTTAGGTAGTTGAGAGACAAACTGACCGATCCCACAGAAAAGTAGACTCTGTACTAGGGAGAGTGCCCTACAGACCCCTATAGCTAGGGAAAGATGGAAGGAACAAGGAGGATTACAAGACACTGAAAGGATTACTGCAAAGGCAAGAGGAGAATCAAGATAGAATGTCAACATGAAAGCCAAAACTATTAAAGGAAAGGTAAATGTTACTGACATTGTAGAGAGGAGTTGATGGCATAGAGAATATGAGACTTGGCCAGGCAGAGGTTAGTAAAACCCTCATGAATCCATCTTAATCATTAGTGTGAAGAAGGTAGAAAGTGGATTGGAGGAAAATCCAGATGGCACTAGAGAACCTCGGGACAGCTTTGGATCACTTGTCTATTAGAGGGAAATACACAGACAAACCAAAACCCACTAAATTTGCACTAAGCTTGTTGTGCAGAGAGCAACAACGTCACAATTCCCTATGAGTTACATAGCTTCATGGGAGTAATTATAGTAGGAGATGCATCCCCTGCCCCTGCAATTCTAGAGATAGGGAGGTGGATTTTATGTGGGTCAGCATCCCCTGCAAATTTTAGTCCAAAGTTATTTCTTTGTTGCTTACACTTCAGTGATATTCAATAATTTGGGCAGAACCCAAACCAGGAATACCCACCATAAAGAGAAATAAAATGTGTCAGGCCTTCAAAACTCCCCAGAGCTGGGAGTTCCAATGGGATGGTATGAAGGAAATTATACTTTGTGCATCGAAGACCTGATTCTACAAGGTTCAAGTCACCCTCAACTTGAGCACAGGGTAATTTTGGAGGTTGATGTTTCTGATTGGTGGACTCTACAGCCCGTTGGAGTTTTCAAAACTCTTCCTTTCCATGTGTTTGATTAGTTGTGGAACTTGCGGCCTTCTTATTAAACTCATGATTTATGAATGATGTTGGCTGATGTCCCTCTCTGAATATTACTTTCTAAGGATTTAATTATTCTACATACAAATACATTAGTTACCATAGAAGACAGTATATTTATTGTAAAATTAAAAGTGATGGATGTTGCATGACGACGGTAGAACAAACTCTTTAGATGATGGTGTGATTGAATCATGGCATTTGTGTGGCCATTATTGCAAAGCATTTTATTATTTTCATTAATACACACATGAAAAAGGAAAACCAATGGATGGTGGACTGGTGCTTACAGTGCCATGGAATTTAGATAACAGGCTGCTTAATTTTGTTGACAGTAACAATGCATCTGAGTTGCTGTTTTATGAACAGAGCATCTTATTATTATTATTATTAAACATTTATAAAGCGCCAGTTGCAAAACCTGGCACTGTACAGAACATACAATCAGACGCGGTCCCTGCCTGTGGCTTACAATCTAAAAGACAAGGAGGGGGAGACAGGGAGAGGGGACAGTGGGAGAGACATGGGAGAAGACAAACAAACATTCAGGCGGATGCGAAGTCTCAGGTGCGTGTACTTGGCTTGGTTACAAGGTGGTCGGTAGCAGCAGTCAGCAGAGGAGGGCTGACAGTAAGAGCAAGGGGAAAGACTAGAGGGCATTGGGAAAGGCAGCATGGAAAAGGTGGGTCTTGAGGAGGGATTTGAAGGAGCGGAGGGAGGAGGCGAGGCGGACGTCGGCAGGGAGGGAGTTCCAGGCATGCGGGGCAGCGAGGGAGAAGGGACGAAGGCGGTTGGGCGAGCAGGAGAAGCGAGGGAGAGCGAGGGAGGGGACAGCGGAAGAGCGGAGAGCGCGCGCAGGAGCGCGTAGGGCGATTAGGTCCGAGAGGTAAGGGGGAGCTTGGTCATGGAGCGATTTGAACGTGAAAACCAGGAGTTTGAACAGGATACGTTCAGGAAGGGGGAGCCAGTGAAGGGAGAGGAGGAGAGGCGTCACATGGTCGAAGCGACGGGCAGAGTGAATGACCTTGGCGGCAGAGTTTTGGATCGCCACAAGGGGGGACAGGTGGGAGCGAGGGAGGCCAGCAAGGAGGAGGTTGCAGTAGTCGAGGCGAGAGATAACCATGGCATGAACAAGGATTTTGGCCGAGGAGACAGATAGAAAGGGGCGAATGCGGGCAATGTTGAGGAGAGCGAATCGGCAGGATTTGGCCACAGAGTCAATGTAAGGTTTAAAGGAGAGGTGCGTGTCAAAAATGAAGCCCAAGCTGCGGGCACGGAGAACAGGACGGATGGTGACCCCATCAATGCAGACGGTCAGGTCAGAGGGAGAGGAGGGGGAGGGAGGAAAAATGAGGAGTTCAGTCTTGGCCATGTTCAGTTTGAGTTGGCGTCGGGACATCCAGGCGGAGATATCAGAGAGGCAGTCGACGAGGCGTGAGCGGACAGAGGAGGAGAGAGAGGGGGTAGAGAGATAGAGTTGGGTGTCATCAGCATAGAGATGGTATTGGAACCCGTGGGAGGCAATAATTTCACCAAGGGACCGGGTGTAGATAGAGAAGAGGAGAGGGCCAAGGACAGAACCTTGGGGAACCCCAACCGAGAGGGGAAGGGAGGGGGAGGTCGACTCGGGGAGGGAGACATTAAAGGAGCGGTCAGAGAGGTAGGAGGAGAACCAGTCAAAGACAGAGCCACGGAAGCCCAAAGAGTAAAGGGAGTCCAAGAGGAGCGAGTGGTCGACAGTGTCAAAGGCGGCAGAGAGGTCAAGGAGGACAAGAACGGAGTAGTGGCGCTTCGATTTAGCGACAAGTAGATCATTGGTGATCTTGGCCAGGGCAGTTTCAGTAGAGTGGAGGGGGCGGAAGCCGGACTGGAGAGGGTCGAGGGAGGAGTTGGCAGAGAGGAGGTTCAGGCAGCGGGAGTAGACGACACGTTCCAGGAGCTTCGAAGCAAAGGGAAGGAGGGAGACCGGCCGGTAACTAGAGGGATCGAAAGGGTCCAGGGTAGGCTTTTTGAGGATGGGGGAGACAGTGGCATGTTTGAAGGCAGAGGGGAAGGAGCCTGTGGAAAGGGAGAGATTGACAACATGCAGAAGGGGGGGAGCGACAGTGGGAGCAATAGAGGTCAGGAGGCGGGAGGGGATCGGGTCAAGGGGGCAGGTGGAGGGGTTGGATGAAGAGAGAAGAGCAGAGATTTCCTGGAGAGAGGCAGGAGGGAAGGATGCGAGGAGGGAGGGGGGCGGGGGAGGGGGCGGGAGGGGAGCGGGGGGCGGAGGGGGGCGGGAGGCAATATCCCGACGGATCTTGTCAATCTTGGAGGTGAAGAACGACGCAAGATCCCGAGCAGCAAGGGAAGAGGGCGGGGGAGGGCAGGGGGGTTTGAGAAGGGAGTCGAAAGTAGAGAAAAGGCGGCGAGGGTCGCGGGAGAAAGATTCGATCCTAGAGGCATAATAGCGCTGCCTAGCTAGGGAGATAGCCGAGGAGAGGGAGGAGAGGGAGAATTTGTAATGGAGGAAGTCAGGGAGGGAGCGGGATTTGCGCCAGAGGCGTTCGGCAGCCCGGGCGCAGGAGCGGAGGTAGCGGATGGCAGGGGTAAGCCAGGGGCGGGGGTCGAGGGGGCGGACGGGGCGAGCAGAGGGGGGGGCAAGAGAGTCAAGGGTCGAGGAGAGAGAAGCGTTGAGAGCAGAGACAGCAGAGTCAGGGGAGGAGGAGGCGAAAACGGGGGGGAGAAGGGGGGAAAGATGTGCGGCAAACTCCGAGGGAGTAAGGGCCTGCATATTGCGGAAGGGGCGCATAGAGGGGGAGGCGGAGGGGGGTCGGTGGGAAAGGCTGAAGGAGCCGAGGAAGTGATCAGAACTAGGGAAGGGGTCAAAGGAGAGGTCAGTTAGAGAACAGTTTCGAGTGAAGACGAGGTCGAGGGAATGGCCGTCAGTATGAGTGGGGGAGTCGGTCCAGAGTCGGAGATTAAAGGAGGAAGCGAGAGAGAGAAAGCGGGAAACAGAGGGGGCGGAAGGCGTGTCAACGTGAATGTTGAAATCACCAAGGATAAGAGTGGGGATATCATCGGAGAGGAAGAAGGTGAGCCAGGATTCAAAGTCCGGGAGGAAAGAGGAGAGGGAACCCGGGGGGCGGTAGATGACAGCAACCCGAAGGTGTAGAGGGGAGTATAAGCGCACAGAGTGGGCCTCAAAGGAAGGGAAGGAGGGGGAGGGAGGAGGGGAGAGGGTTTTGAATTGGCAGTGCTTAGCAAGGAGTAAGCCCACACCACCACCCAGGCCCTCAGGGCGGGGGCGGTGAGAGAACGACAGGCCCCCGGAGCATAGAGCGGCCGGGGTAACAGAGTTGGAGGGCGTGATCCAGGTTTCTGTAAGAGCCAGGAGTTGAAAGGGGAGAGAGAGGAAGAGATCTGCGATCTTCTAGGATCACAGGACGAAACTATGGGTGCTTTTAGATAAGCAGCTCCCACCCACTACCAAGCCATCATCCGCCTGCCCACTATACATATTGTAGGGCTGCTGTGGTGCCCCATATGTGCCCTGCAACATGTATAATGGGTGGGAGGTGGGTGGAGAGTGGGTGGGGAGGTGCTTGTCTAAAAGCACCCTATGAAACTTCCTTTGTGCAAGTGTTTTGTGAATCAGAATTTAAGAACTATGATGTAGATCAGAAAAAATCTTGGAAACACTCTGCCACCTGAAGGATGCCTATCATCCAAAGATCAGATTGTGCAATTAATTTAGTGCAGACTGAACACATTAGCAGAATTACACCATTCATGCAATAATTCTGAAATGTTACCATTGGCACCCATTCAGCTTTGGTTTTTAGTTCACACGGCACAGGAATGTTGGCGATTTACACATGTTTTGGATGAAGTACGAGTCACATGCATCTTGTACTTACAACATTTTACATTGCTCTAGATTATACATCTGTCATGTTTGTTATTAAATCACTATGGATTACATAGTGTTACTGCTAACAAGGGAATGTATTACAGTGCACAGGAATGCCTGGTGTGTTCCAGCAGGTTCAAGTACATTGTTTTCCAATATTCCTCTAGAAAGATCACACATTATAATCACTGTATACAGTATACCATGTAAAATGATTCCCATTTATTTCATACAATAGATACTGTGTCATTTAATTAATTTAGACTAAAGAGGAATGATCAGCATTCACTAACAACCTTTCCTTTGGGACTTTAAATGAAAAACCCTCATTTTATATAGCAAGAAGAGAAAGGAGAGTGCGTATTAAGATAAGAGTTGCCTGGAAAAAGAAGATATCCTTGTTATCTCAATTTGTAAGCAATGCATTAGAAACTTACAAAATTGATCTAATTGTCTTATGACAATAGGATCGTCAGTAAAATATGAAATCAGTCAACTGAAAGAATTATTGATAGTTTATGTATCGTTAAGAGAGGGAAAGGATCTAAAAGACAGCAAAATAAAGGTTATGAGTAAGATCAAAGGAGTAAGGAGAGCACATAGACTAATAGGGCACCTGATAATAGGGCAATTGGTCTGTAAAAAAGTTTGTTCAAAGAAACAGTGGAAGCCCCATTGCTAAACTTTAGGGTTTTTTAAACGAGATGGCCCCATGCAAGGACTGCCTGTCCCTGCGCGGGGCCTGTACCTGCGGGACCGCCTCACCCCTCGTGTCCTGGATCGGCCTCCGTGGTTGGCTGGAGACCCTCTCTTGCAGGTCCCCTGAGTCCTCCAGGTGGCGAAATTTGAGAGGGCGTTTTCAGTGGCCTCAGGGGCAGCTGGTGGGTTTTGAGGTTGGAGGGGCAGTAAGGCCGGGCCGGCGGGCAGTGGTGGGCAGAGCCAGGGCAACGGTGGGCGACATAACCCAGCAGCAAGGCGTTCCGAGGGTTAATGTTGGACGGACATTACATTACTTAATCCAGCAATTTCAGTTAGGTAAGGCAGGTTATAATCACCTCCTCTGCCAGGTTTAAAAGCAGGCAGACAACCTTAAACCTCACTTACAAGCAGTTTTAGCAAA
>QEPC01009488.1:3048834-3061639 GCA_003113815.1 Sphenodon punctatus | reverse complement strand
AATCTAATCTAATCTAATCTAATCTAATCTAATCTAAATAAATGAAACTTTGGAGGTAAATGTGTGGAAATGGGTGAAATAGGAGGAGGATGGCAATGGATTGGGAGGAACACAAACTGCTGGGAGAGGGAGAGTTTTGAAAACGCCTGCTGACAGGATCAGTGGCTAGCTCAGAACAATATGGAAGGAGGGGAAGGCAATTACTTTTGTTACTTGCAGCGCCCGCCTTACCACAAGCCCCATTGGCTCCGTGCAGCCTAGCTCGTGGCCAATCACAGACTGCCAAGCCAATGGTCTAAAGAAAAGAGGGATGGTGACTGGGCAGACTGGCTGGTAGTCCAAGCCTCTCCCCACACCTGGGGCCAGCAAGTCTGCTCCTCAGCTGCTCCCCCCCCCGGCCTGCCAGCCAGGGTTTCCCTGCCCGAACTCATCTGAACGCGCCCAAAGTGTTCAGGGGTTCCTGCGTTCAGTTTGGACGTCCAGTTTGGACGTCCAAACTGGCTGAGTTCGGGCCGAACCCCAAATGTCTGAACCGCATTCACACATCCGTACGAAATCACTCACCCAGATCTTAAACATCCGGATCTTTGAACTTCTGCATGCAACTTCTCCCAGAACGTTTGTGTGTAAAAGGTTCTCCTGGTAAACGGCTTTGCTCCTGGCAGCTGTGGTCGCTTGGTTTCCATGGCAACCTGTCACATCTACAGCTGTGGCTACTTTAGGCTGCCTCAGGGCAGTGTTTGTGCAAATAATGCATCCAGAAACTGGGTCAGGGTAGTGAAAAATGCATCCGGAACTTACTTGTGGACTTGTAAACCCAGAAGATTGAAACGTCCAGAACTTTAACGTGTGTGTAAAAATGCCCACTGACTGCTTCTTATTCCATCTCCCCCTGCTGGCAGTTCCATGCAAGTTCACAAAGAGGGAGATGATGGGTGTTTTTACACACACATTTCTCCTGCATGTTTGCTGTTACATCCTGAACTTTGTGTGTCTAAACCACTCACCCAGATCTTAAACATCCGGATCTCTGAACTTTTGCATAAAATTTCTCCCTGAACTTTTGTGTGTAAAAGTTTCTCCTAGTAAACTGCTTTGCTCCAGGAAGCTGTGGTCACTTGGTTTCCATGGCAGCCCTGCACGTCTACAGCTGCGGCTACTTTAGGCTGCCTCAGGGCAGTGTTTGTGTGAAGAATGCATCCAGAAACTGCCTCAAGGCAGTGTGTGTGTGCAGAATGCATCTGGAACTTACTTGCGGACTTGTAAACCCAGAAGATTGAAAAAACAGCACTTTAAGGTGTGTGTAAATATGTCCAATGCCTCATATCCATAGGCCAGCAGATATTACAGCGAGGCCTGAAATGAACAATCACAGAGAATTTATTTACTCAGTATTTGTTTACTGAGCTGCCATCAGCAACATGGAAGGGTGTCACAAGTAACATGTTTCTCACGAGCCACAGGATGGAGACCACTGTTCTAAAACATCAGATAATGACATCTGTTAGCAGGAGCATAATTGACTTAATGGACTGAAGAACTCAATGGATGTATGTTGGTGTTTGAGGAGATAAGAGCCTTTTAAATGTTCCCTATGCTCATGGAAACAGAGGTGGACAGAGGTCACTTCTCTGGAGGAATAATTCTTCCTTATGAGAACAAGCACTCAGGAACACAACTCCTGCAGGAAGCACTAAGGCCAGAAATGGCCTATGCTTCTACCTCTGTGAAGGTGGGACTCAAAATTCTTCCTTTGCTCAGCCCAAGTGAATAAGAAGGGGAAAATTTCACTAATCAGAACTTGAAATTTTCCCGCTCCAGAAGAGCACTTGAATGGGATAATCTGCTCCCAAATTTCTAATAGCTCAGGGTTCAGGGACCACACAGAGGTTTAGCATATTCTATTTCCCCTGTGACAACTCAGGTGTTATTAAGCAGGTAGAATAAGTAAAGGATGGAATACACTTAGACATCAGGTTACTTGAGGTTCAAGCAATAATCCAATAAAAATCCATTTTGTCCTATATTAGTGTTGAGACTTTAGAATTAAAACCGCCCCATACTGGTTAGATTAAAATTTCATTGTTCCCTCAGTGTCTACAACTACTTTTAAATGTTGTGCCCAGTCTGGGACCAATTTCCTCAAACAATGGACTGCAAAAAGGGTAGAAAAATGCATTCCTTCCCAGGATTTATGAAATATACTGAGTCCTGGGTTTTACCTGCTCTGCACACAGTTGTATCCTACACGGATCTCTTCCAGATGGAAAGAGACATTAAAAAAAGAAGAGCGTTATTACCTAGAGAAGCCTGAAGGTAGACAAAGTTCAAAGGACTGCTCTCCTTTGGTGCATTTGGCTTGCTATGAGATTTCCCGCTTCATCTCAAAGGACTGGCAGTCTCCTAATCAATATTATACCTTCTCCCAAAGGTTAAATGTTTATTAGTACACACTTTCAGTACTCAAGCTGGCATAGGAAATGCCTGGTCGCTTGCAACTCACCCTGTCCAGCTAATAGCTCCCACCCCGGTTCTGGCCACAGGGTTTGGCCTTGGGATTGGCAGGGCATGAGGTGGGGAAGGGGACTTTGGGGGAGGTTATCAGGGTGGGAGCAAACCCCACAAAGCACGTGACCTGGGAGACTCTGGAGCTTCTGGGGTGTGGGGCCTCTGAAAGTGAGGAGTCAGAGGCTTAGGCCCCTGTTACCATTTGCTCTACCCCATACTCCCTCACTACACCTAGGGTTGCTGCCTCTTGTGGCTTTGAACCTGACACCCCATTTTGGTCTACGGGAGTTTCTGGGCCAAAAAAGAGGTGGTAACCTTAATCATACCGCTGGAGAAAGTTTTGTTTTTAAAATTATTATTGGTTGACACAGTTTACATTTGCCAAAGAGTTCTTTCTTGCCTGCCTCCCCCCAGGAGAGGGTGGTGCTGAGGTGCACACACCAAAATTATACTTGCTTCCTGAGATGGGGTAACTGGAACGTTAGGCACCTGAAGGTTCCCTGCCATCTTCCTTCTCCTTTGAACTTGGGCCTGTCGGGGTTTGAGCGTGTGCATATCAGTTCCTGTCAAACATGTTATGGAGACCTCCTGCAAAGTCATGGGACCACTAGTAGCATTTGAAGGCAGCAGTGGTTTACTGTTAGCCTGTGCATTAGCATCTCCTACAGTAGCGTGTAGTGCGTTTGGACCTAGACAGAAAGCATCTCTCTTTAGAAAGGATAGTAAATTGGTAGCTATTAGGGAGGGATTTGCATTACCTGACTTTGTAGATGGCACATATGTGTTATGTTTCTGATTTTGCACCAGTTTACAGTGGCGTTACTCCATTTAAAGGAGTTACACCAATTTTACTCCAGTGTTAGAGAGATCAGGACAGGGCTTTTGCTTTGAAGAGAAGACCTTGGTGAGACCTGCTCTTCTTTAAGTAGATTGTTTACTTAGGTATAGATTTGTGTGAGCAAAAGAAGATACAGCGGCTGAAAGACTACTCTTAGTTATATTACAAAGCTAAAATAACTTATTTGTTCTCTTATGGTTAGAGGGGGACAACTATCAAAAAGAAGTTATTCAGGCTAGAAGTCTAACTGCTCAAAAATTCCAATATGCTGGCTCACACATACTGTGCAGAGCAGCACACTTGACTCTAAACAATTTGGAGGAAAGCCCTGAAGTGGAGATGGGCCCATTCTATCAGATGGTTTAAAGCATCAGATAATCAATGAAAGAGTCAAAATTGGAAATTGCAGCATCTTAAGCAATCATTTTACATCCAATGCCCGGGATAAGAAAGGATGGACGAGGGGAGAAAGAATGTTAAATGAGGGAGAATCAGTTCAGCAGTCAAAGAAAAAGTATAGCCCCAAGTAAAAAACCTGACATAAATACAAAGGAAAGACAAGATAAACAAAGCCCACTATTCAGAAGTTCCAGAGGTTATCCATCATTGTCAAGAGTTTCTATACAGTAGAACCATCATAGAAATTCAGCAAACTGGCAGGCCATCTCAGATACTATTTCTATATCTTAAGGATATCCTTTTCAGAAAAACATCAGCCGTGCACAGAAATGTCTGGATTCAGTACTCATCACATTGGAAACTTGGTTGGGTTTGTGACAGCTCTTTTACATAAAGATAAAAGAAGTCCAAATTTACCCATTATGTCATCCCCCACCCCCCACCCTAAGTAGCAGCAAAGCGGAAGGGAAACAGCTTTTAACATATATATTTATCAGGTACTCCTTTTAAAGCTATAAAATGGCACAATGTGCTTAAGGTAAAATACATCTTGGAATCTGTGCTTGGAGCATCTTCATGAAAAAAGTGGCAGGAGCTGGGATCATGTTATACTTTTTGTCAGTCACATTGTGATCTTATTCACAAGTAAAATAATTTGTCTCTTAGGAGCAGAAAGATTGAACTGATAGGGGATGACAAGAAGAAGAGAAAAAGAAACCATGCTCTACAGTTAAATAATGTATCTTGTGAAAGATTATAATGCACACCATTTTCCATTTAGAACATACATTTCACCTGGGGTTTACATTGGCTTGAAGACACAAGTTGTGGTAGAGCTCAGTTCCCTCTCCAAATTCTATTAGTAAAAGCCTACCTCGATTTTAATGAAACACTGTGGGCCAAACACAGATGTGGTGTGTACACTGGTCAAAAAAAGTGTGTGAGAGGTAAGTCAATATGTCTTGCACTAATTTCACTTTCTTTAGGTGAAGAAGATGCATAATTTACAATGTTCATGATAAGGCTTGTAAATATTCCAAGTCCCAAAAAATCCCATCAAAGAAAACTTTCAAACCTAGAACATTTCAAAAACCTAAAACCTCCTGTTCTTGAAAAATACAAACCAAAAAACCTATAGCCCAACAAAAAACTACACAAAACTAAAAAACTAAAAAAAAAAAACACCAACAAAACTAAAAAGAAAGCACTAACCAAAAATCAAAAAGCATGGCAATTAAAGATTAATGCTCACAAGACACTACCATGCCATGTACAGTACTATGATCTTTTCACGCCAGATTTTTTAAAAAGCCATAAATCCTTTCAGCACTCGCTTTAACTAGTGCGTAATGTAGTTTCTTATGCTGAATTAACCACTGTAATGCTATTGTTTTTTGGTGCACATCATAAGGAGAGAAAAGATTATGACATTATTTCTCTAAATAGGCAAATGTACTTGGCCATGTTGGTTTTTTTTAGATTTCCCCCCCCCCCTCCCCATATTCTTTTCATATAATATCCCTTTTTTCTACATGTTTCGGATTTCCTGTTACATCATGTTTCTATGGGTATCGTCAGAAGTGACACTACCATGCTTAGATCCAATCTGGGGTAATAGCCGCCCCCCCGCCCTGGGTAGGCCAATACTCAGAACAGACATGACGGTGTGCCTAACCACACTTTACCCTGAACCATTGTGGCGTTTTCCACTGGCTGTTTCCTATGATTTTCTGAGATCACAACTGGTGGTAACTGCTACCATGGTTTGGGGCAAAGCGTGTTGAACATCTGGCGGCTGCCAAACAGAAGTAATGGTGGTTGTGACTCTGGGGTGGGGTTAAGTGTGGTAAAGTGTGGCTAAGCATGGTAGTGTCACTTCTGAAAATACCCATGATTTATCATTTACATACATCTCAAGTATGATAATGTATTTTGTCTTGTTCTTATTTCTGCATTATGTAGTAGATAATATTTCAGGACTCTTTTCATATCATTCCATATTTGTAAATCATGTTCGGGATTATCTCTCATTCCATAGATGAATAATGCACAGGCAGAGAAGGAGTTTTTTGGCTTCTTGATCTCTCACTCATGTTTTTTAATTCTTGCCAATTTCCTTTTTTTCAATTACAGTACTGCTCACATGGTGCACTAGTTAAGACAAGTGCTGAAAGGATTTATGGGTTTTTAAAAATCTGGCATGAAAAGCTCATAGTATTGTACATGATGTGGCAGTTGTCTTGTGAGCTAGGGCTGAAACAGGAAGCTGCTGCGGTAGCTTTTTCCAATGGAAAAAGCTCTTCCTCAATGAGCAGCATGGTGCAATAGAGATGTTCATTCCACTACTTTCATTTTGCTACTTCCACCGTTCCGCTACTTCCACTGACTTCGAAAATAGCAGAACAATATTTGTTCCGACAGTTTCAATCTTCCACAATTTCCATCGGCACTACGAAGTAGCAGCACAATGTTTGCTTGAACAGTTTCTGAGGTTGTTCCGACAGTTTCCAAATTAGTGGAATGCTGGCAGAATTTACGGAATGCCGGCGGAAAAGCTGCAGAAAGTTGTGGGCAATTCCAAAATGGCAGAATGAAATAGCGGAGTGGAAAAAGGAGTTTCCACTTCAGCCGTAGAGCCTTAAGCTCTAATTTCCATGCTTTGGGATTTTTGGTTAGTGTTCTCTTTTCTAGGATGGGAGGTTTTTGGAATATTTGCGAACCTTAACTATTCACTTAAACCAGAGGTTTTGTGTTGGTAAATTTCCTTGGTTTTTGCTAAGAATTTTTTGTTTGTTTTTTGTTTTGTTTTTGAATGACTTAGCTTTTTGCTTACTCTTGTTGCTGGTTTTCTGTAGATTGTACAAAAAACACAAACAGTTATTGTACAAAAAACACAGCAACTTTGATTTGGTTAATTAGTTTTTTTTATTTTATGAGAGAAGGCTTGTCATTTGCTCTTCAGAGGAAGGCAAAAAGACCCCTAATATCCAAAAACCTACTTTTGTAGGGCAAAAAGGATTTAGTAGGCAAAAATTCCTTCCTGACTCCATTTCTGGCAATTGGATATTTGGCATTCAAAGTAGAATGTGTATCCCTGAAGTGCAGCCTTTCTCTCTCTTTTTTGCTTTGTTGACAATTTCTTAAGTTACTCCTGTGTTTGGGGGGAAATACATAGTTTACATACATATTAAGTACAGAAAGGCACATTTATCCTCTTATATGTTAAGTATCCAAAGATACAGTAATTTTATTGTGTTTTCCAATACTTACCATCTATGAGGCGTCTATTGATTTCCAGGAATAGTTTTGTTATAGTATGATACATCTGTTTATATTATGTTTTTGTGGGTTTTGGCTCAACTGTGTAGGTTTTGAGACCAACAAATGCTTTCTCTTGTTTAGTTTTCTTGTAGTGATAATAACAATATGTATACATTTTGTAGTCCATGTGGGAGGGCTTCTGTTTCAATAATTTCTTTATCATCGCAGAACAACCATCAGGAAGATGTTTTTAACCACACAATATAGTGCACACAGGAGATTTGTTCCCCTTTATGACATATTTAGTTGCCTCAGTAGTATATTTTCTTTCACTGATTCTTACAGAACTACTGTTGTATTGAGTAACATGTATTTCTTTTTTAATAGGATGGGTATGTGAAATTGGGAATGATAATATAAAAATACTTTATATTACAACTATCTGTATTCTCTGTTCACAAACATTATTGCAGTAATTACAGCTTTCATTATGAGCAGACGATTTGAAAAGCTCTTGGAAAGAACTTTTTTTTTGGAGGATGTAGTATTAAGAATCACTCATCTGATGTTTGGGTTTGTTCTTCTATTAAGCAATGATGGCATTTTGTAATGGTGGAATATGTTATTTGAAATAAATCTGATATTTCTCCTCCTTCTTGTTCTACACAATTTAACACTGCCATCAAGAACTCACTTGCATCTTGTTGCATATTTGTGCCAAACTGAAAATTCCCTAAGACCACATCAACTGCTGTGCGTATTCAGATGTACTTAAGTATATGGTGGTTTTCTGTTTGTTTTCCTCTATAATTTGTAGAATTTTGTTTGTTACATTCCCTGTTCTGTTGGTTGCCAGTCTATTTTGAAAAATGTCAAGTATGAGTAATGTTCATTATTAATTATTATTATTATAAGCATTTATATAACGCCAGCAATGTACCTGGTGTTTTACAAAGAATAAGATAGACGCGGTTCCTGCCCGAGAGCTTACAATCTAAAGGCATGATTACATTTTAATAACAATTAATTCCAGTATTATTATGGAATCATGGAGGGAACCATGTTTCGTGGGTTTGCTGTTCATGCCTCTGTTTCTTTTTTGTTTTGTGCTGGAAGTAATTTTTCCTATTTTTTCTCTTGATAACTCCAAAAGAGGTGCATTTGGCAGAAATGTGGATCTCAATCTGTTGTATTCCACTAAGCATTTGTTATCACATTTTGCTTTCGTTTCATTGAAAGACAAAATGCAGACCAGACAATTTTCTAACTCTTGACAGTGCTACATATGTCATACCTTCTTTAAATATGCTTTCTCCCACATCTACAAGAATGTTATCCAAGCTTAGCCCTTGGCATTTATGTACGGAAACAGCAATAAAAAGGAGTTAGGGGAAATTGTTCCCTAAGTATGTATACATCTCCCAAAAACTGAAATTTAACTTGGATTCTAGAAATATTTTGTTGTTCTTTAATTTGATCGAATTGTATGATTATATTTTTGACTACTCTTTTCTGATAATCATATTTACACTCAGTGATATGCCTCTTTGCTCCATTTACTAGTAGTACCACTAAATCTTGATTTCTTCTAAGCATTACTTGCCCATTTATGAAAATGTCTAAAGTTGTTTCTAACCCAGCCGTTCTGCTTATATCTAAATCCATGTCATTAAATTTGTTATTTATTTCAGAATGCATGTTTAATTATATGTGTGGAGAACTTATTGAATCTATTGCTTTTATATTAATTATTGGATTTCCCTGTGCTTTCATCATGATTTTATTGAATTGCTTACATGATTGCAGTGTAGGCATCAAACAAACTATGTAAGATGTTTCTGAAATGAATGAATTAAATAGTTGTATTACAGTTTCCATTTGATTTGGACAGTGGCATATTATTTTTTGTGGCTCTTCCCTTTTCCATTTCTGCATCTCTTCCATTTCCAACTGGATTCTAATCTCGTTCTCATTCTCACCAGACATGGGTTTTGATAGTTCTTTCTGATATCCTTTTCAGTATGTTCTCCTGTCTGACTCATAGTTCTGATCTAAACAATTTGAATAGATTTCTTTCATTAATTAATTATTATTATTATTATTATCATAAGCATTTATATAGCATCAGTGATGTACCTGGCACTTTACAAAGAATAAAATAGACACGGTCCCTGCCCGAGAGCTTACAATCTAAAGACAGGGGGAGGGGAGACAGGGAAGGGGGAACAGAGGGAGAGACACGGGATGTAACATTCATGAGGATATGAGAGCTCAGGTGCACATTCTTAGCTTGGTTAAAGTAAATTGGGAGTTTGCAGTTAACAGGTGGGGAATAATCCTGGGTGGGGGTGGTTAGCAAGAGTTAGGAAGGGCAGAGCGGAAGAGGTGAGTTTTGAGGAGGAACTTGAAGGTGTGGAGGGTGGGGGCCAGATGGATGAGGGCCGAGACGGAGTTCCAGGTGTGAGGGGCAGTGAGGGAGAAAGGACGAAGGCGGTTGGGGGAGCAGGGGAGGTGTGGGAGGGCGAGGGAGGTGATGGAAGAGGAGTGGAGTGCTCAAACAGGGTTTTGGAGGGAGATCAGGGAAGAGAGGTAGGGGTGAGTGAGGTTGTGAAGGGCTTTGTAGGTGAAGACGAGGAGCTTGTGCAGAATACGCTCAGGAAGAGGGAGCCAGTGGAGAGAGGAGAGGAGAGGCTGCACGTGGTCAAAGTGACGGGCTAGGTGGATGATCCTGGCAGCAGAGTTTTGAACAGAGATAAGGAAAGAAAGGTGGGAGTGGGGAAGGCCAATGAGGAGGACATTACAATAGTTGAGGCGTGAGATGACTAGGGTGTGGATGAGAGTTTTGGCAGAGAAGACAGACGGAAAAGGGCGGATCTTAGCAATGTTGTGGAGGGAGAAGCGGCAGGATTTTGCAACGGAGTCAATGTAGGGTTTGAAGGTGAGGTGCGAGTCGAAGATGAAGCCCAAGCTGCGAACTTGGGAGACAGGGAGGATGGAGATCCCGTCAATGGAAGAGGGAGAGGAAGGATTGGGAGGGAAAATCAGGAGTTCACTACGTATACTGGAAAGGTATGACTATACCTATCTTAACTAAATAGAAAACAATTAAGAAGTTTCAGTAAAATAAAGTTAGTTCAATAACTAACCAACCAATTATATTTATACTAAATTCTTTTAGTATAAAAATAAAAAATCATGGATTTGAAGTCTCTCTATGGGTGTCTTCAGACGTTACGAGATCACGGTGAACCACGGTGAATACCCACCTGTGGTCACTGTGTCTCGAACGTCTGTTTGCGGGGCGCCAGATGTTCGCCACGGTGAATCCCCACATGGGGTCTGTTTGAACCACGCTTCCCGGGCTAGCCGGGGGAAGGTCCCGGGAAGCGTGGTCAAACGGACCCCAGGCCGGGACCAATGAAAAGTCACGTCTGGCCATGCGCCACGGCCCCTGGCGGGATCCCGGGCCACGGCGCTTCCGGCCCGACGCGGCGGCTGCAATGGCCCCGCCACCTGCCCGTCTCCTCAGAGGGTGGGCGGCGGGGTGCGTGGAGGGGGCGGGGCCGTGCGGCCGCACGTTGCGCCGCGCGGCCCCGGCCCCTCCCAGTTTCCCCGCCGGGATCCCCCCGGCACGTCTGTTGTGGTGTTACGGGGTGACCCCGGCGGGGAACGAAGCCGGTGGTTTCAGTATGGGGCCAAAGGGCCCCATAACGTCTGAAATCACCCTATATTCAACTTTCTGTAACGCAATTACAACTTTCTGTAACAACAACATAAATTATACTGAATTTGGCTCCCCAGAGGTATTTTCATGGTTGGGGATAACATGGGGGAGCTCCCCCACCGCCCCCCCCAAGGAAACCTCTTTGCTAAGTGCCCAGCCTGGCTCATCCCAGTTCTGCTATGCAAAGTGCTTAGAAATCCCTGCGTGAGGGAACGATCTCCTGCTTTGAAGCAATACATTTCATCTTTAGGATGCTGTTTCTGCAACCGGTTCTAAGGTCCCCACCACCCCAGCCTGCCCAATACACACGCACACACTCTCTCCCTCCCCCACCCCCCAACACACACACACACACACACACACTCCCTCTCCTCTCCCCAACACACATGCACACTTTCTATCCCAAAACCGAACACGCACTGAACCACTTAATTTACCTTTTAATTTAACAGGTTAAGTCTATTTCACATCTCTACTGCTAACGCTACTATGACCAGACGCCCAATACTAATCACACTAATGGATTAGAATTCTCAGCATCATTAGAATTCTCAACAGAATTCTTTTTTTGTTTAAGAACTTTGATCCCTTCTTAATTCCTTGGTGATTTGCGTGCCATCCTTTTGTGTGAAGGTTGGACTAGAGTACATATTGCAGTGCCATCTCCTTATAATGCCTTACTGAATAGCGCACCACCCTTTTGAGTATGAAGATTGAACTAGAGTACATACTGCAGTATGAATCTAGACTATTCCTTCACAGTATCTGTAAAGAAGGTTGACATTGGCCATGGCTTCACGCACATGCGCAATGAGGCCAAACGTATGTCCCTACTTGTCTGAAACTACATGTCCCATCATGCTAGACACAACAGCATGCCCCTCCTCCTTATGCTGTTAGCAAAAAGGCAACAACAATCGCAAGCAGGGAGAGACAAACAAACAGCGAGGCAACCCGGTGGGGAGGTGGTGGTTGGGAGATCTAACCGCATAAGAGAACTATCTCCTGCTTTGAAGCAATGCACTTCATCTTTTGGATGCCTCCCTCTGCAAGCGCAGCCGGCTCTGGAAGTCCCTGTGGCCCCGGCCTGCCCAATGCACATGCACACACTCTCTTCCTCCCCCCCTCCACAACACACACACACATTCTCTCTCTCCCCAACACACACACACACACACACACACACACTTTCGCTTCCACAAACAAACACAATCAATGAACCACTTAATTTACCTTTAAATTTTACAGGTCAAGTCTAGTTCACGTTTCTAGACCAGACACTAGTTTAGACTAGAGTATAAACTCTGATGTCAGCTGCTACGTGTTGGGAGCTCAAGCGGGGAAGGATTTTTCGGGGGGGGGGAGCTGTATCCGGTCACTGTTTGCTGCTATGATTGTTTATTTCACTCCTCACCAGCAGCCTGCTACTCTTGTTTATTTCACTTCCCAGCTGCCTCAGCCCCTCAGGATTTCTTTCTATCCTCTCTAGGTCATCTGCTGAGTCTGAGCATGGTGATCGTTCCCTATTGTTATGCTCTGGAGGCAAGACCGACACTGCCACACTCCATTTGTCAGTTTCAAAGGCTGCTACTCTGGAACTGGATAGAACACCGGGAGACTTTTCTTCCTCAACATTCTACCCATAGACTAAAATGTATTTTTCACCAACCACTCCCCCAGAAAGCCAACCACCAAATGTATCTAAAATAGGCATGGGCGAACAGATCGCGGTTCGTGTTCGGCCGTTCGGTTTGGCCGCGGTCGGTTCGTGTGTTCGTGTTCAGCGGTTCGGTTCGGCCGCGTTCGGTTCCTGTGTTCGTGTTCGGTCATTCGGTCGTACCTCGCGTTCGTGTTCGCCCGTTCGGTTCGGTCGTTCGTGTCTCGGCTGTTCGTGTTCGGTTGTTCGGGCAGGTCATACGTTCGTGTTCGGCCATTCGGTTCATTCGCCATCGGGTTGTGCGTTCGTGTTCGGTCGTTCGGTGTTCGGGTGGTTCGTGCGTTCGCGTTCGGCCGTTCGGCCGGAAATGTCGCGGGAAGCCGTAAAATCGGCGTCGCGCCGGAAATTCGTGTGCGTG
>QEPC01009488.1:3027596-3045858 GCA_003113815.1 Sphenodon punctatus | reverse complement strand
TGTTCGGCCATTTCGTAGTTCGGTGTTCGGTTCCGTTCGGTGTGTTCGCCAGTTCGGTGTTCGGTGTTCGGTCCGTTCGGTGCGTTCGTGTTCGTGTTCGGTTGTCCGAACAGGCCGAGTTCGGGCCGAACACCGAACTACCGAACCGCGTTCGCCCATCCCTAATCTAAAACAAACAAAAGTGGACATAGGACCTCCAGACAGATCAAACTCAAGAATAAACCGTAAACCCATCCAATATAAAAGTCACCAAAACAGAGAAAAATGAACCATTTGATCTCTAAAAAAAATGCTATAATTTCTCCATTTTAAGACTGATTCCAACCAAACTTGCACAGTATCAACCCGTTACACCAAGGATCCACCATGCCAAAAACCGTGCTAATGTGGCAAAGCATGGCCAAAACCCAAACATTAGAATATTTACCCCATAAAGCACAAAGAGCTGCTTGCCTTAACTATAGAGGCACCCCCGTGCCTCTGTAATTAGGAAACTCCCACCAGATTCCCACCTGCACATATATTTTCATACCCTTGCAAAATTTACATAATTATGGACAAATGCAGGGGTTCTGTGCCCTTTTCTCTTGGCCATAAATACTTATGTGATCATTATCATTCTTAGCATCTGAATACTTCACATTCTCTAATGAATATTTACCCTCACAGCTCCCATCAGGCAGGGGATCAATATTATCCCTGATTAAAGTTGGTGAATGGAGGAAACTAGAAACTAAGGGCCAAATACCACAAATACTTACATGGGTGTTTAGCTTTACTCTCACGAGCAGTCACACAGTAATAAAGTTAAGCACCTGTATAAGTCTTTGAAGAACTTCAAAGAAGGTAACTTTCCCAAAGTTACACAGGGACCCTGTAGTGGAGCAGGGAACTGAACCTCAGACTCTCAGTCCTCAGGCTATTAACTTAACTGCTGTATCATCTTTTCTCATGTGTGCTTCTGTTCCATTACAATCCTTCAGCATTGAACCTTGACTCCCCCTTAGCCTTGCCTTCCATGTGCCTGTTCTCCCTTGTTCTTTCTGCTGTGAACCCTCAAAGTCTAACTTCTCCTTGCACCTCTGCCTTTCCCCAATCCACTGCATCATCCATTAACCTGAGAGCTTTCTAGGAGACGCCCCGTTGTCCCATCCTGACTTCAGGGAATTGTCAGCTGTTCTCTGAGGTCCAGCCTTCTGAAGCTCACTACCACCTCAATACACTGAGTCCCTGGCTAGGCAAGGCAGGGAGCAGCATTTCCCACCAAGTAAGGTCTGAGCTTGCAGCCAGTGTTCCCAGGCATGCCCTTCCCCAAGGGAGTATGCTTCCCTGCCTGTGCAATGGGACTTCCATTAGGCAAGGAGCATGAGAGATCTTACACAACTAGTAGGTAGAGCTCTTCTTGCTGCACAGGCTAGATGACTGAGCTGTTCATTAGCCATTGTAACAATTTTGAATGGTTCCTCTTCCTCACTTCCCTCTGCCTCCTGGGCAAGAGTAGCCAATCCGGTTAAGGGTTCCCATAGGTGATTTTAGGAAGTCGACATTGGGAGTTCCTAAAGTTTAGAGTTTCCAAACTTGGTCTGCATGACCCCATTTTGAAACAAATTTAAGCCCATGAATACAGGCAGCAACAAAGATATATAAAAGTCTATCAAAATATAAATCAGATCATGACCGCACCCCGGATGGTGTGATTCCACTTGGGGTCCAGACTCCCAGCATGGGAACCTTTGGTCTACATGGAGTCCTAAAAGCTAGTGTAATTCCAAGGGGAAAGAATAGAGCAACAGGAATACAGCAACAGGTTCTCTTTTAAATCGGTACTGAATCATTGCCCCAGAAAGGCACTAGATTAGAACCACATCTTTCAGATGTAATGCAAATCAAGAGAGAGATGTCAAAAGGATAAACAGCAGTCGGACAACTGGAGCAGTTAAACACGTTTGTTTATGCCTTTGGAACTATCTCCCTGAGTTTCCATGGCACTTGTAGCTGCATTCAATGGAGTCTCCTTGAGGTTCTCCTTGCCTCTAGCGAGGCAACTACACAATGGTCATTACTTTCACTGAAAATCAGTTCCAGCTCATATTTACCTCCCTCTTTCAGATTTCATCAGCTCCACTGGCCACATTAGTTTGAGCTGACGTAATTTTTTTGGCTATGCACAAATTTCTGCAAAGTTCTTTGGGACAAAAAGGGTTTGTGTAGTTTTCCGTGAGTGAATAAAATACATTATGTTGTTGAAAGTCATTCCAGTGGCAATTCCACTATGTGGAAACATTTGCTCAAGAATGGTGTTTGCATTGGATGTAAAGCACAATTCTGGATTTGAACTCACAACTGATTTTTGGCTTAGTGATAACTATATCTATAGAACACAAACAAATGTACACAAGAAAATAAGAGACTGATAGTTGAACCACACTGGCTGAATGAGACAAAGCACTTCCATCAGGTGCCAGTTGAATGATCCAGTGGGCTTAGGGACTAACTTTAACTTGTGAAACAAATGCAGTAGATCAGGAGTGAGAAACCTTTTCCCTCCCAGGGGCCACTTTAAAAATTAGTACAAGCTCTTAGGGCTGCATAGAAATTAGGGACTTAATGTGTGCACTCAGGAAAAGAGGATCCAGATGATGGATCTCTTCATGGCTCTCTCTCCTATCCTTGTGTACCTACCCTCATCTCTGCTCCCTTACCCTGAGCTCACTCTTTCATTGCTTTGGGGAAATACTGGATCTAGGAGTCAGTTCTAGGAACTGAAAAGGGACCAAATGAACACTAGCCTGAGGTTTCATTTGGCCGTCAGGCCTGAGGTTCCTCACCCCTGCAGTAGATGGTTCCTCTGATGTCACCCTGTGCTATCACCATAGATTTCCTCTTTTTGGCCAAATAGCAGTGGTATTGGAGCTGGGAAGGAACAAACTGAAAAGTAAATGGCAAATGCCATTATGAAACCTTGAAACGGCACTGATAGAAGCTGGAAATGCAAAGTTCAGGATGCAATCCTTCATCCATTACTGTCAACAGCAAAACTCCCACTTACTTTAATGGCAGAAGACTGCACCCCTAGCATAAGAAAAACAAAGCACAACATAAGGATGGTCATACCCGGTCAGACCAGAGGTCCATCTCCCTCTGGAGGGATGGAGCCATTGGTCAGTACCAGATGCTTCAGAGAGCCAGACTCAAGAGTGCTCTGTTTGCAAAAAGGCAAGATGATGTACACACATCTAAAAGGCAATGGCGTTTAGTCCCTCCCTGTCCACATCCGCCTTGCCCCCTCCCTTCATACCTTCAAATCTCTCCTTAAAACTCACCTCTTTCGCTCTGCTCTGTCTGACTCTTTATCCTGCTGAGCCACTATTCCTATACCTACGATCTGTTTACCCTTTTCCTTGCAACATGGACCTGCCTGCTGTCATTCTCATTGTAACCAAGCCAAGCATGTGCACTTGAGACCTCGCATCTTCATGAATGTTAGACCCCTTGTCTCTCCCTCTGTTCCCCTTCCTAAGTCTCTCCCCCAGCTCCTGTCTCTCAGATTGTAAGCCCTAGGGGCAGGGACCCTGTCTATTTTATTACTTTGTAAAGTGCCAGGTACA
Source organism: Sphenodon punctatus (assembly GCA_003113815.1). Lineage (NCBI taxonomy): Eukaryota > Metazoa > Chordata > Lepidosauria > Sphenodontia > Sphenodontidae > Sphenodon > Sphenodon punctatus. The sequence goes on along the minus strand of QEPC01009488.1, from coordinate 3,042,250 downwards.
CTGCTGGCGCTATATAAATGTTTGTTAATAATAATAATATTGTAACCATGCCAGCAAACCATGGGTTAACAACGTATGTCATAATGAGGTCTGAGTATGGTTTCCTTGCTCATCAAATTGGATGGCTTTGCAACCTACATCAAGAGTTTAAGCCACAAATACTTTACTGAACAAGAGCACGTGCTCTAGTTGCATTCCTTTGCTAGAGTGATAATGTCAAGACGCCAAGAGTTAGAACGGTGCTGCATGTGCATCAGGGGAAAGCGCAGATTAATGACAACAAGATAAATGGAAGTATGACATCTTCCCTGTCCCTTGCACAATAGGGGCCGAATCCAGCTTGCAGTTGAAGCTTTAATTGACTTCTTCAGGAGCAGGTTAGAGCAATTTGGGCAATACTCTAAAGAGTAATTACGGTATAGTTGGCATCTTGTTTTTGCTGGCACCTTCTCCCCAAACAAGCATCGCCGCAGAAGAACCAGTCCTCAAGGAAAATGAAAGTGATCAGTGCTTTTAATTAATAAAATTAAACTCCCAATGTCGGCTATTAACAGGGCATTATTAGAAAAATCTGTAGCTGAATTTACAGCCACTGAAGTTTTTCCTTTCCCTATCCAATAAGTCTAAGAAGAAATAGTCCATTATGTGATATACTGTTTACAGTCTTCCATTTAAGTGAATCAGTTAAATATATGCAGTGGATCAAATGTTAGTGACAAATTGATCCTTCTATACATTTTGGAGCAAATGACTGTCTCGGTGACGTCCACAAAATTAAATCACATTTCACCTTATAATGCGAAAAGGTAATTATCCATGTCAATTAGACACTCAATCACCGAGCAACTACAGTATAATTGACAAGGGATAATTACCTCGATCCTAAATAAAGTGTTGTCAGTCTGAGAAGGATCATGTGAGGAATGCCTGGCATCTATGATAAGGTTTGATTTTTGCTTGCAGACCGGCATCTTGCTTTTTGAACATTTGACCTAGACATTCTGGCCAAAGTAAATGAAAACAGGCAGCCTGTTAAAACAGAGCTCTGTTTCTGCTATTCTTTCCAAACCTCTGATGAGAATGGAGAATTTGAAAAACCCTGGATAAGAAAAAGGCTTTATTTGGCTTGGGCAAGTTACTGGAGCCGTCAGAAAATGTCAGTGAAGAAACAATGGACCTAACTATGTACTCAGTTCAGTTTTACATTTGTGTAACTCCATGGAGCTCACTGGAATTACTTCCAGTTTACTCAGGTATAAATTAAAGCAGAATCTGGCCTAAAGTCTGCATCCCTGGGAATTTTTAGTGCTGCTATAAACATCTGTTGGCCTGGAGAAGAGAGAAAGTAAAAAGACACGCAAATTTAGAGGATGTAAAGAATGTTCTTTAGACTAACTTGCAAAGTGTTCTTTAGGTCATGAACTGCAGATTAAGCCTTTCCCTTCCCCCAAACTGTGTGATGTTCTGATCCGCAGTCCATAGTTTAGGAAATGGTTTGTGGAGATTCATCAGGCAGAGGCCCATTAAATCAGGCAAATAATCTCAACAGAAGGTCTAGAGGAGTGTCTTGTAAAACACACCACAAGCCTTCTGAATTCAAAAGGGTTCACACGCAGAAGATGCAACAATGATAGATGACAGGGCAAGAAGATATTGGTGAGATAGAGTCATACAAATGTTTTCAGCATGGAGAGTTGACCTGTCCTGAGAAGAACTGAAGAAATATATCAAGGCAGAGAAGAGGAGGAAAAGGTCTTCAGGGGCTGCGGGGTCCCTCTTGTCAGTCTAGATGGAGGATTGTACAAGGAATAGATTTCTTTTTAAATGGCTTGTTTCTTTTAGAAGTTATTTCATTTTGGAATTGCAGTTGCTCCATCTAGTGGTTATCGATGAAGCTTTCTCCCCCAAATCATATCAATTCATTGCTCACTCTTTGTTGGTAAGTGGCTTTGCTCATCAAGTTACCGCAGGAGCAATTATCAAAACACATTTCTTAATTTTGAACAGCTATCAGACGTTTGCATTTACTTAAGTAAACTGTTCAAATGCTGTTTAATAGTTTTAATCTGGTGACTTTTAATCAGAAAATAAAAGCTCAGATCTATGCTATTCAGGTATCAGTTACGGCACCAGCCAATGGCAGCTGCTTTGATAACTTTCATATAATAAATTTAATATGCTAATCAGATTTATTCAAGGGACGTGACCATTGGTCATTGACAACAAACAACCAAACAGATACAATTACAAATATAAACAACACCAAAAGATAAGAATAAATAACACTAATACAATTAAAAACACATACAAAAGAGGAAAACCAACCCAGCGCAAAAAAGTACAACCCCCCAAAATAGTGCTAATCTGAATGTTTTGTATCCATCTATAAGTGATGGGCAGTCACCATTCTGTGACTTTTAAAATACAGTCTAACAAGTTATTTTGTTTTCCAAGATATGTGGTAGGTATCTGTGCACCTAAAGACTTACACACTTGCTTAACTATTTACGTTCTTGCAGTCTGGCACATAACTAAGGATTTTCATGGACTGTGGTCTTAGAAAGCATACAGGACAATCTTGATCAAAATATGTTATCAAAGACTTAATTGATAATGTTTGTTTGCTGCAGAGGTATAATGCCAGATTCTAGACAGGTCATCAATGGTTCAAACACAGAGCGCAGTATGCAGATCTGAAAAAAAATGGGGAAATATTTATTTACTGATTACCACAGGGGGGAATAGAGGTATTTTTTTTTAAAGAAGTAGCAATACAAAAATTAAAATAAAAAAGACAAGAATAGTAGATAGTGTTCATTCAATATTTAAGAATAGCTTGATGAAGAAACTGAGCTATCAACAAAGACATGTAATAAATTAATAAATCATTAATAAAACTTGATGGGCAACATAGAACACAAATGACATAGAAAATGCAATCTCGCTCTCTGGCTAAAGAAAATTGTACCAGAAACTCAACACTGGGTGAAAATAGACATGCCGACCCAACTTTAACACCACTTTAACACCAATTTAACAATTCGTATGCCTATTACAGGGCTGTATTGGTGCCCTATGCTGCCCTGCAACATGCATCAGAAATGTTAAAGTGGTGTTAAAGTGGAGTTAGTGTTATGTCTGTTTTTACCCTGAAGCTATTATAATGCAAGGGAAATTGGGATGGGCGAACAGATCGTGGTTCGGGTTCGTCCGTTCGGTTAGGCTGCATTCGGTTCGTCCGTTCGGTTCGGCTGCTTTTGGTTTGTCCGTTCGGTTAGTTCGCCGGGTTCGGGTTTGGCCATTCAGCTGTTCTGTTCGGCCGTTCGGGAAATGTTATGGGTGGTTTTTTTGCTTTTTATATGGGTTTTTTGGTTTTTTATTGGGTTTTATATGGTTTTCTTTTGTTTTTAATTTGTTTTTTTGGTTTTTATATGTGTTTGGTTTTTTTAATCTAATATTATATATATCTAGCTACACTAAATCTAACTGCTATTAACTATTCTAAATGCTATGAACTAAATGGATTATCTAATAAATACACAGGCCTACTCCTACAAACACTTAAACTAAATCACTAACGCTATCTCTATCACTAAGCTAGCGCCTACAACTACTATTCCTAACCTATCTATCTAGCTCTCTATATCTATATCTCTCTCTCTATATATATATGGGATGGGAGGAGGAGAATCACAAACACAAGGTTTCAGTTTAAGGTTTAAGTTTCATTTCAGTACAAAACTGAAATGAAACTTAAAGCAATCTAATAATCCTACTCAATGCCTGCTGTTCAGGAACAGTGACTAGCTCAGAAGGTGTTGGGAAGGGGGGAGGCAGATAGTTTCATTTCTTGCAAGCCTCTCCACCCCTGGTGCCTGGAAGTCTGCTCCTCAGTGACTAGTACTACCCCTCCCTGTCACCTTACAGTGAACCTTTTTTTGCCACCCAAACTCACCCTAACGTGATCCGAACTGACTGAACTGTTTGGCCATTTCGCCGTTCGAAGTTCTGTTCTGTTCGGTATGTTCGTGCTCGTGTTCACGTTCGGTTATCCGAACAGGCCGAGTTCGGGCCGAACTCCGAACTGCGTTCGCCCATCCCTAAAGGGAAAACATACGAAAAAAGTCCTGGGAGTAATTATAGTGGGAGTATGAGGTGCATGTAGAATTTTCAATCCCCACAATTCTAGACATATGGGGTTGGAACTTCTGTGGGTCAGTGTTCCCCACAAATTTTAGCCCAAAGTTACTCCTCATACTGAATGATAGTGTATAAAGAGCTTTTCACTTGCCTAAAAATAAAAAAGGATACATACAGAAAATGGAAGGAGGGGCAAGTAATGAAATAGGGATGTCTATAAAGAGATAGCATGAATGCATAGGGACAAAATCAGACAGGGAAATGTGTGAAAAATGAGTTTCAACTGGCTGTAAACGTTAAAGACAAAAAAAGTCCCTCCTCAAAACCCCCTCTTCCGCTCCGTCCTTCCGAACTTCTGCTAATCATCCCCACCCAGGATTATCCCCCACCTGTTATCTGCAAACTCCCAATGTACTGTAACCAAGCCAAGAGCGTGTACCTGAGTTCCCGCATCCTCATGATTGTTGCATCCCTTGTCTCTCCCTCTGTTCTCCCTTCCCTGTCTCCCCTCCCTCTGTCTTTAGATTGTAAACTCTCGGGCAGGGACCGTGTCTATCTTATTCTCTGTAAAGCGCCAGGTACATTGCTGTCACTATACAAATGCTTATAATAAAATAATAATAATACATCAGAGGTAGAAGAAAAGGCACAGAAACTGTGGGTCTGCTGATAGGTGAAAACGATGAGTTGCTAAGAGAAGACACAAAGAAGGTGGGGCTACTCAATGCCTACTTTCCCTATTTTGTGAAGATTGAAGCAAAGTCTGACCAGATGATGCACCCTATGGTGCAGAAGGAGCCAACTGATGAAATTTCATAAACTGCCAGCAATTTTACTTTCAAAGTTCTGGATGATAAGTGAGGTTCTAGAAGACTGGAGAATGGCTAACATAGCGTCCATGCTTATAAGAGGGGAAAAGATGATCCAAGAAATATAGACCTGTCAGCTTGACCTAACTGCATGGGAAGTTACTAGACCAACTTAATCTTGTACGCCTTTGGACAATGAAGGGGTGATTACTGGCTGTCAGCATGGGTTTTAACAAGACCAAACCAACCTATTCTCCTTTGATAGGATAACTGGTTTGGTGGAGAAAGGGGACAAAGTGGATATAATTTACCTGGATTTTAGTAAGACTTTTGACACAGTTCCACATGACATCCCCATAAAGAAGCTGGAGAATCACAGCCTAGTTCGAATTACCATATGGTGGATATGTAACTGGTTGAAGGACTGCAAGCAAAGAGTAATAATTAATAAATAATATCAGATTGGTAGGCGGTCTCAAATAAAGTTCCACAGGGTCCTGCTTTGGGTCCAGTGCTGTCCAATATTTTTAATTAATGACTTGGATGCAGGAATAGAGAACATACTTGTGAAATTTTCAGGTGATAACAAAATTGGGGGGACTGCAACACACTGAAGGATAGGCTAAAACTTCAAAATGATCTTTAACAATTTGGAGAACTGAGTTTTAACCAATAAAATGAAATTTAATAAGGAAAAATGTAAGGTATTACACACAAGACAGAAAAACCAAGGACGTGAATACAAAATGGGGCATAAGAGGATTAGCAACAGCATGGCAGAGAAAGATCGAGGAGTAGTTGTGGATCACGGACTGAACACAAGTGAGCACTGTGGTGTGATGCTGTTGGTGCAAAGGTGGCTAAATGGCTGCTTCAGCAAGAAAGCATTTGATACAAAGCACAAGAAGTCATTGTGCTACTCGACTCAGCTCTGGTTTTGCTCCAGCTGGAGGACTGCACTGAGGCTGCTTTCCCACGAGCAGCCTCTTCACGTAAGCTCCCTTCCCACGAGCAGCCTTTGGCACCACAGGAGCGGGCGCTATTCAAATGCAGCGCACCTCCCATCTCGTGGGAAAGGAGGAAGTGTGGCTCTCCCGCCGGCAAGCTCCCTCATCGGACTGTAGTGAAATCCTACCCTGTTCCATGCATGTGCCTGCTGGTGGGAGAGCCACACTTCCTCCTTTCCCATGAGACAGGAGCTGCACTACATTTGAATAGCGCCTGCTCCTGCGGTGCCAAAGGCTGTGTAAGCAGCCCAAGTTTGGGATTCCTCTTTTTAAGAAGGCCATAGAAGAGTTGGAGAGCGGAAAGCAAAAATGTTGGTACAGAGAAAAGCAACAAAGATGATAAATGGTTTGGAAGACCAAATATAGGAGGAAAGGGTGACTGAGCTGGGGATGAAAAATGGGCTGAAGGATAGAGTGGGTGGAGGACTCCCTTGTGTCAGAAGCAAGGAAGTGGGTAGGAGGGATTTTTTTTCTAGCTACTTTTCTGGTAAATCTGCCTTTGGAAACGCCAGGTTTGGGAAATATTCTCTGGCTGCCTTTATCCTCCAGGAACAGTTAGTTTCTAGGTAGTTCCCAGTTCTGGGGGTGGGATTGTAACCATAGGGGACTGGAGGGCAGAGATGTTGGGGGAGGGTGGGTGGACAGTGGCACAGCTTGTACCTGTTGGCAGTGAGAGGTCTGGCAGGGGGCAGAGGAAAAGTCATTGTGGATGCAGGGGAAGGCAAGTGGTGCCTATTCCCCTGTGCCTCACTGCCCCTGTTTTGGGATACGTAGGGTCAAGGCTAGTGGAGAGAGTGGTCTGTCGCTGCTGTTTAACGCAAGGTCAGTGGTAAATAAAACATCAGATGCCTCTGATCTTATTCAAGACGAAGCTGCCAACCATGCCTATATTACAGTGACCTGGCTGGATGAGACATCTGGGGCTGTAATGACCCAGATGGTGCCAGCTGGGAACTCCAGACAGCATCAGCTTTGGACTGGAGGTTGGAGGGGTGTTTATCTGTACAGAAAATCTGGCCTGACAAAAAGTACCCGGTGTCTAACTTGTCCAACATAGAGTGCATCCACTGGGGTGGCCACTGATGTATCCCCAGAATAAAGGACATCTTACTACAAGGGGAGAGCACCTGTTCTCAGCGGATGAAACTTATGAGCCCCAGCTGGGACCAGTGTGGAGCCATGCTCTGCAGTGATCCTGGCTGGGGCCTGTCATTTTCAAGGGCTGGTGTACGCTTCCCCCTCCCAGCGCCTCTCAGTAGGGGTGTTGTGGGGGGTGGGAAGTGGCCTTTCAAACTTACAAGCCCCAGATGGGACTACTGCAGAGAATGGTGCAGCTGCAGCTCCAGGATCCCTTCCCAACCGTCACGTTCACCACCATGCTGCTGATGTCACTGTTCCCGCTCAGAAGTCATGTGATCATCACTTCGGAGGGGGGGGGGGGAAGGGGCCAGTGCTGGAAGCATCAAATACTGGACAAAAATGTATCCAGAATAGACAAGGGACAAACTCTTCAGAAAACAGGACTGTCTGGTATAAAACCGGACTGATATCCACCTAGCACCTACCTTGCGCCTGAGATTTGGGATAGATTGAGGATTCTGCTGGTGCACTGGCCACCCTGCTGCACAGAAGACTCCTTAACTGAACTGACAGAGTTGGTCTTGAGGACACCTAGATTTATTGTCTTGAGTGACAATGCCACGGGCAACCTTTTAGGGCTAGGGTGCGATTTCATGGCTTCCATGACAACCATAGTTCTATCCCAGATAACAACTGGCCCGATGTACAAACTGGGACACACTTTGAACGTAATATTTTATGCTCAGGTTCATCAAAGCCTGAGGTAGAATAATAATGATATTAAAGAAGAGGCCAAGCCATTGAAGCCAGCTTTGGAAATCCTAAGCTCAGTGGTAGCATACCATACTAGTTATATCATATAGCAGTAGCCCACTTATTATTTCCTGAATTCTAAGAAGGAGTTACCCCAGAATGCAGCAACCCATATGAACGTTCAGGGGTAAATTACCCTAAGCTAAAGCACTTTACCCTGTGGTAAAGCACTTGAAGGGCTGCATGCCCAGCCCACCTATCATTGATTTCCCATTGATTTACCATGTCCTCGCGTATTGAATGGACTCTCCTACTCATTCAAGTGTAGGCAGTTATTTGTAAAGACAACATTAAAAACACAAGCATTGCAACTCTGTCCACCATCTTTTCCACAAATCTCCCAGCTTCAGAAGCAAGAACAGGGCCGGCCTTAGGATTTTCGGGGCCCAGGGAGAAGATAAAATGCAGGGGTCCTGCGGGCTCCACCCCCTGGGGGGCAAACTCTGAGGTGCCCTTAAAGTGGTCATGTTTGGGGCCCCACTGAGAGGGAGACAACCTGTCCTGGTGTAAATAGAGGCCACTGCGGGGCCCTCAGAAAGACAGGGCCCTGGGGTGGCTGCCGCACGTCACCCTGTGGTAAGGCCGGCCCTGAGCAAGAATTTGTTTACGGATAGATTTGATGATCACCTAGAAAACTCACCCTAAGCGTTTCCTTACCTTTTTCTTGTACTTTAAAATGGGGAGTTTGCCTTTTCTTAATGTAATGGAATGTATAAAACCTCACAATATTGATTTCCTGACAATTGTTGAAAAGAGCAAGCAAGAGATGAAAGCTCCATTGTTTATTTCCATTTCTATTGGCTGCATTGTTAAAAAAAATATCTTTTACAAATTATAGAAAATCAAAGCAGCATCTTGAAATGCCTGACTTGTATATATTTGTATGTCGACGCAGTAACTTAGAAGCATCTGAACAATTTAATATTTTTGGTCACACTGCATTTGAAATTACAGAACAAGAATAGTATTCAGTTCATGCTGTACCAGAGATGCTATCACCATCCAACTTAACCACAGCATCCTAAATAGGAATAGACTGCATTGCACCAGCTAAATAAGGGGGTGTCTGAAATGGCAGCTGAAAGGATGCTTTGAAAATCATTCTACAGATCATGGCTTTGCTGGCAGTGTTCTCAAAACTGTAATTTGCATCTGCAGCCCAACCCCTGGTTTATTTTAAGGGGGACATTCAGAAGGGCCGATAAACTTGAAGGATAAACCAGATCAACCCCAAGTAGGGTGGCCATACCGCCCCTTTAAAAAAGGACGCTCATGAAAAATACATGGTGCAGGGCTGCACTGGAACCAATGCAACCCTGCAACATGTATTTTTCATAAGTGTCCTCTTTTAAAGGGGAGGTATGGCCACCCCAACCCCAAAGGCCTTGCCTATAGCTACTTCCAGAAGTACATTTTCTACATAGCAAAGCATTGACAAACACCCGTGTGACACTGCCAGTATTTGCATAATCCTGCTTTCACACGTGCATCCATTTGTGTGTTTATCTCATCACCCCCCCCCAGTTGTTACCCAAGGATGCATTTCACAAGCTCGCAGGGGCATAGCACTCTGAGGTTTTTAGCTCAAGTTCCCACAGGGCATGCCATGCCAGTGTAGTCATTTGATGGTGTTTCTCCAGGGCAGGTGAGAAGCAGGTGATGTGTGTGTGTGTGCATGTGCATAAAGACCTTGCTGCTGCTTCACTGCAGCACAGTGATGGCTGATGGACTTTTAGGTTGGTAGGCACGGGGCGGGGTCAGAGTTAAAATTTCATGTTTACATGATCGATGGAATAGACCATACAATGAATGCAAAAAACAACACAGTGTATGCAAAATAAAAAAACTACACACTGCTGGTGGCATATAATAATGAGCAAAATGTAAAGCTCTGTGTGAAGAAATCAAGGATGGAAAACCAGCATTTGCTTCTGTAGATCAGATGCTATGGGGAAAAAAAAAATTGGCAGCTCAAGGCTTCAAGTTTTTTTAAAAACCAAATTCAAATCCAAACCAGGATTTCTCCACCAAACAATTTTAAATCAGTTTTAAAAAGGGGTAAAACCACAAAAAATCAAGCAGGAAGGCCTCCCCCACCCTCCCATGCTCAGGATTAAAAACCAAACTAGGATTGCTCCCTGAAACCATTTTTAGTCAGCTTTAAAAGGGGCAAAGTCAAGAAAAATCAAGTAGGAATAGCCCCTCCCCTGCTGCTGGAATGGGGCACCAAGAGAGAAATCATGTAGGAATAGCTGCCTCCACTGAAAAAAAGAAGTAATAAAGAGTAACTCTTCATTTTACCTGATCTGAGGAAACTAGTATTTAACCAGAAAGGGGGAACATGCTGCTGCAATGCTTTTAAATAAGAGAGCTGACTCCTTCCCCAGTGCCCTCCCCTTACCCTTTCTCTTGCCCAGATTGGCTAGTGTGACTTTATTTCCCCCCCTCCCCCCAAATGAACTAATTCATTGGATTCCTGCATCCTGCTCCACAGGCTCTTCTGTACGAGAGGGGTAAAATACGGGCAAAATTGCTTTCATCCTCCCTCTCCCACCTGCTCTGTGTCTAAGTCACTCCCCAGTTCCCCCCTCCCCTGGCCAGGACACCTGAAGCCCCAAAATCACTAACCTGACCTACCATGGCGCTGCCATTGCCCCCTCGCACACGCGCAGCAACAAACAGTGAGAAAACAGTCACTGTTTGGCATGCGCGAAGGCTGCAAGGCAATTCTCTGTGGACTCAGCAGCCCCACACATGTGCAAACAGTGTTTTCTCACTGTTGCTTCTGCTGCTTCAGGAGCAGGGGGTAATGGCAGCACCACAGTGATCATGTTAGTAACTTAGTGCTGCAGCAACAGCGCAGCTCTGGGGCACTTCTTGGGGCTCCGCGCTGGGGTTCTTCGTGGGTCCCTGAATGTAGAACCACTTCTGCTGCAGCATGGCCATGAGAACGCCACCAATGACTGACATACGCTCAGCTGTCCTTTCTTTCAAATACTTGAGTGGGGGCCTGTTACCTTGTTGCTTGGGAGGCAGCATTTGCTACCTCATGGTTGATTCTACCTCTGATGAGGTGTCTTTTCTTCACCCCCACTCCAGACTAAAGCTGCAACCGGGTACCCGGCCAGTTGAGCACCCACTGAATCTGGGGTGCCCGACTTGCCCCAGTTGTGTTTGAGCACCAACTGGTACCCGAATGCGGCCTGATGGACTACCTGACTCCCCAGCCGACTGAACTCACTGCTGGGCTGATGCTTCTCCAGTCCTGGTTGCTGTTCCAAGCTTGCCGTTCCCTGCTCCTCACTGGCCTGCACACTGCTCAGCTGAGCTGGGGACTTCCTCGCTTGGCTTTTTCTGAGCTGGGGCAGAGAGGAGCAAGGAGACCTCTTCCCACCTGTGTGCACCCTCCCTAATGGGTCCCTAGTTCCCATGGGGGACCCATATCAGGGGTACACATGGGTCCCGTGCGCACCCCCATTTTGGGTCCCCTGGGAACCCAAAGGACCTAACCTTCACGCAGGTGGGAATAGGCCTCCTTTCTCCCTCCTCCCTCAGAAAATCCAAGTGGGGAAGTCCCCAGCTCAGCTGAACAGTGTGTGGGCTAGGAAGGAGCAGCAAGCCTTGAGCAGCAACCAGGAGTGGAGGAATAGCAGCCTGCAGCAGTGGAGGAGCAGCAGCCTCCTCCACCGGTGATGAGGTTAGTCAGTCACAGGAGCTGCAGGTACTGGGATCGGCATCTTGGGGTGTTCCAGGGCATCCTGAGATGCCCCAGTAATACATGCATTTTTTGGCACTGGGTACCCGATGAGAGGCTGGGTACCCGATGAGAGGCTGGGGTCATCAGGTGCCTGCTGGGGGTACCCAAAAATGCAGGTATTACCCGCGAGTAGCAAATGTGTTACCTGCTGCAGCTCTACTCCAGACTCATCCATTATTTTCTCTCATCTCTACATCTCTTTTTTCACAGTTGATTCCTGTAAGCTGTGTGGCCTAGCATGGTGTTTCAAGAATAGGCCCCTTTAAAATCAGCCATGCTACTCACGTTCACTGCCACCAAACATAGGTTTAGTACGAGTGTGGTCCCAAGCAGCAACAGAATGGCATAACCATCTTGCTTCTTAAGCTAGGCCCCTTCAGCTCTGGGACATCCAGGTAAGCGTCTGGCAAGCTTGTCAGACTAACCTTCACGCTTCCACTCTTCCGGGTGTACTGAGCCCCTGCGTGGTCCCCAAGCCTGGCTTTCCTTGCCAACCATACCTCACTGTTTATAATCATTTTTGTCATAGAGAAAATCACCTCACTATTCACTAGGCTTATTACAGGTAGTTCTGTTCCCTCGGACAAACCTGGGAAGCTTTCAAGTTCATCCTCTGGGTGCTACTGAATCACTTCTTCTCTCATATTCCTTCCTGCTCCACACTGCTCAGTATCTGACCCTCTCACATCGCCTTAGCTAGCAGTCAAATTTTCTTTGCTCCATAGGAAGCTTTCGGTGCAGATTACTCAACAGGCTAATTTGCATATTTGAAGGTACTTTGCATATAACTCTAAATTTAAGCATATTGTCAACACACCCTGCCGATTTCTCATTTAATTTATTATCAGTATAGATGTTTAATCACCTTGCTTGAATTAGAAGCTAAAACCAGACAGCTTGACTTTAGTGGTTTTTCATTAGAGGAATTACTTACTTGGGGGGCAAAATAGCCTTATTCCAAGTATTGCACTCCTTGATGAGCGGTTCGTCGGAGCATATGATGGTGCCCAAATGCTATGGAGACAGACACTTACCATCTGTAACTTCTTTGGAGTAATGATAATTTGGACTCACGCTAGAGTAGTACACAAAACATGTTGATGAACAATCCATATTACTATTTGCATTTCTTTCAAAGGTGCAGCACAAATGGTTAGAGCTACCTTTCCTGTTAATACAGGGATCTATTAATACTTTGAATGTCAAAAGAATTGGTTGGAAATGCTCATGAACCAGAATTCAAAGGACAAACACAACAGTCATTTTTGCAGTAATGAGGCCTCTCAGCTCAGAATTGGTTTTAGATAATGGAATCTGATCTGTTCCAGTAATTCTGCCTATAAACATAGCCTTTAAAAAAATAAAATAAAAAAATACCAGGGCTTGCTGCCAGGTTTAGTGACAGTTATTATTTTTCATGCTTATACAGAAATACAAAAGACAATGAAATCTGCAGGAAGTGCAAGTTTACTTTAACATTTGTCAACATTTGTTGGACCAGGAAAATAAACACAGGACCTGATAATTTGATCTACCAACAGTGCATCAGGCATGGTACTTACTAATTATTATGGCATCCCTGTTCACAGTGCTATTGTTAAGGGTCTGTCAGAGTTTTCAGGCTGAATCCTCCACTTTCAGGGAATTCTGTTGTAACTTAACTATATAAATTTGTTGTTGGCTGAAAGCTAGGGCCTGATCCTGCAAACTTTTCTAAGTAGCCTTCTAATTTCTCCAAAGGAAGATAGATGGAATTAGACCTGGAATTAGAGCGGAAATGAAAATCTGTGGTGAATATCTTATTCATGGAATTTTCCCAACTCAAATTGTGTCAGCTGAAATTGATAATAATCTCTATTCAGTGCCTGCTTTGTCAGATATCTGTTTAGGATATTTTGGTTTGGTTGTTTTGGTACTATTAGCACTCTTGTGCATGCACAGTCACCAAAATGAAGGAACTGGAACAACCAAACAAACAGATATATAAATATTCATTTCAGTTCTGAATATTATTTGGATATTCAGATAGCTAACATCCATGAATTAGGGATGAAACGAGTATCTGCGCAAACAAGAATTCCTGACGAAACTGTCTCTTGTCTTGGTTGAATCAGGAACCAAGCGGTACCCATCCACTTCCCGATCAATTTCCCATTTCCCTGCTCAAGTTTGCTGGTTTCCCAGGTTAATGTTACTGTTTGCTACTTTTCCATCAATTTCTATTTCCGACATAATACTGATGCAATACCATAATTTCTGTCTGCATTCTCTGTGAGATGGGATAGATTTATTCAGTTTATCATCAACTCTGTTATTCTAGTTTATTCTGTATTTCACTTCTAATGGATGGAAATATGGAAGTAAAACAGAAACATGGTAATACAGTAAATCAATAACTCAGAAATCTGGTAACAGGAAAAGTCAGTAAATCGCTACCGTATTTCCCAGTATTTCAGGAAATCAAGTACCCATATCAGTAATTGGGAAACTGTTTGGATCTATACCCATTCCTGAAATTGCAGAATTACCCATGAGTATCAATTTAGCTACTCATTTCAGTCTTACAAATATAAATTCCACTATTTCTTTGAGTTATACCCTGAATTTCAGAGCAACAGAGGAAGAACTGTATATCCCTGGCACTTCAGTCTGTCTATTTAATCTCTTTCTCCACATGGAGACACCTTGCAGGAGCTGCGAGAGCAGAAGTACAGGGCATGGAGATGGACACATGTCCATATCAATCATCTTCTTGCCATATGCAGAGCTGGGATGGTGGAAATGGTGTGGGAGGGTTACTGAACAAAATCCAGAGATTGTGAATGGAGTTCAAGACCTGTACCAGAGTGAGAAAATGGTCCTGGGCATTAAGCACTTTGAAACATACCAACCTCAGTCAGAAACAACATATTGTGTATTATATATTGTGCAGCCCCTTCTCTCTTCGCTTCACTGGCTTCCCCTTCCTGAACGAATCCTGCACAAGCTCCTAGTCTTCACCTATAAAGCTCTTCACAACCTTGCTCCCCCCTACCTCTCTGCACTTAT
>QEPC01009488.1:2951838-3024147 GCA_003113815.1 Sphenodon punctatus | reverse complement strand
GGCAGTCATTAAGGCTGCCTTCCGCCAGCCGTATCTGGTGCGTAGGCTGCATCCGTTCGTCTCTGGCCCAGACCTGGCCTCCCTCATCCATGCCTTCGTCACCTCGAGGCTCGACTACTGTAACGCGCTCTACGTGGGGCTTCCCTTGTTCCTGGTCCGGAGGCTTCAGCTAGTGCAGAATGCGGCGGCTCGTCTCCTTATGGGGACGGGCCGTCGGGAGCATATTACACCTGTGCTCCGAGCTCTGCACTGGTTGCCGATAGCGTGCCGAGCCAGGTTCAAGGTTTTGGTGTTGATTTACAAAGCCCTACATGGTCTGGGCCCCTCATACCTCAGGGACCACCTTGCCCTCCATGCCCCAGAGCGGCTCCATCGGTCTGCCGGGGGTGCCTTCTTGGAGGTCCCCCGGGTCAAGTGCGGGGCCACAATGGAGAGAGCATTCTCGGTGGCCAGGCCGCGGCTTTGGAACTCCCTTCCGGAGGAAGCTCGCCTGACCCCTAGTCTGTTGACATTCCGGCGAAGTTGCAAAACCTGGCTGTTTTCCCAGGCCTTTGGGGAGGGTGGCGGTAGGGTGAGGGTTTTTTTTTAGTTCCCCCACCTGATTTGTTATTTATTATATAGTATGATTTTTAGCCCTGTTTTAATAATTTTAATATTATTATGAAATGTTTTAAATTGTTTTTATTGTTTTTTATCTGTTGGAAGCTGCCCCAGGCTGCTTTGCAGGAGGGGTGGGGTATAAATTCAGTAAATAAATAAATAAATATTGTAACAGTGTCTCCAAAACCCAACAGTGTACTCAGGCACCCCAATCCTTGAAGTATCCTCAGAAGAGCGCTTTGAGGATTGGCTGTAAGATAGACTGCCTCTTTCAAAAATTGGGTACCATATAAACAAAGTGCAGAGTCGACTCCATGTAGAACACCTTACTTCCATTAAGGAATTATCACAGGAGCTTGGACTCCCATCAAGAACAACAGATAACACACAGACGATTTTGTAAGCAAAATTGTGGGAGATTGTGAAAGAGGATACGAGCCTTCATTGGGCCTTGGAAGAAACTGTATTTCCCCGGAGGGAAGCATGAAGTCAGAAGGGCATCCTGTGAACATTTTTCAGAATGACGACTCAGGTCCTTATCCAGGGACCCGTGTTCACTGCACTTTCTTCATTGGCAGCAATGGGGAAAAATCAGAGAACAGAGGTTGCTGCCCTGATCATATCGGTGGATGCAATCCTTTGCTATTAATGTCAGTGGGAGTTGAGCTGCTGACTTTAATGGATGGAGGATTGTTCCCTACATCTGCATTAGCATAAATACAATAAGAATAGGTCATAACTGCCCCCTTAAGAATGGTTGTGTACCTATGCCGTGGCGGTGCGGGCAGCAAAGAACGTTTTCTTTGCTGCACTCATTGTGTCCACTAAGTCCTGCCTGGCAGACCTTTTCTGGGTGGTGAGTCCGGCCTCCGGGTGGTCAGTTCGGCCTCCCTCTGCCTGGATTTAGTCATCAAATGTCCACTGTGATTTGTTTGTGGACTTTTTTTTACGGATAAAATTGCTCAACTCCACCACAGTTTTGATGCAACATTTTTAGCAGTAGGTGATCCAGAGGTAGTAGAAGCCCCGTCTTGTCCTGTTTCGTGGGATGAATTTCAGGATGTGTCACCCTCAGATGCGGGGGATGCTCTTGGGACTGTTAGAGCCACTTATTGTGAACTAGATCTATGCCCGTCCTGGCTGGTCAAGGCCAGCTGGAAGATATTAGGGCCATTGCTGGTGGGGATTGTCAATGCCTCCCTTGGGGAGGGCAGGGTGCTGGACTGTTTCAAGGAGGCTGTGATGAGGCCCCTGCTCAAGAAGACATCATTGGACGTTGGCATCCTGGCCAGTTATCAGCTGGTCTCTAACCTTGCCTTTTTAGGGAAGGTTATTGAACGGGTGGTGGCCTGGCAGCTGCAGGAGCATCTGGACTAGATTAATTTTCTTGATCTCTTGTAGTCTAACTTTTGTCCGGGATATGGCACGAAGATTGCTCTTGCAGCCTTGGTCAATGACCTCTCCCGTGAGTTGGAATGGGGTTGTTCGACCCTGTTGATCCTGTTAGATCTCTCTGCTGCACTTGATATAGTTGATCATGAGTTGTTGGTGACTCGGCTGCGGGACCGGGCAGGGATTGGCAGAACCGTTCTTGAATGGTTCCACTCTTTCCTGGCTGGGGGAACCCAGTGTGTGGTCCCGGGTGATTTTTCATCTTCTCCCCGGGGCCTCAAGTGTGGAGTCCCACAGGGTTCTATCCTGTCCCCTCTCTTTTTCAATGTGTATATGCAGTCTTTGGGGGAGGTTGTTAGGGAGTTTGGCATACAATATCATCAATATGCTGATAACACCCAGCTATATCTCTCTTTTTCATCCAACTCAGACCCGGCAGTCTCGGTGCTTACCCAGTGTTTGATGGCTGTGGGGGATTGGATGAGGGTGAGCCTCCTGAAGCTAAATCCTGACAAGACGGAGGTCATAGTTGTGGGGAAGGCCGGGGGAATGGTGGCCCCCGTCATTGATGGGGTCCGTCCTGCCCTGGTATCTCAGGTTTGGAGTCTGGGGGTGCTCCTGGACCCACAGCTCCATCTGGATGTCCAGGTGGCGGCTGTGGTAAAGGGGCATTTTGCCAATTACATCTGGTGCATCGACTTCGGCTGTATGTTTCGGACTTGGATCTGGCCATGATCGTCCATGCTTTTACCTTGAGACTGTACTACTGTAATGCACTCTACTCTACATGGGGCTACCCTTGGTGCTGGTTCAGAGACTGCAGATGATGCGTGTTAGGCACCAGCCTAATGAGGACGGGCTGACGCAAGCACATTACACTGGTGCTTCGTTCTCTGCACTGGCTGCCTATAGTCTTCTGGGCCCAGTTCAAAATGTTGGTGTTGACAGGTCCAGACTTAGGAATTTTGTGCCCCTAGGCCCTTCTCAGGCTGCTGTCCCCAAGCCAAGCCCCACCCCCATGCTGCATGTTCATGGGTGGGGGAGCTCCATGTCAATGATACAGTGCATGCATCTGTGGTGACTTGGGGTGCATGCACGCGCCTGCCTAACACGCATCCCCACTCACTCCCCACTTGTCCCCAAGCACAGAGTAACTGGGGGAAATGGAGGTTGCTCCCTGGGTGCAGATGAGCAGGGGGTAAACGGGGATGTGTGTGCAGCCATGTGCATGCCCCACCCATGCATCAGCATGCCCACGGACCCCCACCCCACCCGGAGGAGCCATGTAAAAAGGGCATGTGAGGAGCCACTCGAAGAACAGAAGGTTGCTGCCTTGTAAACAAGATTCTTCGAGATGGCTCCTAACATTCTCACAACACCCACCCTTCCAGCCCTGCATGGAAATTTTCCTTATATTCTTAGACACGGTTGGAAGAAACTGTAATTCTGAGGGGGCAAGAGTGCTTTTTATACTAGAGGAGCTCGAGACCATCATGTGGTCTATTATTAGAATAGGGTGAGCGTGCACAACACAGTTGTGAGACCGTTGGGAGCTATTTTGAAGAACCTTCTTTACAAGGCAACAACCTTCTGATCACTCATGTGGGGAGGAGTTGTTTGTAAATAAACAGCTTTATCTCCCAGCCTGATCGATGTCCTGGTGTGCTGCTGCTGCTGCTGCTACAGCACTACTAGCATGCAGGCAACAGAGGCACGTGAGGGATGGGGACCCAGGCAGCAGGATTTGGCTGTGGGCAGCAGCCTAGACTGTGCATGGAGAAAAACAAAAGTGGAGTGGGGCAGAGCCGGCACCAGGATTGCCGCCCCCCAGAAAATGCTGCCCAAGGCCCAGGGGGCATGCCCCTAAGTCTGGGCCTGGGTGTTGACCTTTAAAACCCTAAACGGCCTGAGCCCAGCCTATCTGCAGGACCACCTCACCTGCCAGATCCTGGATTGTCCCCTGCGGTCAGCCAGGGGCGCCCTTCTTGAGATTCCCAGGGTTTCTCGGGTGTTGACCTTATGGAGGGCATTCTCTGTGACCATGCTATGGCAGTGGAACTCTCTCCCGCTGAAGGTCCACCTGACCACTGGCCTCCCCTCTTTCCGTAGACAATGTAAGACCTGGCTGTTCCACCATGTCTTTCCCAAGGGAGGTGAACTGGGTGGGTTGGGTTAGGGGGTAATTTTTTTTACTGTGGGGTTTTTAATTGTATTATTGTTGTTTTTAAATCTGTTTTAATGTTGTTAGCCACCCCAAGATGCTTTTAGCAGGAGGGGATGGCATACACATTTTATAATAAACAAATAAATAAATAAATAAATAAATAAATAAAACTAATACATAAATAATTGCCTTATCTTTGCCTTCACTGCCAACAAAGCCTTCCACTCTTTTCTGATAGGCAAGTTCCCTCCAAATCTTCACTTCCATTTCCCCAAGAGCGAGATGAAGCTTTGGAACCAAAACTGCCTTCCTAAGGTGCCAAACTGATCCTGGAGCCTTCACAAGAGGGTTAAAGCATTCCAGCTTGAGTCATGGTAGTTTAAAGCAATAACCAAGGTCCCCAGAAAACTGCTCTTTCCTTCCATGGAGATATTCCTGTGCAATGGCGTAGCTACTGTGGCGTGCGAGGGGGGAGGGGGATTTGCACCCGGGCCCTGCCCTTGGGGGGGCCTATAGGCAGGGCTGGCCCCCTCACCTGTGGTGACAGTGGCAGCAGCGGGAGGGGTGAGGGAAACGGGAGCGTGGAGGAGCCGGCAGCTGCACCGGCTCTTTTCCCAGCTGCTGACACCTCCGCGCTCCAGCCTCCCTCACCCCTCCCGCTGGTGCTGCCGCCACCACCAGGTGAAAATGCAGCCTAAATTCTTCTGCTGCCTCCCCTCCCTGGCTCTAGTACCTATCCCTCACCTGCCTCTGCCTCCTAGTAGCCTGCAGCAGCAGGAGGACTGTTTGTTTACAAACCACTCCTGCCCATGTGAGTGATCAGAAGGTTGCTACCTTGTAAAGAAGGTTCTTCAAGATGGTGTCTAACATTCTCACAACTGGGTTGTGCATGCTCACCCTAGTCAAATAAATAATAATAATAATAATAATAATTTATTAAACACTGGCTTTTGCCATGGTCAAAATAACAAATACAAATATAAACACCAAAACATCAACAAAGAGTCAATCCAAAAAACAAACAAAACAGTCATAAATATACAATTTCATAAAATAAGTGCCAACTCGAAAAAGGTAGAGGGGGGTCCTCTGCATGGCGAAAATAGAACTGCGGTTAATGGTAATGTCAACATCCTATTGCTACTTTGCGAATTCTAATTGCCAGCAGGGCAAAGGTAGCTACGGCCCATATATGTTTGTCGTTCTGGGATGCAAGTAACTCTGTCAATTTATCTTTGTTTGGAGGGCCTCTCTCTCCCCATAATGGGGTTAGCCAGGTCCGCCTAAGGGATTCGTAAAAAGGGCAGAAGAATACAAAATGTTCAAGGTCTTTGACCACAGAGTTCGTACAGGGACAAAGCCGCAACTCATAAGGCACATTTTTATATCCGCCCTCGACCACAGCGGTGGGAAGAAGCTGAAATCAGAGGCCTATAAAGGCTCTCCGAAGTATGCCATCCTTTAAGATATTTAAATAAGGCTTGACTCTATGCAGCTGCTTTAAAAAGCATAACTGCGGAGCTACTTTCCAGGAAGCCAGGGCTGCCAAGTCCTCCTGCTTAGAGATATCCTCTAGCCTTTGCTTTACCAGATTTCTTTGCAAGAGCAAGGTTTTCCCCCAAATACAAGGGATTGAAAGACCTGACTTAGAGAGATAGGTCAAGACTAGAGAAATCCAGGGGTAAGGTAGAGCCCCCGAATAGTCCAGCTCCTCCTCCAAACAAAGCGCTGATATAGAAGGCTCGGGCCGGTTAATTAGCCAAAGCCAATACCCCAAAGCTTGCTGCCTTGGGGTCAAATAATAGACATGATGGTCTCGAGCTCCTCTAGTATAAAAAGCACTCTTCCCCCCTCAGAATGACAGTTCCTTCCAATGCTTTCTAGGAATATAAGGAAAAAAATCCATTTGGGGATGGAAGGGTGGGTGTTGTGAGAATGTTTGGAGCCATCTCAAAGAACCTTGTTTACAAGGTAGCAACCTTCTGTTCTTCAAGTGGTTCCTCACATGATATTTTTACATGGCTCCGCCAGGTGGGGGAGGTCTGTGGGCATGCCAGTGCATGGACAGGGCATGCACACAACTGCACATGCATCCCCACTCACCCCCCTCCTCATCCACACCCATGGAGTAACTACCATTACCCCCATGCGTGGGGAGGTGAGTGGGGATGCATGTTAGGTGGGCGTGCATGCACCCTCACACACCATGGGCGCGTGCACATTGTTCACACGGGGCTCCTGCACTGATGAACACACAGAAATCTGCATATTCATGGGTGGTAGAGGCCCGTGTAAAAAGGGCCACATTCTCACAACTGTCTTACTTATACTATCTTAGGTAGGAATTTAGGATGTAAAGCAATATCTATTCTATCTTGGAAAATCTGCAGATATGGTTCTGAGATTATTATGGCTGCTATTTCACTAACTCTTCTTAATGAAGTTATTGCTAACAGGAATACTGTCTTTAAACCTGCACCCCATAACCAGTTCATTTTTGCCCCCCCATATAATCAATTCACACTGCCCTGGGGGCACAAATTAAATGGTTATGGGTGGGGGCAGCATGAACTGATTATGGGGGCACAACTGAAGTGGTGAATCAGCATGAATTGATTATATGGGGCAGGGGCACACATGAACTGGTTATTGGATGGGGGCAGCATGAACTCATTGTGGGGTGTCTGGTGTGTTTGATAGCAGCACCTCTGGACTGGTCGCACCACGTGTGCACCGGCAGTAAGAAGCAACAGGCCCTGGAGGCCAGACTGGCTAAGCTTACTCCCCTCCTCCAGTAAGACAGTGGATGCAGTCAGTCTCTCTGTGCTTACCTCACTGCCCGCCCAGCTGCCCCTGCAGTGGAACCACTCCTGAGGAGTGGTGGTAGACACTCGGCTGGGAAGGTGGGAAGCATTGGGAGGCCATGCTAGTCTATGGCCACAGTTATAACTCCTAGCCACTGGATTTTGTATATTTAGAAGCTGTCAGCAGGCCCCACCCCATCCCTTAAGCCCTGCCCCATTCCTTAAGCTCCACCCACTTTGGGCCCCACACGTGCACATGAGGGGCCCATAACTGAGGCTTGAGCCTGGACCCTTCTCAACCTTGCTACGCTCCTGTTCCTGTGGAAGTTCCTAGGCTTCCTGATACAGAAATCAGCAGGATGAATATTTGTTCCTATGAGAAAGTCCTTGTTTTGTTTGCTTTGTTGATTACTACATTAGGATTAGACACTGGCCATTTTAAAACAAGATGCAACCACCCATCAATCACCCACCTGAATGTCCATGTGAAGGTGATGTGGGTGGGTGCGTACTCCCATGACCCACTCTTGACCACTCACGGGGCACTGGTGAAAAAGCTGGAGTGCACCATGTGGGGACAGCTGGAAAAGGAAGTTGGGGCTGATGCCCACACATCCCTAGCCCATATGAATGGCAGCAGCTAGCCATGTCAGCTGAGTGGTCTGCCATTCAGAGGCACCATGGGTGGGGAAAGAGCCTTTGGAAGGCACAGGAACTGGCCGGGAGCGTTGGGGAGCCCGGGTTCTAGGAGTGTCCATTTCATATTCATTATTAAAATAATTAAAATGAAAGAAGGATCTTTGATTTTTGTTACTGAATAACAAAAATGAAAGGACATAATAACAAAACAATGAAAGAATCTCATTTCATTATTATAAGTTGATAGTAAAAACCTGAAAAATACATTTTTGGCTGTAACGTGTTTTTTTTAAAAATCCAATTTGGATGAAACTTTGCAAGATTATATCTTCTACAGAGGGCATTATGTGTGCCTAATATCGGAAGGATTGGGTACAGTGATCCAATTTTATAAGCAGTTGAAATTTGTTATTTTACAAAAATCTACATACACATTCCCGGCTGGAACGTGTTTGTCTTCCATCTGATTTGGATGAAACATGGCAAGATTATACCCCTCCCCAAGGTTACTATCTCTGACACATTTCAGAAGGATTGGTTGAAGGGTCCTGATGTTATAAGCAATTTACTTGTAAATGCATTTCTGGCTGTAACATTTTGTTTGTCCATCCATTTTACGTTATCTTTGGCAGGACTGTATATCAGACCTTCAGGATCATCTCTACCAAATAGTAGAAATATTTGATAAAGGGCCCAAATTTTATAAGCAATTTAATTTTCCCTCTTGAAGACTTTCATTATTCAGGTAAATAGCACATGCAGTGCCATTCAGAGACAGGCATGGCATGGGGGAGGGGGCTATATAAGGGAGGAGGAGTAGCCCAACAGACTGACAGACACATTCACTGGCCAATAATTTCTGGAGGGAGAAAGACAAACAAAAGTACAGCAGTAGCATTTAACTTTTAAAAGGGAGCCTATGACAAAATGAGGAAACGAGTTAACAAGAAACTAAAAAGCACAGTTGCAAGGGCTACAAGTTTGCAAGAGGGGTGGAGGCTGTTTAAGAGCACTCTTCTGGAATCCCAGATTAAATGCATCCCACAAGTTAAAAAAGGCAGCAGGAAGACCAAAAGTCTTCCACTCTGGCTAAATGAGGAGGTGAAGGAGGCTATTCAAGCCAAAAATGCATCCTTTAAGAAATGGAAGGCTAGTCCCAATGAAAATAATATGAAAGAGTATAAACACTGACAACGTAAATGTAAAGAGTTAATAAGGCAGGCCAAGAGAGATTTTGAAGGGAGGCTTGCTAAAGAGGCAAAAACAAGAAACAAAAACTTTTTCAGATACATCAGAAGCAAGAAGCCTGCTAGGGAGTCAGTTGGGCCATTAGATGACAAGGGAGGAAAAGGGGCACTTGGGGAGGATAAGGACATTGCAGAGAAGCTGAATGAGTTCTTTGCTTCGGTCTTCACTGCAGAAAATTCTGGGGAGGTACCCACGCCGGATCCTTTGTGGGCGAGGAATTGGAAGAGCTGTTACAAATCAATGTGACGTTGGAGGATGTTCTAGGGCAAATTGACAAACTGAATACTGACAAGTCACCAGGGCCAGATGGCATTCACCCCAGAGTTCTGAAGGAACTCAAATATGAAATCGCAGACCTATTGTTAGTAATTTGTAACCTGTCACTAAAATCTGCCACTGTACCCGAGGACTGGAGGGTGGCAAAGGTAACCCCAATATTTAAAAAGAGAACCAGAGGAGATCCTGGAAACTACAAACCAGTAAACTTGACATCTGTGCCAGGCAAAATGGTGGAAACCATCATTAAGGACAGAATTACAGGGCATGTTGACATACATGGCTTAATGGGGAAGAGTCAACATGGATTTAGTAAAGGTAAGTTGTGCCTCACTAATCTGTCAGAATTCTTTGAGGGTGTAAATAAGCAAGTGGATGAGGGAGAACCAGTAGATATAGTGTACCTGG
The DNA here is from genome assembly GCA_003113815.1 of Sphenodon punctatus. NCBI lineage: Eukaryota > Metazoa > Chordata > Lepidosauria > Sphenodontia > Sphenodontidae > Sphenodon > Sphenodon punctatus. Next base: position 3,014,616 of record QEPC01009488.1, on the reverse strand, counting down.
ATTTCCAGAAAGCATTTGATAAGGTCTCTCATGAGAGACTCTTGAGAAAATTTAAAAGATAGGAGGTAGTGTCTTATAGGGATGTGTGAACAGGACAGAGTTTGGATGTTTGGTCGTTCGGACTAAAATCTTAGTTCGGGTTCGTGGGTTTGGTCCCGCGAAGTTCGATCCTCTGAATGTTCGGTGGAGTTCGGTGCCACCAGGAGGCTTGGAGTGCTCCAGGGACCCCCATAGCAGCATGGAAGGCCATCGGAGACCCAGTAGCAGCAGCAGCAGAGACCGGTAAGGCTTGGCACTTGGCACCCCAAGTTGCCCAGGCAGGCTCAGCACTTGACCCCTGGGGGTTCCCGTGGTGCCAGGGCTGGCCATCAGAGACTCATCAGCAGCATAGACTAGGAAGGCATGGGAAGGCAGACTGAGGCAGGGTTTCATCTTGGTAACCTGGGCAGGTGGGCAGAAATGCAGCATGGCATGAACAGAAGGCGTCATGAGGTCAGTCAGATAGGCCAGCCGAGGCCAGCCGAGGCCCTTGGGCCTGGGCAGGCAGGCTCGGCGCTTGGCCCCTGGAGGTGCTCATGACACCAGGGCTTGCAGGCTGTCTGAGACCCAGCAGCAGACCGGGAAGGCTTGGTGTTTGGGATCCCAGGTTGCCCGGGCAGGGCGTCTTGGCACTTGGGCACTGGGGGTGCCCATGGTGCCAGGGCTGCCCATCTGAGACCCAGTGGCAGAGGCAGCAGAGGCCAGGAAGGCTTGGGGCTTGGTGGCTGGCACCCATATGGGGCAGGGCATTGCAGGCTGGCATTGGTGGAGCAGCGGCAGAGGCCCGGCCAGGATCTGTTGGCTGGCACCCCTACTTGGCCGGGTGTTGCAGGCTTGCATCCTACCCTCCAAATCTCAACAAGCTATTCTGCCAATTGGTCAAGCCTTGCCCGGTGGTGAATCACGTGGCCACCCAGTAGTAGACATTGGATTGCTGGGGCACAGAACCCATGGCACAGACAGCAGAGGCGGCATTGGCAGCAGCAGCTGACATTGGATTGACCAGGCACAGAACCTGTGGAACAGCAGAGACGGCAGCAGCACAACTTGCCTGTGCGCAGCACCCATGGAGCCAGGATGGTAGAATTTGTAAGGGAAGAGTTCCCATACAGCAGCACATGGCATCAGCAGGATTGCATGGGCACATTTAGATTTGCTAAGGCAGAGCACCCATGGACCAGTAGACAGTAGCAATGGGATTACCAGGCCAGTAAGGCACATCACCCAGGATTGCTAGGGTAGGAATACAGGCACCTTGACATGAAAGGCAGGCAGGCCGGGGCAGGGCTTCAGATTTTCCCACAGGGCGGGCAGACAGGCAGTGTGGTATGAGCATGGGAAGGCAGACTGAGGCAGGGTTTAATCTTGGTAACCTGGGCAGGTGGGCAGAAATGCAGCATGGCATGAACAGAAGGCGTCATGAGGTCAGTCAGATAGGCCAGCCAAGGCCGTCTAGTCAGAGAGAGGCAGGGCAGGCACCGGGAGGGAGGGACAGCACCTCAGCAGCAGTAGCTCAGATTCAGGAGGAGCCCTGTCCCAAGAATGCCCCTGGCATAGGATGGCGTGTGCCACTGCACTATCAATCCATGTCCAGGGGCAGCTCTGGAAATCCCAGCAGTGGAAGGTTCACCCTAAGGAACAGCAAATGTCCCCCGCCATGGCGAACACCCACTCACTGGGGACACTCATTGGTTGTCAGGACAAGAGACCCTTGGCCACTTTGGACGCTGGTCTTGCCGGCCCAGTAGGCCAATGGATCACTGCTGGGTTCAATGCATGGCTCCTCCTCCAGGTAGCTCTCCACTGCTGCTGAGGTGATGTCATACTCCCTCACGTAACTGTGCCTGGGTACCACGTCCACCGCTGCCCTCAGCCATGCTGCCTGCTCTGCTGTACACGAGCCCATGCTCGCCAGAGTGCCCTGCACATACAAGCTGCTGCTGGCAACAGGGATGCTGCTGCTGCTAGGGCTAAGGGCAGGGATAGACCCCGCTGGCTGAAAGGGGTGACTGCTCCTACTCCCACAGTAGTATAGGTTAGGTACCTTATGTCAAATTTTAATCTAGAATGATTGATGACCCTTATCAAATGATGTCAAATTTTAATTGAAACTGATTGATGACCCTTATCAAATGATAGGTCAACTTTTAATCGAGAATGATTGATGACCTTCATCAAATAATATGTCAAATGCTAATTGAGAATGATTGATGACCCTGTAAATCAAAAGGCAGCTCAAACCAGTTTTAAAGAGGCTACATCATGTCCTAGGAATGCTGAACTTTATTGTTCTTATGAAGGAATGGTATGTTGCAGAGGTAAGCACTTTAATCAAGAAAGTAGCATTAGCCTTGTTTTATGAAGGAATGGTATGTTGCAGAGGTAAACTTTAATCATGAAAGGCGCATTCGCTAGGGGTAAACATCGGCAAGCAGTAAAGGTTTGCTTTTAAACTTGAATGAAGTGTAAAATGCAGAGATTATAATTTTTAAAAGAATCGCCATGTACCTCGCTATCCTCAGGCAGGGTTTTTTAAAAATACAGGGTTCAGAATTGATGTTGCTCCTTCGAAGACTGCCGGTGGAATGTCTCCTTTCCCCCTGGCTTTGGGGGGTGGTTTAATGACGGACCAATCAGAAGCGGTTATATCATATCCCCTCGGGGGTGTCGGCCAAGCAGAGGCGAGTGACGACACATCATACGATAAGATGGGGGGCCAATCAGAAAGGAGAGCGCTGTTTGAACTTTTGGGTGGGAACCCATTGGAAAAGCCTGTAAAGGGCGGGGGGGACTTAAATGTATAAAAAGAGCTCCTTTGTTGGAGGTTTTTAGCCAGCAACCATGGAAGCTCCCAAGACCCCAAATGATGCTGAGATTTCTGAGTTTCCACCCTTTGAACCAAGCCGTTTATTGTATTGAAGACTGCACAGGCACGGTAATGTCAGAGTGATGCCCCAGCCTTCATTTGATTCAGATGAGGAGGATAAGGAAAACAGAATGAACAGGGTACGTCATGTTCTGCTGAAAAAAAGGGCAGATAATCCGAGCGAGATGGTAAGTTAACGTCGCAAGAGATAGCACCATGTGTTATATGCCATTGTATTAAGCTAAAAGAGGTGCCTGACTTTTTGGACTAATAGCAGGAACCTGTGTATGTGCTAGAGGTGGACGAGGATGTCTATATGGAGATGGACACCATCAAAGAGGGGCGACGCTTGGTTGTGTCAGACGATGAAGATTATGTGGAAATAGATGGGCTGGGATCATCAGGGGCTGCAAAGAATGATGTAATCATCATAGAGGATTCGGAGGATGAGAAAATACAATCAGGACCTGAAAATAAGGTACGTCAATGGGACTGTAAGAAGGGGTTGTGGTATAGGGCCATTTTAAAGGCTTTTGTTTTAAAGGCACTGTTTGTATTTAGGAAAAAGAGGATGCGCACAAGGGGGCACCGTCAAGCAAGACGACCAGGGATTCTGATGAGGAGGTTGGTAAATATTTGAGAAAGATGGGGTGTGTGCACAGGGGTGTGGGGTAGGGCGCATTTAAAAATGTTTTTCCTCTTTTATCAGTCTTTTGACGAGGATTCATTGGACAATGATGATGAAGATGACCACATCTGTTTTTATCCAAACCTACTGTGCAACTGCAGTTTCTGCAGCAATAGGAAGAAGGTTCAACAGAGAGACAAAAGTACGGGTGATGTTCGGGAGGACACTAATGCAATTAAGGCTGCGATTACATGTTTGGCTAGTTGTTGTGCAAGAGGAAAATTGAAGGACCTTTTCAAATATGACTCTATAGTTTATAAACGTGACGCACATGGCCAGGGGGCCTGCTACTTGTACAAGGGGCCCTCGGATCAAACAGAGCCATGACAATATATGTGAGGCGGCTAAGAATGTGTTCTTTTTCTACAGGTCTAGTGACAGAGGAGAGCGGCGATGCTATGTCCCCCATTATTAAAGTGACTATTGTATATTCCCTTTGTAAATGTGTGCACAATCAGTTGTCAGAAAAATATAAGGAACACGAATGACGCCAGTGGTATAGGATGGCTTACGGCTGCTTGTATTATGATGATTTTGAAACAAATGAACAGCTTCATTATGCCGTTGTTCATTTGGGCCTCAACAGAATTCTCTGCATAATTATGGCAGTAGCTTATAAACGAAAGGTGCTTAGGATGGACAACGAGACCGTGCTTGAGACGGCCTAAATGCTGAGAACAATAGAAAAATGTGAAAACCCCTGGACATTGATGCACACGATTATGCAATCGGTGCCGGTACAGGTGGCTAGAGAAGCTTATAGATGGATTCGGACATTTGTTTATGATCGTTTATACCACGATGACATGCATTTTATCAAACGTAGCGAGAGGTCAAAAATAATAAATCTGGCTTTTGATTAGACTTATACGTTCTTTTTCCAGAAGCGCCGCCAGCGGGGGACTACGAAAGCTACATCACGACGATGGATCAGATTGTTCATGCAGTGGTAATAAAAATTATTCAGCACTGCTATGAACAGCAGCTTCAAGATAATTGTCCGGGATGTGTTGTACATCATGTGTTGTACATCACCCCAGTCAGGGCCATCATGAATGCCTGTTTTGGGAAGAGGAGGAGCCTGTGCGGCAGTTTAAATTGATCTGTTCTAAACTGAATATGCTGATGATTGTCGATATCATAGTGTATGTGGGGTACAAGTTGAGGAGATTGTATTTGGGCAGAGATACCCTACACACTATAAATGGTTTGTTAGAGGATTGGCTTTCAAAAAGAGCAAGACCAAGAGCCCCAGTGTTTTTCTGGCAGGTCTATGTGGGAGGGTTTGGGCGAAACTCGGGCGGGTAGTGTGTAAGACAGTTCGACGTATAGATTATAAATCTTTTTACCAAAGTGACGATGACCCATTAATATTTACAATAAAACTGTAAAATGTATGCTCTGCGGTATGATTAGCCAGCCGGTATGTATGAATAAAAAATAAAATGTATGCTCTGCATTATATTTAACCACACATACATGTATATAAAATAAAACTATGTAATATACTTAACCACCCATGTATGAATAAAAAATAAAAAGGATGAAGGTTTTACGCATATCTATAAAGGATGCACAGGCCTTTGGGAGGTCAGAAATGATGGGGGTGTTAAAGAACATTTATTACAACCCGAAGAAGGTAGAATGCTTGGGGGGGGTCACGAGTCTACACAGAGCGGCTCAAAATCAGGGGAGTGTCCTGAGTCGAAGACAAGTCATCGACTGGCTCATGGATCAAGATGCCTACACGCTGCATAAACCAGCACGCATCTGCTTTAAAAGAAACAAAACGGTGGTGTCGGGGGTGGATTCACAATGGCAAGCAGATTTGGTGGATATGAGTGCCTATTCAAAGTACAACAATGGTTATAAATATATTTTAACCACAATAGATATCTTATCTAAACACACCTGGGCAGAAGCCCTAAAAGATAAAATGGGGGGGAAAGTGGTGGAAGCTTTTAAAGTGATATTCAGCCGGGGGAGGGTTCTTCAAAAGCTGCAAATGGACAGGGGAAAAGAATTTTAAATTAATGTCATTAGCAAGCTGTTAAAGCAGCAAGGGGTGCACCACTTTGTGACCAACAATCATGTCAAGGTGGGGGTGGTGAAGTGTTTTAACAGAAATGTAAAATCAAAGATTTGGAGGTATTTCACAGCCTGCAGCACTTTCCATTATATTGATGTGCTGGGAAAGCTCTTAAAGAGTTACAACCATAGTTACCACAGATCCATACGCACCAGACCTGTCAATGTGAGTGACTCAAATGCTCTGGATTTGTGGAAAACCCTATACAGGGACACGTTAATGAAAAGAAAGAAGGCGGCATCCTTTAAGAAAGGAGATCATGTCAGGATATCTAAAGCAAAGGGACGTTTGAGAAAAGTTACGAGCAAACATTTACGGATGAAATATTTATAACGGAAGCTGTTCTTAACCATGCCCAGAGACCCTTGTACTGCCTGAAGAATTAAATGGGAGAGCCGATCCTCAAGACCTTTTACGAAGAAGTGTTGCAAAAAGTGAACCTGCAGCATGATAAAGTGTATACAATTGAAAAGGTGTTAACCACTAGGGTAAAAGGGGAAAACAAGCGGTGTTTTGTCAAGTGGCAAGGTTGGCCTTCTAAATTTAACAGTTGGGTACAAGCCTCTCAGATCAGCGATGGATGAGAATGGTTTTTTACATCACCTTGCCCAGCAATGCGAGTGCTGCTACTTTTTCTTGAAACACTAGTTCCAATTTTACCACACAGCTCACGCGACCCCTAGACTTTAAGGGGTCCTGGGAAGTGGGTCTGTCTGAAATACAATACCCCCACAGCTGGGCCAACATCGTAAAGCCTGTGTTTTATGAAATCATCAACATGAAGGAAATACGGTCTTACTACCTTATTGGCATTATCCAAGCATCGAAGAGCTCTTGGATCAAATAAATCGGCAGATAGCAGCAGATCCTGACATCTGACCCTCTAGTGGGGAACGTTAAAGTTAAGGTGACTGGCCGGCACTGGGTTCATCCCTCAGGGGTTTTATCAGAGATATTTGGGGTAAACTGGGGCATTTCAGCCAAAGAGGAATTTCCTAGAGTGGCGGACATTACAAGGGTTTTTTAACTCTTTATATCTCTATACTGATATAGTAGAACACCAACTGGTGGGGGATTTCTTTGTGCCGTTATTGCAGTGCATCCCAGTGCGTGGGAAAAATGACAAGTTCGTGACAATTGCCTATGACAAGTCTCACTACGTGTCGCTCAGCAAGCACCACGTCAACACCATCACCATTGAAATAAAGATGGACCAGGACGAGTATGTTTCATTTTGTTACGGCAAGACGTTGATTAAGTTACATTTCCAACCCCGTAAAGTGGCAAGTTTTTAAGATGACCGTCGTAAAGAATTATGGGGATCCAACAATTTATGGAAACTATTACAGAGCTCAGGCAGGGTACAGCTTCCCGGGCTTCCGGGGGTTGCCCGTGATGTACGGAGCGGGTCTCGGGGGTTTATTTTGCAACATTTTCCGGAAAGCCCTCCCTTTGCCAAGAAGGGGCTTTGAAATTGTTACGCCGCATATGACAAGATCTGCAAAACATATCGCTAGTAGGGATGGGCGAACGTGGTTCGGAAGTTCAGAGTTCGGACTGAACTCGAATAGTTCGGTCGACTGAACTGAACGTTCGAACCGAACTCGAATTCAGAAGTTCGGAGTTCAGACCGAACTTGAATAGTTCGGTGAACCGAACTGAACGTTCGAACCGAACTCGAATTCGAACGTTCGGTTCGGATGCGTTCGGTGAGTTCGGAATTGAATTTCCATTGGTTTCAATGGAAAACACATTATCGGCTGTAACTTTTTTGTTTTTTAAGCTATGTGGCTGAAATTTGGGGTGCCTCTACCTTCAATAGAACTCATTATGTGCACCAAATATCAAAACAATTGGATAAAGGAATCCGATTTTAGAAGCAGTTGCATTATTGTATTTTGCAATATTCTACATATACATTCTTAGCTGTAACTTCTTTGCCTCACATCTAATGTAGGTGAAACATGTTAAGTTTATACCCCTTCCCATAGTAACTATCTTTGCCAAATTTCAGAAGGATTGGACAAAAGGTCTTGGTGGTATAAGCAATTAACAAATAAATGTATGTCTGATTATAACATCTTTGTAGTCCAACCAGTGTACATGAAATTTGGCAGGACTATATATTTCACTTTCATGATCATCTCTGCCAAATATCAGAGAGATATTATAAAGGGTCTCAATTTTATATGCCTGTACAACAAATGTAGAGAAGGGGCCTATGCCTGGGATTCTCTTATGTCACTGTGGTATAAGATCGGTTTGTGATGCAAATTGGCCAACAGAAGTGGTTCCCTTTATCAAAATCTCCTGTACATTTGCTGAAATAGCAGGAAAGGTATTTGATACATTCCTGTCAAATATCCTGTAAACAGAATGGAATATCAAAATGTAACAGCTGGAAATGTATTTTCAGGTTAATGTCTTATACCCTTGGGACCCTTTATCCACTCTTTCCTAAAATTGGCAGAAATATTAAGCATATGGAGGGATGTAATATGCACAAGTTTCATGAACATTGGATGCAAGATAAAGTAGTTGTAGCCATGAATGTGTATGGAGCTTTTTTAAATCACAACATTCAATTGCTTCTGAAATGGTTTCCTTTATCAAATCATTCCGAATTTTGGTACATCTAGTGCCCTCCATTGGGGGTACAATCTTCCTAAATTTCATCAAAAAGGAATAAGAAACAAAAATGATATAGCCAGAAATATGTTTTTCACTTTTATCCTTTTATTTCAAAAACCAAATGTCATTTTCAGTTTCCGATTGCACCAAACTAAAGACTGAACCGAGCCCGACTGAACCTAATACTAAATCTGAACTCAACATTCGACCCGAACCACCGAACGGCCGAACATCCAAATGGACAAACCGAACACAGCCGAACCGAACGGACGAACTGAACGGATGAAACGAACGCAGCCGAACTGAACAGCCAAACCCGAACCACGATCTGTTTGTGCATCCCTAATCACTAGCGATGTCATGAGCAGTGTCTCTGGAGCTGTTTTTAACCAAATGAACCAAGAAGGCTTGGGGGTGAAGAAAGGGAAAAGGCGATTCCAGTTCCTAGGACCGCCCAGACCCCTTAAAAGAAAAGCAGCAGGAAGAAGCAGTGGCGGCCACAAGCGTAGAAACCCCTCTAAAAAGAGGAAGGTCCAACGAGACAGGGATATTTTTAAAAAATGACATGAATCCATTGCGGCTCCGAAGAATGTGCAAAAACCAAGCTGGATCTTTTTCAAATGGGTCCCATGCAAACCAGTATCGAGAATAGCATGTATGTTGAGGTACCGCCGCTGTCCGTATTATCCGCGAATGCCCCGCTAGACTTTTTTTATCAAGGGACACGACCAGTACATAGATTTGAACAACACGTTGCTGTACGTGTGCTGTAAAATCGTAAAAGCTGACAGAGCAAACATTGGTGACGGAGCGAAGGTAGCCTTAGTGAACTACCCCATAGCCTCGCTTTTTAACCAAGTGGATGTAGGGGATTGGCTTATTATCCAGAGCAATGGATGCTACCCGTACAGGGCCATGATCAAACTGATCCTCAACTATGGAGGAGACACGTTAGCGAATTAATTAACCACCGGTGGGTTTTATAAGGATAAAGGAGGGATCTTTGATCAAACTCTTGACAGATGCTGGTAACTACGGCTTCTGGATGAGAGTGTCCCTTACCGTGCAGAGACGAAAGCTCGATTTGTTGGGACCTTTGCACTGCGATTTGTTTTTTCAAGAAAAGCTGCTTCTCAACGGCATGGACATTAAAATTAAACACATGCGAAGCAAGGACACTTTTTGCTTGAGGAGCGGTGATGCTAATGAAAATTACAAAGTGCAGATCTTTTCAGCTTCATTGTTTGTGAAAAGGGTAAAAATCACCCTGGGCGTTTGTTTGGGGCACGCCGAAGCCCTGTTGACCTCCAACACCAAATACCCCATAGACTGTGTGGGGCTGAAAGTATTCAGCATCCCCGCAGGCAGTCGCGTCTGTAATCAAGAAAACCTGGTTTTGGGGCAGATTCCCAAACAAGTTGTGTTGGGATTTGTTGATACAGATGCACAGAGCAGCCTTTACGCAAAGAACCCCATTCATTTTAAACACAATCATGCTAATTTTGTGACCCTTTACGTTGATGGAGAACAAGTCCCCGCTAAACCCCTGCAACCTGATTACGAGAGCGGTCATTATGTTTGAGAGTATAGGCAGTTGAGTCAAGCGAGCAGAAAAAACATGAAAGACTGGCCATTTTTATTCAGTCGTCACGAGTTTAATAATGGCTACATGCTGTACACCTTCGATCTCACCCCCTACCAGGAATGCGCAGACCTTTATTCCCTAGTGAGAACCGGGAACCTGAGGGCAGAAATTCGTTTCGCCAGAGCCCTCTCAGCAACCATCAACGTGATCATGTACGCTGTTTTTGATAACGTGATCAAGATAAATCACATGTGAAGCGTACTTTTTGATTATATGTAACGATGAACACGGACCAGATAGCCCGGGCTTTGTCGAAGAACCCAGCCTTTTTAGGCATTTCCCCCAGTGACTGGCTTTCGAAGCGTCCCATATTCAGACGACCAGCCAGATTCGTGACTAATACCCACCCCAGCGCGTTACCCGGGAAACACTGGACGGCTTTTTACTTTCTGGAACAAGAACCCGTGGAGTTTTTTGACACCAACAGTTCTCTGCCGGACAGCCAGACATTTCCTAAAACTTTCTGAACTTTCTTATGGCGTAACATGAAGGAAGCCATAGCGCTACACGGACAGCTGCAAGACCCCGCTGCGACGACCTGCGGCTATCACTGCATTTTTTTCTTAGAAAACAGGTCAAAAGGACTCTCTTTTAAGCAAATATTAGACCTGTACACCACAGATTTAGCAGCCAATGACCGCATGGTACTTTTTAAAAACAAGGGGCAGGGCCGGGGCCTGTACATGGGGGAACATGCCCAGACATGTACCTCACGGTCACAACTTTATCAATAAAAAAATGAAAAAACCAGAAGTGTGTTTTAAAAAAGTGTTTTATTTATTTACAGAGTTATCCAATCTTGGGTATTGAACAATTTTAGTCTTCTTCTACTTCTTTGGGGGTTTTCTTATATCGATGCCATGGAGGCCTCATTAGCCGGCATAGTTTTGAGATTTTCTAAGTGCTCTCTATGGCTCATGTGATCCATTACCGAAGTAGGAATGTTCACTTCAGTCAGGGCATTCATAAACAAATCCCAACCCTTAGGCATTCGCTTATTAGAATGGTCCTAAGTCTGTGTGGCCCTTTTGACAAGATCCACTATATTAGAACCTGGTACAGGCTGTCTCTTGTACACGAAGGCCCTTCCGTCATCCCACGACGCCACCTCTTTGTGCTGGTCCAGTTTACGGACCAAAATCTCTGTGCTTTTCTTAAAGGGATTGCCCACTACGGCCAACACCTCCAGAAGAATAGAAGGGGGTAGTGCCTTGGGGCTCAGAAGCGGGGGTAGCGGTTCTTCCAGGGGGGAGATAGAGGTTTAGTTTATCCCACTCCGCTTTGCCTTGTTTGAAAAACACCAGATATCTTTGGAGCACCCTCTCATAAAGTTTTGCTTTTTCATAATTGGATAAATCAGTCCTTTGAAGAATGGCTTTCATTTCAGAGTCCAGGCGCCTGGTATTGGTCATCACGGCCATTTCTTCGGGAGCCCTCAGCGTATCCATTTGTCGGCTTGGAACGAGGAACATTTTTTCAGCATACTCCATCATTATTTAGTGAGCAGACTCATCAGTAATGGGACAGCGACACTGAGCAAGGGCCCTATAAAACCCCGATTGCTTTATCAGCTTCTTTTTGCTTTGTAGGGACCACCTTTTATCGCTCAGCTTTTTAATCAGGATTCGCTTCTTTTTAAGCATTGCTATTTGTCATGGAATCAGGGGGATGTTGCCTTTTAAAGTGTTGAGGGCGATCTCCAAAATGGCTGCAACGAGATCATCCAACGCTGAACACAAAATGGCCTTTCATTGCTGCAGTGGCGCTTTAGCGAGTCTTTTTAAAAGGCCCCAATTTCTTTACAATGTGACCGACATGGTGGCTTTCTGCTGAATGACTGGTGATGTTACGCGTGTCTTTTTTAAAGTGTACACTGTAGGCCATTCGGGAGGGAACAGCCTCGCTCTCAACCTGTAAGCCTCGGGGGTGGCCATGTTTAAATCCACCAACAGGTATCCGTAGGCCTTTTTAGTGGCATCCTCAAATGCTTCTAGAAAAAAGGGGGCCCTGGTACATTTGGTGGGCCAGAAGAGCTATCTGCAGCTAGTCTCTTGGGTTCTTAAAAAGAACAAGGTATTTCGCGTTTAAGCTTATCGATTGACTTTTTTTGCCCCGGCAAAACATATTGAACGATATAAAGGACGGATAATTTCTGATGATGCACGTAGGCAGTGAATAATTTTTCTATTTCATTGTTGTCACAAGGAGACTCCATCAGATCATGCACAATGATTAAGTTTATTTTATGAGGCGGAAATAAACTTTCATCGTTAAAAGTTTGAGGTAGTCTCTCTACAAATTGAATATAAGGGAATTTCTGTAACAATTCTTTATACAAAGGTTGCCAGCAAAAATAGCACCACACAATAGTTTCAGGTACATGCGATAATAATCTATGACTATTTTCTAACAATTGCTTAATAAAATATGTTTTCCCCAAGTTGGAAGGTCCGGCGAGTATGCAGGAAAAAGGATGCACAAACTGCATATAACTCTGCATCTTACTCAATAGCCGGTGAAGCTGGCACAGGGTTATTGAGGGGAGAGTGTGCATGGGGGCAGGAACCCTCTGTGTGCAGCTGCCCCTTTGTGGTGAACCTGGTGGACTTGGGAGACGGAGGCAGTGAGTAGGCGGCATAGCCCACACAGCTGACAGTATTCTTAGGACGTGTGGAAGAGCGGCTTCCTGATTGGACATTGCCAAGCCACGCCCTCCAGGGGAGGCAATAAGCACGCCCGCAGCCCTCAGCGTGTGTGTGAAGCCGGTGTAGGGTTATTGAGGGGAGAGTGTGCATGGGGGCAGGAACCCTCTGTGCAACTGCCCCTTTGTGATCAACCTGGTGGACTTGGGAGACGGAGGCAGTGAGTAGGCGGCATAGCCCACACAGTTGACAGCATTCCTAGGACGTGTGGAGGAGTGGTTTCCTGATTGGACATTACCAAGCCATGCCCTCCAGGGGAAGCAATAAGCACGCCCATGGCGTGCGCGCCCTTGTGCGTGCGGCCTTAGGCACCGGCCGAGCAGGCCGACTCTTCTGTCGAGTAGCCATTTTTCCAAACTTGTGCAGGCTGTTACCTTCTTCAGCTCTGGTAAGATGCACAGGAAAAGGCATTGCTCCTGCGATCCCTTGGCGCCGCTGGGTTCACCTAGCCAAAAATTTCTGAAATTGGATTCTATGCCGAGTAAATCTCCTGAAATAGAGGCTCCACTTCGGCAGCTGATGAAGTTGGTTGCTAAGGAACCTGGGGGGTCAGAGGAAAGTGGTTTCTCGCCCCTCCCAATCGCCACACTCCCTCTCTGTACCTAGTCAAGAGCCGCCTGACTCTTGCTCCGTGCAGCCCCTGGTCTGCAAGAGGTTTCACCAGTGGCTTACTCTCCCTGTGCACAATGTCATTTAATTGCCAAAACTGTTTCTTTACTGTTCAATCACGTATCTGATATGAGTGACTCTTTGCTGTGGATTAGATCTAAGTTGAACGAGATATTGTCTAGGCTGGACCTTATTCAGGAGGGCAATGGGATGTGTGGAACTTGTGTTTGCCCTCAGAATGCCCGTGTAATTACTTCTCCGCAGCCCCCTTATAAAAGGACTTTCAGCCGGGCTGGTTCTCGTCCATCTGGCCGTGCCAATAGATCTAGAATACACCAACTGAGGAACAATGCCATTTGGATTCGTGCAAAACCTCTGCCCTCTGGTTTTATGCCCTGTTGGGAATCCTTTGAGGATGTGTCCATCCATCTGGCCTGCTTATTTGGTGTCAATCGTGATATGATTGATATCGATTTAGTTCGGGTTTTACATTCCCCTGGGAAAGGAGTTTGCCTTAGAGTTTTCTTTCACTCTACTTTATGGGTTTCTAAATTGTTCAAGGCACGTAAATATTTACTTTCCCAGGGTATATCAATTGACAGGGTTTTTAGCTATAAGTACCTGTATAATGAAGGAGTTCTGATACGTACAAGGTTGTGCCCTGAGCTGTCATCACCCAATGGTACAGCTCTGGGTTCTAGAGCTTCAGGGATGGTGGTAACAGTGAGTCCAGTGACCCCTGGACCCCATAGCGAAGAGGCCATGGACACTTGTGCTCCTATTCAGTCTGGTAGTCAGGACAGCTCCTCTGCACTACTAGCCCCTATATTTTCTAAATCCTTAGCTGTGTGCCTTAAAGTAGCTAGGCCTCCAGCTCCACTAGATTTTAGTGAATGCAGCTTTCCTCCTGTGCCAAATGAGCCTTTGGTATTGGATAATTCCAATAGGGTAGGCCCTCCTGCAGATTTGTTTTCCGTCACTGGTGCTTCTACTGGCCATTGGCCTATTTTGATGCAGGAATTACCTGCGCTTGGACCAGCTCTATTTGAGGCACCAATTAGTGGCCAGAAGGCTCCGACCGAGGATTTGGGTGGGGCTGCCGCATTAGACTCTGGCTTGGGGGTTCCGTCTGAAATTGATGTGGGAAACCACTCTGACCTGGGGATAAGGGCCTCTACGTTGGTGCCTCAGCCTGGCTTACTGAGCGATCACGATTCTCCTAGTATAGCTGAGGTCACTATTGAATCCCTAAGCCAGGCCTCAGATTTGCCTCGGCAAAAATTACCCCCCACAGGATTCCTCTTCGAGGGAGAGTGTCCTGCACCAGAGCCAATTTGTTAGCAGCAAACGTCCTCTGCAGCAAGCATCTTTGTTTGATTACTTCTTGTGTACCACTCTTACCACTATAAGCGGTGCTCCATCCTCTCCTTGTTTAGTTTGACCCAGGGGTTTCCCTGGCGGTTCCAGGGTGTGTGGCTGTCAATACATCATCTTTCTTGTCCCCTTCCGATCCTATGGGAGGGGCTGTCATATGTCATAATGGTTTTCTTTCCTTGTTACCTGGAGCTTGTGTTTTATCCTCGTCCCCCCATCAGGATATGTATTTAAAATTTCTTTCATGGAATATTTCAGGTTGTAGAGCAAAGGAGATGGATCCTGACTTGTTAATTTTTTAAAAACAGTTCGACTTGATCCTCCTTCAAGAAACTTGGTTACGTGACAAAGATGTGTTCACGGTACAGGGTTTCCAGGTGTTCTCATCACCAGGTTTTAAGGATACTGCTAGGGGGAGGTGCTCAGGGGGTTTGGCTTTTTTGGTTCCTGAGTCTCTGTGCGGTTTATTTAGATCTATACCCTAGTCATGCAGGAATTTTTACGTAGGTCTATGGAACCTACCTAATCACCCTCCATGGCTATTTATCAATTCGTATATTCCCCCTGTTAGGTCTAGATATTATAACCCAGAGATCTGGGGTATGCTGGGTGATTTGCTGGCCCACCTTGATGAACAATTTCCTGCAGCTCTTTTAGTACTGGCAGGAGATTGGAATGCCAGACTGGAGGCCTTTCATGATTCAACTTTCAATCACTGTCCTGATGGGTATGACTGGTTGTCATGTAGGAGGTCACGAGATCTGGAAGGGAATGAGGCAGGTCTGCTCATATTCGAATTCTTGTTTTCCCATAGCTTGATGGCACTAAATGGATCTGGGCCTTTAGATTTAGAGGGGGAGTTCTCCTTCCTCAACTTCAATGGAAGGAGTACAATTGATTATATTGTTATCCGCACCTTGCAGTGCTCAAATTTTGTAGACTTTGCACTGACGTCGCGGGAAGAGAGTGACCACCGGACCTTAATGATGTCAATCAAATATAGTGGTAACCCTGCTTTTGGACCAGCTTGGAAGCAGTCTTCTAAGGCAGGGGATGCCAGAGTTAGAGTGAGATGGAATTCCACTATCTGTGCCCAGGTCCATGTTTTTTTGACTAGCCAGGAATTGGATGCCCTATATGCTACATTCTTGAGGGAGGACACGTGCGACATTAAGATTCTTGATCAGCTCTATAATAAAATTATTGCCGCCTTAGGCTCCCAGATTCTCTCTCGTGCCAGTACCGCTAGGAAATCCAGGGGCGCTAGCTTGTTCGATCACGAGTGTAGGATGTTGAAACGTTCCCTGGTCCAGGCAAAATGCGCGTGGGTTGCGGACCCGTCCGAGGAACTTAGTTGCCATTTTCAAGAGATCAAGCGTAGTTATAGAGCACTTATTGCTGCCAAGAAATTGGAGTTTGTAAAAATGACCCGGGCCAGGCTTAAGATTGCTGCTCAGACTAAGAATTCCAAAACCTTCTGGACCTTAGTGAATAGGAAAATTGCTGCCCCCACTGTCCTGCGACAAACACAAATGGATGAGGAGGTATGGGTGTCTTTCTTTCAGAAACTTTTCAGTGTATAAATGAGTGAGGCAGAGGTGGAAACCTTTGAGTTGATTTATTCTCTGCACTGGCACACGGATCATACTTCCTTCCTATGGGTTGAACCTCAGGAAGTATCAACATTGATTGGTACCCTGAAACCAGGCAAAGCCCCGGGGGAGGACTTTATTGTGTTGGAAGTACTGCAGACCTGCCCTACTCGATGGGCTAATTTGTTAGCAAAATCCTTCTCATGTATCAATCAGTCACTCCAAGTCCCCAAAAGTTGGGATGCCTCTGTAATTGTTCCCATTTTTAAGAAAGGAAATCCTATGGACCCAGGTTGTTATTGACCGATAAGTTTACTCCCTGTGATTGGGAAATTGTATTCTAAAATTCTCCTCCAACATCTAGAAACCTGGGCTATCCAACAGGGGTTGGTTCCCCAAGAACAGGTAGACTTTAAGAAGAACTCATCCATTATGGATAATGTGTTTGTACTTCGCCACGTTATTGCCAAATATACCCTCATTAGATCTGGGTCCCTTTTTCTGGCCTTTATTGACCTTCGTAAAGCCTTTGATTCAATCTCTCGCCCGAGGCTATGGCAGAAATTATGAGATTGGGGTATAAACGATCAGTTGCTTGCTTTACTTATCTACGTGCATTCAAATAATACTGCCTATATTAGATTAGGGACAAATGGCAGACTGTCTCGCTCGTTCCATGTGGTAAGGGGAGTCAGGCAGGGCTGTGTGCTGCCCCCCCTACTCTTCAATCTCTATCTTAGTGACCTGCCCCAAAATCTTGCCTCTGAATCCTCCTATCCACCGAGAATACAAGATAGATCTCTTAGTATCCTGATATACGCAGATGATTTAGTCTTGATGGCCCAAACAAGAAATGGCCTTCAGCACCAGCTAGGACTATTGGTGGAGTATTATCACCAGAATGAACTTACAGTTAACCCGCTCAAATCACAGGTGATAGCCCTGGGGAAGGAACGGTGGTCTAATTATTCCTGGGCCATGGGGAGTGCTGTACTTGGCCAGGTAGACTCTTATGTCTACCTGGGCATTGTTATCTCCAACAACGGCTCTTGGAGAAAACACAGAAAATGCTTATCCCTTAAGGCGAGAGTGGCTGCCAAGGGGATTTTGAGATTAGCATGGGGCTCCCCAGGAATTTTTACTTCTTCCATCCTAGAAGTGTATAGAGCCAAAGTTCAGTCTCTACTAACATTTGGTGCAGAAGTGTTCCCTGATGGGGACACTGGATTATTGGAAGTCATTCAGAATAAATTCCTGAGAAGTTTGTTGAGAGTGCAGCAAGGCGTCCCTGCGGCCGTAGTTCATACGGAAACAGGGACAGTACCTGTAGCCAGCTTGTGTAATCTTCAAGCCCTTAGGTTCTGGAGTAGACTTTTTCACCAGAATTATAACTCTCTAATGACACTATGTCTGAAGGAGGAATTAGAATACGTAGGAGTGGGAAACTATCCTTGGCTTGCTTGAATATCTTCGCAATTGTGGAGTTTAGGGTTCTCATTTGCATTCTTCCAAGACAAAACTGTTTCCTTGCAGAAATTATTGATCCAACAGCGAGTCCTGGATACTGCTAGACAAGATGATTTAGCCAAGCTCTCTGCTTGGAGGGTTGCCCCATATTTTCATCGTATTAAAATCATCCATAAACTGGAGCCCTACTTGGATATTTTACCTAATTTTACTCTCTGTAGGGCCTTTACATGTCTGCGGTTTCATTTGCTTCCCTCCGCAGTCACTGAAGGAAGGTATTTCCATACTGACCACGAATCTCGTACTTGTCCTTGCAACGCCCTAGAGCCTATTTTAAACTCATCTTCCTACACTTCTGATTTGGCCAGAATCTCAACGTTGTTAGTTTCAACTGAGGAGGAAATTTTGTTTGCTGTTGCTGTATTTGCTTTACTTGCTATGAGGGAACGGGTGTCCTGGGTAGAATAATCCGTTGAATTATCAAGATGATTTCTCCCTTTAGTTTCTAGTAACTATTTTATTGCTGTTGTTCTTTCTCATTTTTGACTGCAGATTGTATTGGTTTTAATTTTCCTTTTGTTCAATTGTTCTTCAATTTTTTACTTTGTATTTTATTTATTTACTTATTGATTGTATTTAAGGCTATAGCAAAAGCTTAATGCCTAATAAATTATTCTATTCTACTCAACAGGCGAACGGCAGCGTATTAAAATCTTCCCTGAGATTTCTTTTGTTGTAAACAACTCTCAGCGTCTTTTTTAGCACCCTTGTTTCTACAGTCCAGCGCTTTTTCTGATGCACTATTCTGGGCTGTTGTACTGCGATAGAGCTGGGGTTATCCGCCTCAGGATTTGAACAGTAGACCCCCACAAGGTCTTTCAAGCTCTCAAAATTGAATTTTTCACAATTTCCAGAATTAAGCGTGATCCCTTTTACCTTCATACAGACTTTCCTGTTCGAGAGCTTATAGCTGTACATCTTAGGACCAGTGGAGACAAACTCTACTATGTGCTCCCCATCCAGAATTTCTGAAGTTAAATCCCTTAAGTAATCCCCCAGGGGCGGGTTCCAGTCCTCCTCCCGGCTGACAAAGATCACAGAATCCGTGTCATGGTACAAACACCGTTCTTGTAAATGGTCCATCAGGTTGTACAGCTCTAATCGTGCGTAAGCCGTTGTAAAACACGCTATAAACACGTTTGTGTTTGTGGTAGCTAGGGCCTGTTCTTTCATGTATTTCCAAGTTACAGAGGCGGTCTCATCATCGATAAAATCACACGCCAAAACCTCATGATATGGAACAAACACGTACTTGAAAAGTTCATTGGGATCTGTCACTATGCTCGTTTGGGACTGATTGGGCCTTTGTCCGAATTTACCCCACAGGGAATTTAAACACAGCTTCGCAATTTGTCTCTTAACTGGGTTCTTTTCAATTTTACTGGACCTCAAACGCACGCCCTCTCTGGCTTTGTACTCTTTCACGTACTGCTCTTTCTTTGCATCATCGTTACACCAGACGGGGTCCCCCGATGCTTCCTGCTTCTGTCTGAGATGCGTGTTAATGTACTCAGCAAACAGCTCATCAGTCCTACGGAGAAAGTGCCAAATTTAAAAAATCTCTGCAATCTCGTAACCTTTGTCCATGGCCACCGTCAGTCCGACAGGTCATCACGTCCCTGTTAAAGACCTCTCCTTCCGAGTGTGAGCACACGGGTCCTTTTGACCCATTTCCGCATAGCAAACGCACAAGGGAAACATCACTGTACCGGAAATCTGGTACAGGAGAACCAGAAAAGAAAGGCCCCTAGGGGGGCACACTTTAACTTTGGCCACCCCAAAGTAATCTCTGAGATCTCCAAAATTGTCGTACATAATCGTGGGATGCTCTGGGAGTACATTTTTGTCTTGTTCAACTCTCCCCCCTTTAAAGCGTGTCTGATGCTAATGTTCTCTTTGTACTCAACATACATGAACCATTGGCTGGATGGCATGGAATATCTTTTCTGAAGTGTGTGGTAGTCATCTAAGGGCATGAGAGCTATCGCTTTGGGCTTCAAAAAATTAAACCTGTACATGGTCATGCAGACAGAGGCTAAAGGAATACATTGAAAGGGGTTGATGCACCTCTCCACCACCCTCTCATCATCCCCCCCAGGGTTCATAATCACCTGCCTCATCATCATGATTTTATTTCTAAAACATTTGCACGCCCTTCACAAAATTTCCACATCCATCTGGCAATAGTAATGTAATTCCTTCTGAAAATCAAAACATCCTTTGACCCTGCTCTTGATGCCATTTCAAAAACTTCTCTTTTCCCCCTGGCATCATATACTCCACCCCAAAATATTTTACATTGGGAATAGGCCCTACGTAGTTCTGGTTCTCAGTGGTGTTGAAAAAATGGAGGAAATGCCCTTTTGCCCCTTCAAACTCCATGGCACCCAGCAGCTTACTAAGTTTCATGGGCAGAAAATTCAGAGAACCTATTAATCGAATTTTAAGATCTTTGACTGTCACGCATAAAAGTTTACCCCCTTGCGTGATCAGACGGCTTTATTTTTTCTTTACTGAGTTGGCCGAGGATGAAATAAGCATCATAAGGCTTTGCGCTGTGACCCAAGAAGCTGTAGTTGGCAAACTTCGTATCTATGAATTTGTTAACAAACTCTTTCAGGCAATGTTCACCTACGAATTCCCATCGCCTTTCGCCTTCCAAGTCGCGGGCAAAAATGTAGTTTGGAATATGCGCCCCCATCTCTTGCATGCATTCAAAGTCATAGACAATGTAATTGTCCATTTCTTAGAGTGTGTAAATGCCTCAAATATAGCACTGATGATTGTCTATATCACTAATTGCCTCTTTACACTGGGGGCACTCCTTTGCCGGGCACTTGTGAACTTTTTTCTGGTAGAACCCACACTTATCACACAGGGCTTTCTCTACGCAATCAATTTTACCCAAGACAGCTAACTGGCCATGCCTCTCCAGACACGCCCAGAACCTACAAAAGTCTGCAGGAGGGGCACCTAAGCTTCTCTCCCTCTGCTTCTTCGCAGCCAGGCCTATCGCATATACAACATTGATATTTACAACAGTGTTTAAATTTATGGGCAAAGCTAGAGTAGCAGAATTGGCAAAAACAAGTAGACCCGATAAAAGATTTGATATCCTTGATCCCCATGTAATGTTTGTCCATCAGCAGAATAAATAGGGTTCTACTACTACATTCTCCCTCGGTGGGAAAAAAAGACCAGTGCCCCAGTAGAATGCTTCACAATGACGATAGACACCCCCAAATGTTCTTCAAAGAGAGGTACTTCGGCGCTACTAATAATTTTTTGTTCCGAAAACCCCAAGTCATGATGAAGCTTTTCAGCCCCCTCAAGCGCTTCTCTGTCCGTCAACTCTTTAGATGCCAAGAGAGCCACAACACTCACTGCAAAACACAAGTGGTTGCCCCTGTTATTTAAAATAAATAAATGTTTGCGCTTTTTGTGAACAACGCGACTGTACGTGATGGTATTTAACTGTCGTGGCTTACCCCTGACCAGGTTGTTCCTAACAGTGGTCACAATCAGTCTGAGCTCCCCGGTAGCCACGATTTCAGTTACTTTGCAAGAGTTTGCTGACACTGTTTAAATTTTTTTCTGCATTTAAAGCTTCAAAGGGTCTTCTAAACGTGCGCAAGGGATTGTTTAAATTTTTACCCTCCAGCCTGAGCTGCACAAAGTCTCCTGGTTCAAGAGTAGGGTTAATCTCATCTAGTAAAGTCTGTATGGAATTGTGAACAGCCTAAACCGTGTCATTAAAAGAACACACTTTTTCCAGGTTAACAAAACGAAATTGGTAATAATGCTCAGCGGCCTCAAAATTCTTAATGTTCCACACACAGTGGGTGATACGTTCCATATATACGGGTGGAGGGCCAGGGGCCACAGGCTCGGAGGTTCTTGGACCTCCATGTCTGGGTACTCGGGGCTCTGTGGACTTGGACCATGTGTGTCTTGGGATGTGTTCATTGGAGAGTGCAATCTCCGTAACCTCCTTTTTATTTCTTTAAGATTCTCTTTTGTACATTTCAGTTTTTTTCTGAGCCTATCCCAACGTTTTTTAGATTTCTTCCAACGTTCCCACCTCCCCCTGTAAGCCTCCTTTTAATTTTTCTAAGATTCGCTTTTGCACGTTTCATTTTATTATTATTTTTAAGGACCTCTTCCCAACGTTTATTAGATGCCCCCGCCGCCCCGTCACACAGGCATGCAAACGTGTCAATCACTCTGCCATGATGACCCTTTCAGGTAATTCTCAACCTTTAACATCTGCTCAAGACCCTCAGCGATGCGTTGAGGAAAAGCACCATTCTGATCGCAGACCACATTCTAAATATGTAAAGCAAGGTTATTTTTTCTAGCATCTAACAACACTTTCACATAATCAATAGCAGCTATTTGCTTACAATGATCACTAGGCAGTTCAAAATTGCTGTGCCACTAGGCAGTTCAAAATTGCTGTGGACGGCCTCAGCGTTCCCAGGAGTGTAAGAAGCCACACAATTGTGGGTTAACTCTGTTTCAACGCAGTCTTCCTTAGATTCTGAGTCGCGTTGTGATGGACAATCGCTGTTGCTTGTGGCGGGTGCTTCTGGACCAACGATTTAAGTTTTTTGTGAGTCCCAGCGGCACTTGCTTTTTGGGACTTCTTACTCAAGCGTTTGCCACGGCTGCTGCCTGCTTCAGATGGCACCGGTCGCAACCCTGTGATATAATAAAAAATAAAAAATGTTACTACAAAAAAAACCAAACCAGTGTGTCCTGTCATTCTATTTGAAAAACCACTTACAAATTCCTTTCGTGTATACATACCCCCAGTATCATTTTCGGCTTCTGTCATGGGTATGCTGAACTCCTCCAATATCGATGAATCCATAAAATCATCCCTCTCGGCATGATTATTGTTCTAAAAATAAAAAATACCATGACTATAGAAATTCTGTAAAAGTATATTATTCAAAAACAAAAAACCCCTCTATTTTGTTTTTAAAAAGAACGCAATAACTGGTTGGTTGTGATATCCCTTTCTTAAAACATTTTGCCTGTAATTTTAAAAATATCCACTGGATGGCAGGGGTTAGTGAATTTTAAATCATTTTGCATGTAATTTTTATAAATCCACTAGATGGCATTTCTGCCTGCATTTTAGAGACTGTGAAGCCCCCCAGATGTATCTAACATCTGCTCCTAGAGATATGCTGACACAGCTTCCTCTTATTGTTTTGCAGCAAAGCTGTTTCCTGTTTTTAAAAAGTTTATACATACTGGCAAAAATCTTTCTGCTTCTAAATTCCCTAGTCATTACTTAAAAACCTCTCCTGCGTTTTTATCTTTTACAAAACTGTTTAAACACAATACTCCTCCCCACACACCCCGAATCCTCTAATTTGCTTTTTAAGTAGCCCACATCTCTCATTTAAAGCACCCCTCATATGCGTTTATCTTTTAGAAAACTGCTTCCTGTCTTCCCCACATACATGCAGTTAACTGTTTTATTAAAAAGCTCACACATACGGGCAAAAAATCTTTCTAAGCCACTTCTGCTTAAACACACTGCTTCCCCACCCCAATCTATGACTCTAATTTGCTTTTTAAGTAGCCCACATCTCTCCTTATTTAAAAACCTCTCCTGCATTTTTATCTTTTACAAAACTGACAGAGAATAGTAGTAGTAGTAGAAGTTTATTGTTTCTAACCTACTGGTTATCACAAATATAAAATACAATTAAAACACAGTAACAACAATAAAATACACCCGAATCAATATCCTCAGCCCAACATAAATTGCATCTTTTCAGCCATAAATTCTAGAGAGGTTCTGGCCACAGTCAATTAATACATCAACTAAACACTCCTTTGGCCGGATCTTATTACTGCACTAATACCCTGCAGCTACACAGAGAGTACATCCGCTTTCCTTTCTCATCTCCTTTGCCCTATTGATCTCTGCCAGCCAAGCAAACTTTGCTACAGCCCTAATTACATTTTCGCTTGTATTGGTCATCAAATATGTAATTTCCCAAGGTTTGGCCCAATGCCCTTTGCCATTTAGAAGTTCAACTATATATTTATCTCTTTGTAACTTGTTGCGTGGACAGTCCAAAAGATAATGGCCTAAGTCCTCTGTCACATTTAAGGGGCATCTGCAAAGGCGCTGTATAGCGGCTGATATCAATAACTGCAGTGCTAAGGAAGAGGCGTGCACCCCAATAAGTAGACCCAGAGAATATAATATAATCTAAGAGGCAAAAGGAAGAGGCGTGCCCCTCAATAAGTAGACCTAGAGAATATAATCTAAGAGGCAAAAGGCCCCACAATGGTAATGCACATGCGAAAACTGGGGGATGTTGTGGGGACACTGCTGATGGAAATATAGAGTTACTTAGCCCTTTAGAACTGGAGAAAGGGGAAGTGGGTACTGAGCAATGACTTCCCCTGAGAAATGTGGCCAGAAATGAGGATGAAGATAGCCTTTGTATCTTGTCGTGGAATATTGCTGGCTGGAGTAGGGCCCAGGACCCCAAGCTTAGATGTTCTCGAAATATAGTATTGTGTGTATTCAGGAAACTTGGGTAAAGGATAAAAATGCCATCCAGTTGACAGGATTCAAGGGCTGGTTTAACCCGGCTACCCAGACTGCTGCTCGGGGACGTGCAGCAGGGGGGATTAGCCATTTGGTTTCTTTTGCGGCCCAGATGCAGGCTATGCCCCTGATCCAAGCGCCTGAGCACACTATGGCTACAAAACTGATTTAACACATTGCTTCCTGCCCACACCCACACAACCAACCCATTACTCTAATTTGCTTTTTAAGTAGCCCACAACTCTCCTTATTTAAAAATCCCTTCCTGCTTAAACATTGTGTTTCCCGAAGCCTATCTCCCTACACCCCCCACATTCATTAACTCTGTTTTTAAAAAGACAAAGGGCCCATTTTCACTCACATGAGTACGCGGCATCTCTTCAAGTTTTTTGGGCAGGCTGTGAGGATATGGGGTCGAACAATAGACCTCGGCTATTTATAGGGCTCTGCCTGCGCGCCAAAAAATAAGCCATTCCCTCAGGAAAACATTGGATTTTCCTTTACAATAAATGTTTGCATAGACTCAAACATAACAACTGGCACAAGAGGGCAATATTACCCCATATTAAAACACTTTTCATAAAATTTGCTGGCCGAGCTGTCTGATAAACCATAAAAAATACTATTTTATTGGGTTTTAAGAGTTCTGCAAGATCTCAGGTATTGGGGGCCCTTGTAACTGGGCCTCTGAACACCAGAGATCTCTTTTCCTTTTTTTTTTTTTTTTTTACTATGCCCCTGTATTAGGAGAGATGGACAGTTTTCCACCCTGCGAACTGTCCCCATTCCTTACCTGCCACACAAGACGCTGCATGGATCCTTGATGATAGTTTATTTATACTTCGCTGCCCGCTCCTGGGCCTTACCGTAAGCACCCTAAAGAAAGACGCTGATTTTTTAAGAGTATGGTATGTTTAATGTTTCTCTATCTAAACTATCCACCCTTTACAAAGAGACTTTTCCGATTGGTTCCCGCCCAAAAATTCAAACTACGCGCTCCTTTCTGATTGGCCCCCCCATCCTATTGTAAGATGTGACATCACTTGCCTCTGTTTGGCCGACCCCCCCCAAGGGTATGTGACGTAACCGCTTCTGATTGGCCTGTTGTTAAACCACCCCCAAAACCAGGGGGAAAGGAGACATTCCACCGGCAGCCTTTGAAGGAGCAATATCTCTCGGAATCCTGTATTTTTAAAACACCCTGCCTGAAGGATAGCGAGGTACATGGTGATTCTTTTAAAACTTATCATCTCTGTGTTTTACACTTAGTTTAAAAGCAAACCTTTACTGCTTGCCGATGTTTACCCCTAGCAAATGTGCCTTTCTTGATTAAAGTTTTTACCTCTGCAACATACCATTCCTTCATAAGAACAAGGCTAATGCTCCATTCTTGATTAAAGTGTTTACCTCTGCAACATACCATTCCTTCATAAGAACAATAAAGTTCAGCTAAAGTTCAGCATTCCGAGGACATGACATAGCCTCTTTAAAACCGGTTTGAGCTGCCTTTTGTTTTCTGGGGTTATCAATCATTCTCAATTAACATTTGACATATTTGATAAGGGTCATCAATCTTGACCTTATCATTTGATAAGGGTCATCAATCTTGACCTTATCATTTGATAAGGGTCATCAATCATTCTCGATTAAGATCTGACATAAGGTACCTAACCTATACTACTTCCCACCATCCCCAGGGGCATCCTGCTGCTGCCGCACACTCTCAAGAGCCCTCTCTGCCTGCTGGACCCTCTCCATCAGGTCACCCTTCCAGTGCCCATAGAGCGCTGTCTGGTGGGCCACGTGGCCCTTGACTCTGGAGTCCAGCATGGTTACCAAAACGTATTCCGACCGCTGCAGGAGCTCATTGAACTGCGCCTTCAAGTCCTGCCTTCAGCTGCCACACCAGGGCAACCACCTCATCTGCCAACCTCCTGCCCTGAGGGCCACAATCCTGCCCCTGGAGAATCTCCTCCAGCCTCCTCAGGAGAGTGTGGACTAGAGGGGTCACCTGACTGATCCTGGCTGTGGAGGAGCTGATGGTCTCCGTCACCGCCAGAAACGGTCTCAGCACGAAGATCTTGTGACCCAGGAACTCCCATGCTGCCCCATCGTACTCTGGAGGTGCCCTGATGTCCATCACCAGTTGAACCTGATGCTCGAGCGGCTTCTCGAGCAGAAAGCCGCCTTGCATGAGGAACGTTGAATTCCACCGGGTGGATACATCCTGCACCAGCTGGTGCATTGGGGAGCCTTGCTCTGCCTGCTTCACCTGAAGGAGGTCACCTAGCTGATGGTGGCCATGGAGAAGCTGATGGTCTCCATCACAGCCAGGAATGGTCTCAGCACGAAGACCGTGTGAGCCAGGATCTCCCACTCTGCCCCACCATACCCTGGAGGTGCCCCGTTGTCCGTCACCAGTTGAACTTGATGCAAGGCAGCTTTCTTCTCGAGAAGCTGCTCCAGCATCAGGAATGTTGAATTCCACCAGGTGGACACATCCTGCACCAGCTGGTGCATTGGGGAGTCTTGCTCTGCCTGCTTCGCCCGGAGGAGGTCGCTGCCCTTCATGCTCTGGTTAAAGAAACTGGTCAGCTTCCTCCCCCACTTGATCAGGGAGCTAAGAGTGCCTGCCCCAATCCTCTTCTCCCCCAAGGCCAGAGCATCCCTGACCACCAGGTTAAGGGTGTGTGCGGTGCAAGGGATACTGGTGAAGCCCCCTCACAGAGTGCCCTCAGTATGTTGGCCACATTGTCCATCACCACGCACCCCTTGGTGAAGGGCATGCCTGGCGTGACCCACTCCCTCACCATGGTGGTCAGGGCTGACTCGATGTTCCGAGCATTGTGGGGGCCATCCATAACTTCCGCTTGAAGCAGGGCTCACCTATACCCTGCTTCGGAACCCCTCCTGCCACTGCCAAATGCTGCCTCCAGGGCCTGCCACCAGTGCTCCGTCACTGACAGGTAGGCATGGTGCGCATTCATGCTCAACCACAGGTCTGTGGTGAAGTGGAAGGTGGCACCCCCAGCCCTTGCCAGCTGCTCTGCCACCTGCTCCTTTAAAGCCCGGTACATGGCTGGCACCACCTGCTGACTCAGGGTGGTGTGCAAGAGCAGCTTAAACTGGGGGGCTAGGAAGCCAACCAGGCACCTAAACCCCATGTCCCCAACCACCGAGAAGGGCTGCCCATCCAGTGTGATCATTTCCCCCAACATGCGAGTGGCTTTCAGTTGAAAGCCATGCAACCCTCCATGTCCCGCAGCTGCCAATGGACTTGGCAGCTGCCTCCATCTCAGCTCCTCCATGGTGTACCAACACTGCTGCCGCTCCCCTACTAGCAGCGATACCGCTCCTGCTGCTAGAGGCAGCTGTTCAANTTTTTTTTTTTTTTTTACTATGCCCCTGTATTAGGAGAGATGGACAGTTTTCCACCCTGCGAACTGTCCCCATTCCTTACCTGCCACACAAGACGCTGCATGGATCCTTGATGATAGTTTATTTATACTTCGCTGCCCGCTCCTGGGCCTTACCGTAAGCACCCTAAAGAAAGACGCTGATTTTTTAAGAGTATGGTATGTTTAATGTTTCTCTATCTAAACTATCCACCCTTTACAAAGAGACTTTTCCGATTGGTTCCCGCCCAAAAATTCAAACTACGCGCTCCTTTCTGATTGGCCCCCCCATCCTATTGTAAGATGTGACATCACTTGCCTCTGTTTGGCCGACCCCCCCCAAGGGTATGTGACGTAACCGCTTCTGATTGGCCTGTTGTTAAACCACCCCCAAAACCAGGGGGAAAGGAGACATTCCACCGGCAGCCTTTGAAGGAGCAATATCTCTCGGAATCCTGTATTTTTAAAACACCCTGCCTGAAGGATAGCGAGGTACATGGTGATTCTTTTAAAACTTATCATCTCTGTGTTTTACACTTAGTTTAAAAGCAAACCTTTACTGCTTGCCGATGTTTACCCCTAGCAAATGTGCCTTTCTTGATTAAAGTTTTTACCTCTGCAACATACCATTCCTTCATAAGAACAAGGCTAATGCTCCATTCTTGATTAAAGTGTTTACCTCTGCAACATACCATTCCTTCATAAGAACAATAAAGTTCAGCTAAAGTTCAGCATTCCGAGGACATGACATAGCCTCTTTAAAACCGGTTTGAGCTGCCTTTTGTTTTCTGGGGTTATCAATCATTCTCAATTAACATTTGACATATTTGATAAGGGTCATCAATCTTGACCTTATCATTTGATAAGGGTCATCAATCTTGACCTTATCATTTGATAAGGGTCATCAATCATTCTCGATTAAGATCTGACATAAGGTACCTAACCTATACTACTTCCCACCATCCCCAGGGGCATCCTGCTGCTGCCGCACACTCTCAAGAGCCCTCTCTGCCTGCTGGACCCTCTCCATCAGGTCACCCTTCCAGTGCCCATAGAGCGCTGTCTGGTGGGCCACGTGGCCCTTGACTCTGGAGTCCAGCATGGTTACCAAAACGTATTCCGACCGCTGCAGGAGCTCATTGAACTGCGCCTTCAAGTCCTGCCTTCAGCTGCCACACCAGGGCAACCACCTCATCTGCCAACCTCCTGCCCTGAGGGCCACAATCCTGCCCCTGGAGAATCTCCTCCAGCCTCCTCAGGAGAGTGTGGACTAGAGGGGTCACCTGACTGATCCTGGCTGTGGAGGAGCTGATGGTCTCCGTCACCGCCAGAAACGGTCTCAGCACGAAGATCTTGTGACCCAGGAACTCCCATGCTGCCCCATCGTACTCTGGAGGTGCCCTGATGTCCATCACCAGTTGAACCTGATGCTCGAGCGGCTTCTCGAGCAGAAAGCCGCCTTGCATGAGGAACGTTGAATTCCACCGGGTGGATACATCCTGCACCAGCTGGTGCATTGGGGAGCCTTGCTCTGCCTGCTTCACCTGAAGGAGGTCACCTAGCTGATGGTGGCCATGGAGAAGCTGATGGTCTCCATCACAGCCAGGAATGGTCTCAGCACGAAGACCGTGTGAGCCAGGATCTCCCACTCTGCCCCACCATACCCTGGAGGTGCCCCGTTGTCCGTCACCAGTTGAACTTGATGCAAGGCAGCTTTCTTCTCGAGAAGCTGCTCCAGCATCAGGAATGTTGAATTCCACCAGGTGGACACATCCTGCACCAGCTGGTGCATTGGGGAGTCTTGCTCTGCCTGCTTCGCCCGGAGGAGGTCGCTGCCCTTCATGCTCTGGTTAAAGAAACTGGTCAGCTTCCTCCCCCACTTGATCAGGGAGCTAAGAGTGCCTGCCCCAATCCTCTTCTCCCCCAAGGCCAGAGCATCCCTGACCACCAGGTTAAGGGTGTGTGCGGTGCAAGGGATACTGGTGAAGCCCCCTCACAGAGTGCCCTCAGTATGTTGGCCACATTGTCCATCACCACGCACCCCTTGGTGAAGGGCATGCCTGGCGTGACCCACTCCCTCACCATGGTGGTCAGGGCTGACTCGATGTTCCGAGCATTGTGGGGGCCATCCATAACTTCCGCTTGAAGCAGGGCTCACCTATACCCTGCTTCGGAACCCCTCCTGCCACTGCCAAATGCTGCCTCCAGGGCCTGCCACCAGTGCTCCGTCACTGACAGGTAGGCATGGTGCGCATTCATGCTCAACCACAGGTCTGTGGTGAAGTGGAAGGTGGCACCCCCAGCCCTTGCCAGCTGCTCTGCCACCTGCTCCTTTAAAGCCCGGTACATGGCTGGCACCACCTGCTGACTCAGGGTGGTGTGCAAGAGCAGCTTAAACTGGGGGGCTAGGAAGCCAACCAGGCACCTAAACCCCATGTCCCCAACCACCGAGAAGGGCTGCCCATCCAGTGTGATCATTTCCCCCAACATGCGAGTGGCTTTCAGTTGAAAGCCATGCAACCCTCCATGTCCCGCAGCTGCCAATGGACTTGGCAGCTGCCTCCATCTCAGCTCCTCCATGGTGTACCAACACTGCTGCCGCTCCCCTACTAGCAGCGATACCGCTCCTGCTGCTAGAGGCAGCTGTTCAAGCAGGATGCTTGCCTGCTGATGGAGAAGGATGACTGGCCGCTGCAGTCGGGAACCCGCTTGCATCCACTGCCTCTGCCTGCTCGCTTAGCCGCACACTCAGTGATATGGCATCCCTTCAGGTGCCTCGCTATGGCAGTTGTGCCAAGGTTGGCAAGCACCTGCCCACGCTTCACCACCTTATGGCACAAAGTGCACTGCACCTCCCGGGGATCATCCGCTCGCACCAAATTAAAACGTGCCCAGATGGAGGATTTTTTGCCCCCTCCTGCCTTCTAGCTCACACCAGGTGATGCAGCGCTGCTGGGAGGGGCAGAACATGGTGGTGACACTCGGAGGGACAGCCATCGCCTCAGGACCAGACATCTCCTCTGCAGGACTAGTGTCTGCCTCGCTGTACCCAATATGAGTGATGTCCCACGAAGGGGAGTACCACCGTGAGGCTGATGGACTGCCCACCATGCTGCTGCCACTCTCCTGTACCCCCTATAGCTGCTGCTGCTCCTCTCCCTGCTGCCATTGCCCGGGGATCAAGCCCTGCCTCTAGCAGCTGGGGTGGGATCTACAAGCCCTGGACTGCTGGGGATCACCTCAACAATGGGGGACATTGGTGGCCCTTGAGGAATATCCAACCCCGAAGCAGCTGCATCTGTAGCAGAGACAGCTGCAGCCTCCTGGAGTGCCAGCCTTCCAGTGCCCTGCATGGCAGTGGAGGACACTGGCAGGTGGTGTCACCGAACCACACCCCAGCTAGTGCCACCGCTGGGAGCTTCTGAAGCCTGACTGCCAAAATCAGGCTTGTGCAGTTTGGGGCGTGGTGATGGGCTCCGGCGGCTGCCACTTTGCTGGCATGGCCCCTGCCACCTCTGCCACATGCCCCATTGCCCACCTCACGGGCAGCAGACCAGCCTCTCCTGCTTCCCTTCTCCATTTCTCCCACCCAAAGAATGCACTGGA
The DNA here is from genome assembly GCA_003113815.1 of Sphenodon punctatus. Classification (NCBI taxonomy): domain Eukaryota; kingdom Metazoa; phylum Chordata; class Lepidosauria; order Sphenodontia; family Sphenodontidae; genus Sphenodon; species Sphenodon punctatus. The sequence goes on along the minus strand of QEPC01009488.1, from coordinate 2,983,273 downwards.
AGATATATAACATTTATTCAAATTAGTAATCTAATATTATATATCTCTACACTAACTCTTAACTGCTATTAACTATTCTAAAACCTATGGAACTAAATGGAACATTATCTAATATCTACAAAGGCCTAGTCCTATAAACACACTATAAAATAACTACACACTATCTCTATAACTAAGCTAACTCCTATATCTATCTATCTAATCTAATCTAGGCATGGGGGGGGGGGNGGGGGGGGGGGGGGGGGGGGACACAGACAGCTCATAACAAACACCACCGGGAGGGGTACAAAACTGACATGAAACTTACCTTGTGGTAAGGCAGGTGCAGCAAGTAACAAAAGTCATTACCACAAACCCCATTGCCTCTGTGCAGCCTAGCCCGTGGCCAATCGCAGCCTGCAAAGCCAGTGGTCTAAGGAAAAGAGGGACGGTGATTGGGCAGGCTGGCTGCTAGTCCAAGCCTCTCCACCCCTGGTACCAGGAAGTCTGCTCCGCAGCTGCCCCCTCCCTCTGGGCCTTCCAGCCCTGTTTTTCCACACCCAAATGCGGCCAAACTGTTCGGGGCTTCGGGCGTTTGGTTCAGCCATTCGGTTCGGCCATCTGACTGGCTGAGTTTGGGCCGAACACTGAATGTCCGAACCATGTTCGCACATCCCTAGCGTCTTACTACGGATCAGAAACTGGTTAAAAGATAGAAAGCAAAGGGTAGGACTAAATGGTCAGTTTTCACAATGGAGGGATGTAAAAAGTGGTGTGCTTCAGGGATCTGTATTAGGACTGGTGCTGTTTAATGTATTCATTAATGATTTGGAAACGGGTGTTAAGAGTGAGGTGATCCAATTTGCAGACGACACCAAGTTATTCAAGGTGGCTAAAACGTGAACAGACTGTGAGGAACTGCAACAGGATCTTACAACACTGGGTACCTGGGTATCTAAATGGCAAATGAGATTTAATGTGGAAAAGCACAAAGTGATGCACGTAGGGAAAAATAATCCAAACTATGTGTACACAATGCTGGGTACTAAGCTAGGAGTTACCACTCAGGAAAAGGATCTGCACGTGGTTGTGGACAATACAATGAAATTCACAGCGCAGTGCGCAGCAGCAGTCAAAAAAAGCAAACAAAATGTTAGGAATTATTCAGAAGGGGATAGAGAATAAAACGGAGGATGTCATAATGCCTCTATACAAATCAATGGTGCGACTGCACCTCAAATATTGTGTGCAGTTCTGGTCACCCTAGCTCAAAAAAGACATAGCTGAACTAGAAAAGGTACAGAGAAGGACAACAAAAATGATCAAGGGCACAGAAGGGCTCCCGTATGAGGAGAGGCTTGGTAGGTTGGGGGCTCTTCAGCTTGGAGAATAGATGACTGAGGAGTTATGATAGGGGTCTATAAGATCATGAGTGGTGTGGAACTAATGAACAAGGAGCAGTTATTTACCCTCTCAGCTAGTACTAGAACTAGGGGACACTCCATGAAACTCACTATAGTGGCAAGTTTAAAACAAATATATTTTCACTCAGCATATAATTGGGTTGTGGAATCTACTGCCAGAGGCTGTGGTAAGGGCCAGTACTATAGCTGAGTTTAAAAGAGGTTTGGACAGGTTTCTGGGAGACAGGTCCATTAGCAGCTATTAGCCAGACAGGATCAGGGAATGTGACCGGAACTGGGGGAAAACAACAGGGAATGGATCCCCCATTGTGACCTGCTGGGTGCTTCTCCCAAGCCAGATTGGCCACTGTCAGAGACAGGATGCTAGGCTAAATGGACCATTGGTTTGACCCAGTATGGCACTTATGTTCTTAATTATTGCATGCTTCCACCCTTACAGGACCAATCGGTGGTGGCTTCAAGGGGGGTATAGAGGGTACTAAGCTGTTCTTTGGGCCGGCTCTTTGTCGCTGGTTAGTTCTGTCTTTGGTCAGAGCGTTTTTCCAGACTTTGCTGGCAGGCTTTGTGTGCGTGCTAGAGCTCACTGCAAGTGTTCAGCTAGCTACATAAACCCAGTCCCCACACACCTGGGGTGCTGCCCAACATCCTCCTGCCCACTCCTGGTACATTCTCTGCAAGCTGACAGATACCTCCACGCACCTGGGGTACCCACTCAGACTGAAGCCCGTGCCAAACAGCAGAGATGACAGATATATCTCCTTTGGCCAACTGGCTTGACATTTCAAAGACACCCTGGCTGGAACAGAGATGTGATTATTTCTCTTACTGCACGCTTCCAGCTTTCCAGGACCAATCTTGGGGTGATTCTGAGGCAGGCATAGAAGGGACATAACTGGGACTTCAGGCAGCAAGGCAGAAGGATAGCATCCCAGCAATCAGGAGACCTAATTCACACATCCAGGCTGGTCAATTGTCATCATAATCACATCCTGCAGCACTCTGTTAAAGGACATAACAGAATCCTTTATTGACACTTTCCTAAACAGATGCTTCCAACTTCCCCGTAACAAGTGAGGAGAGGAGTTGTGGTGGTCACAGCACAGAATGATATATGGGTGACATTTCTGCTGGCCAATTGACATCACAAACATATCTTGTACCACAGTGACAAACATAAGGGAAACTCTTGCATAGGCTCATTCTCTCCAGATGCTGTGCAGACTTATAACTTTGGGACCCTTTATGAGATCTTTTTGATATTTGTCAGAAATGATCTGAAAGGTCTGAGATACAGTCCTACCAAATATTATGTAAACTGGCTGGAATACAAAGTCATTAAAGCCAGAAATACATTTACAAGTAAATTGCTTATAACATTGGGACCCTTTATCTAGTCCTTCTGAAATTCAGCAGAGATAGTACCCTTGGGGAGGGGTTTTAGCTTGTAAAGCTTCATCCAAATCAAACGGGAGACAAAGTCATTACAGCCAGGAATGTGTATGCAGAATTTAACAAATTTAAACTGCTTATAAAATAGGATCCCTTTATCCAATCTTTCTGAAATTTGCACACATAATTCTTTCCTTTACGGGTACAATCCTACAAAGTTTCATCCAAATTGGATGAAAAATAAAAACACTACAGCCGAAAATGTGTTTTCCATTGAAATCATAGGAATTAAAAAATGAAAGTAAAAACAAAAATGAAATGAAGAGTAACAAAATGTAATGAAAATTAATATTTTAATAATGAAACTGAAAGTAATAAGAAAAATTAGAGTTATTGTGCACATCCCTACCGGGTTCCCAAACACTCATCTGGGACGTATCAATTTCAAAGACCAGGCCTGCCCACTTTCCCCTCCCCCATGGTCCATGGTAGAGGAGAGTGTGAAGGGGCTGTCAGAATACCCACAGAGGGAGTTGCCCATTAGAATCCATCCCCATGCACTCCACCTGTGTGGGTGCTCTGTGATTGTTCCGCTCAGCAGACACAGACCCCCCCTTCTCCCCACCTTGCTTGTTTAAAAACAGCCTATGTGGTGGATGAGTGGAAGCTGGTGATTTCCAGAGGAGACCAAGATCCCACAGCAAAACTAGCAGGGAGTGAATTAGACTGACTGGTATTGACTTGGACAATCCATTTATCAGGGATAGGGAACCTATTCACTCCCACGGGCCACTTCTAACTTTGTACAAGCTCTGTGGGCTGGACAGAGGTTGGGGGCACTTCAAGGGGGTACTCTGAAAAGGGTGAAGAGTGTGTGTGTGTAGGGGAACAAATCATGGATCTGTGCAATGGATCGATCCCCTATCCTAAAGTTCAGGCCCCCTCCCCCCCAGGGATGGGTGAATGCAGTTCGGTCGACCAAACCGAACCGAACTTCTGAACTGAACTCGATTTTCGAACCGAACCGAATTTCCGAACTCAGCTCTGTTTGCCCATCCCTAAAAGATAATATTCCATTTAGTTCAATGGGGTTTGAATTTCTGAACTTTGTTCGGAAGTTCGGACTGAACTCAAATAGTTCGGTCGACCGAACTCAAATAGTTCGGTCGACCGAACGGAACTTCCAAACCGAACCTCCGAACTTGGTTCTGTTCACCCATCCCCCCCCACTCCTTTCCCCCAAACTCATTCCTTCAGTCACCAAAGGTAGGGACAGGGTACAGGATCCATAGGCCAGATCTAGGAACTTAAAGAAGCTCCCCCCCGATAGATTTGGCCAGGTATCTTTTCCTTTTTTATCTGCAACATTGGGTAAAGCTACACGTAACAGCTGGGTGGGATGCAGCAGCCTGGGTGGACAGGGTCTGCACCCACCAGAGCACAGAACAGACATGCTCCCAGCTGGGCTGATGGCAGCCCACGGGCGGGGAGAACGGGGAAAATGTGGCTGGCCATCCCTGCCCCCACGGTCTGCCAAAACAGGCAGCCATGGTGGATGCAGCCTGGAGTGGCAGATCGGCCTGGAGCTAGACGTACATACTCCGGGATAGTCCACTTTGCCCTGGTCTGGCGGGCCCTAGCCCAGGCTGTTACCTTAGTTGGCTGTGGATATGAGAGCCCAGCCTAGCTGCCAACACAACCCAGTGGTCAACATCTGGCAGCCAGGAAGGAACCAAACGTGACAGTGGCCCATGGGGCAAAGCAGGCCTAAGCAGGCCACTGCCATGTCAGGCTTTATCCCTAGTATTTATTTGATTTTCCACTGCCTGTTCATTAAATATGCAATTAGCAACCTCAAAATCCCAGGCTGAAGTGATCTTTTTTCTATGCAAACTCAAGGTTTTTCACTACCAGACTGCAGCGCCTAAAGCTAAGAGCAGCTCTGACACTGATATCTTGGCATGATGTGAGCAATAGAGGTGGGACACCAGCGCAATTGCCGGGTACCGGATTTACCGGATTCCGGTTTTCAAAAAACCGGATTCCCGGATTAAATCCGGTATGCCGGTACCGGATTTATTCCATTGATTTCAATGGGGCACTGTCCCCATTGAAATCAATGGAATAAAAGAATTCCTCCCCCTCCCAGGCTGCGCGGGTGGAAGGGGGGACACCCCCCACCCACCCTGCCCAGCCTGGATTTAAACAAAAAAATTTCCCTAAGCGTCCCCTACTGCGGCTCCGGGCTGCCACCGGCAACCCAGAGCCAGCCCACCAGCACCAGCAGCCGCCCCAGCAGCAGCCAGTAAGTATTAAGTACGTGTACTGTATGATCCCTGGGGTGGGGTGGGGTTTAACACCCCCCCCCAGGGATCACCCTACTTCCAAGTTCCCACCCAGGGATCGTACCTTCCTTGAGCTCCGGTGGCTTCAGTGCCGGCTGTGGCTGCCGGCTTCAGACGCTAGTAGGCCTTCCGGGGAACTTCCGGGTTTCCCCGGAAGGCCTACTAGCGTCTGAAGCCGGCAGCCACAGCCGGCGCTGAAGCCGCCGGACCGCCGGAGCTCAAGGAAAGTACGATCCCTGGGTGGGAACTTGGAAGTAGGGTGATCCCTGGGGTGGGGTGTGTGTTAAACCCCCACCCCAGGGATCATACAGTACACGTACTTAATACTTACCGGCTGCTGCTGGGACGGCCGCTAGTGCTGGTGGGCTGGCTCTGGGTTGCCGGCGGCAGCCCGGAGCCGCACTAGGGGACACTTAGGGGAATTTTTTTGTTTAAATCCAGGCTGGGCAGGGTGGGTGGGGGGTGTCCCCCCTTCCACCCACGCAGCCTGAGAAGGGGAGGAAAACGCGGTTTTTTGGTGGGGTTTTTTTACATTGCGGCCATTCATTTGAATGGCCGCAATGTAACAAAAATATCCGGTACCGGGAATCCGGTAAACGGGCCGGATTACCGGGTTGAATCCGATAATGCCGGTACGCCCAGTACTGGCATTATCGGATACCAGAAGATCCGGTTTTCCCACCCCTAGTGAGCAACGTCTCTTAGTGAAGCAAGGCCACCTTACGTGCAGCTGTTGTTTTTCTTAGCATGAACGTTGCTCCAGATGTCCCCAATCAAAACTAGACTAAACTTCAGTCCTTGAATCCACCATGGTACAAGGCTGGTGTCATGCATGCTCTCAAGGAAGTTCTAGCTAGTGGCGTAACTAGGTTTAATAAAGTCCTTGGGCAAGTCAAATTTCTGAGTCCTGTACCAACTGGAATGGAGCAGCAGGGTGGATGCTGAAGGGGCATAGGGAGACAGCGAGGCACGGATAACACTGGAGATGAGGGGAAAGTGAGGCACTGGGCCAGACCAGAGCTTGGGTAGGGGGCACTGGGATACAGGAGACAAAGCATGGGGAAAGGTGAGGTGCTGGGATGGCGTGGCAGCTACTGACAGACATGGTGCCGAATCTTGGCTCGCTGGGGAAGGCATGTGCAATTCCAGCAGAGATAAAGCAGAGTATACTGATGTCCTGAGGGGTTTGGCCCTACTGGGCTTCCCTGAAAGCTCTACCTTTCCCACTTATAGTTAATGCCGTGGCTCCAGGCCACAGTTGCTGGACTCTACCAAATTTAAAGGACCTTTCTTCAAAGGCCATTCTTCAGCAGCTAGTTCTTCTGGAAGGAGTGGACTGCTTTGCTGAGCAAGGTAAGTGATGGGGTCCTTGGGGTAGGAAGTAGAGGACTCCAGTGGTCCGAGGAGGGGGAAGGGCAGAGATGTATCGGGGTCCCCTGTGTCTTGGGACCCCATGGGGTGGGAGGGGGATGCTGTGGCTGGCTCCTCCTGGGAGATGGCCAAGGTTTGGGGTATGTGAGGTGCCTGAAGGCTGGGGTTCAGGAGGCCCATTGCACCAGGTCTCTCATGACATGGCTCGGGGGATGCCCCAAGACTGTGGTTCAGGGGGCCCTGCACGTGGTTCCTTGGGGGGGGGTCCACTGAACTTTCCTTGTGTTCTGTTGTTCTTAACAATGTGTGTGCGCGTGGCATATGGGTACCCCCTTGCATCACATGGCTTGTTGGGGGTGCCTGAAGAGTTTGGGGTTCTAGAGGTGCAGTGGGGGGGGGGGGAGAATGCTGCATTCTGTTACAGTTGAGATCAGTCCCATGATCACATGGTTGAGGGGGTGCCCCAAGGCTGGAATTTAGGAGCCTCACTCCCACTGAGAGAGGCTATACATAACACCCCAGTAAGAGGGCTCTCTATCCCTCCCCCCCCAGTGGCAGAGCTTCTTGCAGCAGCAAGGAGTTGCCAGGGTTAACAATAACATGATTGCTGCACCCAGTGGGAGAGAGGCAGTGCATGGGACCCCAGTAAGAGGGCTCTCTATTGCCCCAGTGGCAGGGCTTAACCCAGCAGCAAGGAGTCCCCAGGATTAACAACCACCACCACCACCAATAACCCTGTTGGCACTGGCAATATAGGTTTCACACTGGATTTGGGACTGACACTTGTTACTGGCATTTCCACTGTTCGCACTGTTGGTACTGGCAATATGGGGGTCATTTTAAGGGTCACACAGGATTTGGGACTGGCAACATGGGGGTAGGGCAGCATATTGGTGTCCCCTGGCAGCGGCTAGAACTGTTGTTTGGTTTTGTGTGCTGCAATGCTGTGAAAAAACCTGTTTGTGTGGCAAAGGAGTAGTGGCTGGGACTACTACAATTCACTTTGGCTAAGCTGCGTAAACTAAACTGATTGACTAAGTGTTTTACAAAGACAAGACGCTTTTTATTGCAGGGATTTTCGGTTTGTTCTCCCACTGATTTCAATGGGAAAAGTACTGAAACTGACAAAACCAAGAAATGATAGACAGAGAACTGAAACCGATAAAAACAGAGAATCGAAATTTTGCCCAAGTCCCACCCCTAGAAAATACCCTATGAGAAGGCAGTTCTATATGGGAGAGAGCGAATATTAACCAGGAAATGCCTTCACAAGGTGTTCCTAGCCACCAGACAGCTTCTGTGTTGCAATATTACTGCCTAGTGTGTATGACCATACCATGTGTATAAGAACACAGGAAATACCATATTGGGTCAGGTCAATGGTTCATTGAGCCCAGCATCCTGCCTCCCAATAGTGGCCAATATCGGTCACTTGGGGGAAGTACCCAACGATCAATTCCCTGTTGTTCACTCCTGACCGTCAAAGGTTACAACCCTCAACCTACTTGGCTAATAGTTATTAATGGACCCACCCTCCAAGAACGTATCCAATTCTTTTTAAAACCTAGCTTTATTGTTGGCCTTGATCACATCATGTAGCAACAACATCTACAAGTTAATTGTGCGTTTAATGAAAAAGTACTTTAAAAATTTTGTTTTAAATCTGCTGGCAGTTAAGTTTCATGGAGTGTTCCCTAGTCCTAGTACTATTTGAGAGGGTAATGACTCCCTATTTACTCATTCTACTCCACTCATGATTTTATAAACTTCTATCATATTCCCCTCTCAGACGTCTCTTCTCCAAGCTGAAGAACCCCAACCTATCAAGTCTCTCTTCGTATGGAAGCCGTTCCATACCCTTGATCATTTTTGTTTCCCTTTTCTGTACCTTTTCTAGTTCTACTATATATTTTTTGAGATGGGGCGACCAGAACTGCACACGATATTCAATGTGCAGTCACACCATAGAGTTAGATAGAGGTATTAAGATATTTTCTGTTTTATTCTCTATCCCTTTCCAAATAATTCCTAAAATTGATTTTGGACCACTGAGCTGAGAATTTCAGTGTTGTCCACAATTGACTCCAAGATCCTTTTCCTGAGTGGTAACTCCTAATTTAAAATTCAACATACTGTGCATATAGTTTGGATTATTTTCCCCTACGTGCATCACGTTGCACTTGTCAACATTAAATTTCATCTGTCATTTAGTTGCCAAGTCACCCACTCTCTTCAGTTCCTCCAGCAATTGCTCACAGACCAGATTTTAACTACCTTAAAATAAATTTGTGCCATTTGCAGATTTTATCACTTCACTCTTTACTCCCTTTCCCAGATCATTAATGAACCATTAAAGTTGATTAACTTAAGTTAAACACCACCAGTCCCAGTACAGATCCCTGGGGTACTCCACTATTTACTTCGCTCCATTGCAAAAACTGATCATGAAGTCCTATCCTTTAAACCAGTAACCGATCCATGACAGGACACTGCCTCCTATCTCATGACTATTTAAGTTTCCTCAAGAGTCTCTCGTGCATTTGATAAGCACCTTATCAAATGCTTTCTGAAAATCCAGATAAACTATATTCTGGCTCACCCGTATCCACATGCTTATGTACCAAGTAGTTAGTACTTGGTTTATATGCAATAGCCCTCTTGCTGATTTCTCTGATGTTAACATTCATGCTCTCACCTCTGTTTATTAACAGGCTCTACTAACATGGAGGGAAGGGTTCAAATTCTGTCTTAGCCACAAGTCTCTCTCAGGCTGTTTTTCCACAAGCTGCTTTGGTGCCGTGGAAGCAGTGCTAGATTTGAATAGTGCATGCTCCTGCGGCGCCAAAGCAGTTCATGGGAAAGCAGCCTTAATCTCAACTCCCCATCTGTAAAATGGGAATAATAATAATGACCTACCTCACAGGGTTGTTGTGAGGGTGAACTAGATAAAGATTGAAAAGCACTACGAGCACTGAAAGTACTATATGAGAATAATAATGTCTGATGACATTTTGCATTGCAGCTAGTCTTGTGCATTGAGTCCCACTGAAGTGAATGGGACTCACATCAGACACAGGAATAGCACCAGCTTCAGGATGGGACTTGAGCAGCATAGGGTAAAAACACAAGTGGCCACAGCAACCCAGCCGCAGCACACCACAGCAGACATGGTCCAGGCCAGATTGGGCTGCAGAATGTGCCCACAACCAGGAAGATGCGCCAATGTGTGGCTGGCCGGCCCCACCCCCCACACCATGCCCAGCACCAATTTAGTCTCTCATTAAGAGGCTCTCAAAGAGGGGGAGGGGCATTATGTTCTAACAACTTCTGACAGGTATGAATATGGTTCATTCCTTTCAGCTATTTCCAATATTTTAATATCACAACTCAAAAATGAAGGTGAACTCTACATTCCTCAATTGAGGTATCAAGAATCTGGCCTCCTCTCAAGTTCAGAGAGTGACCCTTACAATAACTTGAGCACAGAAATAGAGGCAGGCATAAATGATTACAGGATTTTGGGTCTTGAGAGACTAGGGACCTGATTCTGGTCCCAAATTTATGTCAAAGGAAATTCTGCTTGTCTCTGTGGGATGCGAACTGATCACCAGGAATCTGATGTGTAGCAAAGATGTGCATTGGCTCCGTACCTTTGAGGGTCCTCCAGCATGAGTCTCTCATATCGCAGGACACCCGTTTTCACAAACACACACAGCACAAAATGGGATTTTAAGGAAGAAAACAAGTGGGTGGCATTATTTGTGATAATACCCTGTGTTAGTCATGTCAGGATGCCATACTGATAAAGAAACCAAGCTTTAGTTTCTGTCAGGTGAAGACGAACTTGGAATTTTAATGTTTCTTCTCTGTTTTTTTGCCACTGGAAAAAACAGAACCAGAGATAGGTTCTATGATTGGATTTAAATTGTGTAGAGAAAGTAGGTCAGACCAGTGGTCCATCAAGCCCAGCATCCTGTTTCCAACAGCGGCAGTTTCCGTTACTTCAGAGAAGTGCACCCAATTCATAGTGGAACGATCCATTTCTGGTATCCATTCCCAGCCCCAACAGAGATTTTATCCCCTGACCAATTTGACGAAGGTTTACATGTCAGAGAAAAAAACCCGAACACTAAACGGATCGGTCCTCAAAGTATTCTGTGGGCAAAAGTTGCATTGAAATGAACAGGGATTGTGTTGACAAAATGTTTTTAGGCTTGGGTTGTTAATCTTGGGATTACATGCTGCAGGGGAATTAGACCATGGATACGGAAAACCTCTTACAGAATCCCACTGAAGTTAACTGGTACACTGGCAGAAGTGCTCTCAAGATCAGGGCCTCAGAGGGATAAGAGGGACTGTCAAGCTTCCTTTTTCAGGTTTCCCTTTAAAAAGTTACACTACCTGCATCATTCTCTCAAACAACAAATGAAAAGCAGCTCGAGACTGAAAGTTGGAGGTACAGCTGGTGTATAATTGCTGTAGCTCCATCAACGTCAATGGAGACAGAAAGACTTACGTCAGTTGTGGATCCATGTCTGAAACTGGAATAATCACAGGGTGGGCAAAAGAGAGAACCGTCACTGTGTTCATCATGGAAGAATCCTAAATCTTAATGCAGAATAAAGGAACACTTCGGAAAAAATGTATGGCAATTAGCTATTTATGCAGTGGAAAGCTCCACTTAAAGATTTATCTTGTCACTTATTTTTAATAAATTAAAAACTATACACTGAGTACATTTCAATTATATACATACAGGACCATACTAAAATAATTATATAACAATACAATAAAGGACCTTTCAAGATAAATATTACACACAGCACAATTCTCCATGCACTTCATGACGGAACTGGCTCTTAACGATGTAAGTCTCATTCACTTTAGTGGGACTCATGTGCTAAGGGGAGAGTGTCTGCACAAAGCAGGTGGAGGATCAGGCCCCTAAATCATGTCAAGGTGGTATAGCTTGTGTTTGATCATTTTAGTAAACCACAGAAATGCATTAGTGTGATTAAAAAGACAATACAAAACAATTGCATAGAAATGATCATTGACTTTGTTAAAAAGCAACAAATTGTGGTTTCTATCATCAATTTTGGGCTAATTTCCTAAATACAGGATAAAAATGAACAAGTATGACAAGTTGCCCTTGAACTTCTGCAATGAAAAGGTCGCCATCTCACTTAGCACCTCCACGGATTTAAAAATTCAGGGAAGAGACCATACAGTTGTTTTAAGTGCATGTTAAAGTCCTTGACCCTTTCTTTAAGACGGATCCTCTGCACCCACCCAAAACCCCACTGGGGAGCCCATGCACTCTCACAGAACCCCATACAAGCAAAGCAGTTTGCAGAATCAGGATGTTTGTTTTGAAAGTTCTAGGCTGAATATTTGGATATCCAGGTTTTCAATTTGGATAATTTCATTCCTACACTGCTTCAGCACTTCATAGCTTTGTGGCAGCGGTTAAGACACAACACCCAATCCTTGGATTACTGCTGATTTTTAAAAATAAAAATAAAAATAAAAAAGCCCTATCATCATATAGCCGCATCCTGAGTGTCCTCACTGGCACAATCCCCATTGAATTGAACATATGTTTTTATCACTCTATCCCACTGAGCTTTCCACAATAAAGAACCATCCTATCTACTGCACACACTTGTGCCATATTGCGTCACATAAAATATGCTACTTAAAAATATTTAATATTTTTTAATTTTAATTTAAAATATTTAAAGCCATAAAAAAATAAAAAATATCACTATGCTTCAAAAGCCAAGTGACTTTATTTAACAGGGTCATGAAATAGTATTATACTGTGGGGAAATAATCTCCAGTAGAATCTGGGTAGAGATTTGAATTTGCAGGATAAATGGGAAACTAGACAAAAATAGGATTTTTAAATTTTAGCTTCTGCTTTTATAACAAATATTTAAGTCTCCTCTAAATAAAAGGTTACAGGCAATTGCCCCACCTCCTCAATTGGCTTAGCATGTACATTTGGCACTCAATTTTGTATCAGCAGATTCATGATAGCTAGTAACCCCTACTTGTGTGGGGTTTTTACACAACAGAGAAAAACACTAGAAAAATTGATATTATAGTTGTCAAATACAAAAATTAGCAAGGGAACTCAGGGCCAAATGTAATAAATGAAATTACTTTGACTAGATTTCAAACTGAGTGAACAGAAGTCAAGTCATCATATTGCTATTGCAGTGATATGTCAACAAACAAAAAGTTTTTACTTACCTTTCAATATATCACTATCTATCCAGAATGTATCTCCTTTCTCCATGTCTAATGGTCAATGCTGAACAACTGAAATAGGAATGTTTTACCATGATCCTGCATTTGTAAAGACTAGGGCCTGGTCGATGTAACAGTTATTTTTTCCACTCTAATTTCTAACACTGAATAACTAATAACTAATTATATGCACAATGCATACATACAAAATGATCCCCAAAGGGAAAATAAATTGTAGAAAATGCTGATACATCAATAACTTACATTAATTCTATTTAAAGCACCATCCATCTAGACAGAAGGCAGTACACGGCTGTTAATGCGTGCACATTACTGTCACCATCAGAGAGAGAAAAAAATGCATGAAGTTCAGCATAGGGCGCCCATTCCTTTCATGGGAATTGTGCTAATGTCCAGGGCCTGGGAATCAAGATCTGGTCTATGGATTGAAATAACTCTAAAAGGTTAGCCACTTAAAGGTACCTTAACTCCTGGGCATGGATGAAGGAGGGCCTTCACAAAGATGCTACAATAATTAAGCCTGTTTTGAAGGCTTAAAATGTAAACAAGTTGTAGTCTCTGTGAAGCTTCATGTCAGTGTAAATTTCAGTGTTAGTAAGCTATAGATAAGCATTTAACAAAATTACACGCCTAGTTGAAACATGAGATGGATGAAAAATAGGGCTGCAACCATTAATTGAACCGATTAATCAATTTATCTGTCTAAAACCGATTAATCGGTTAACTGCCAGGACCTTCTGAGAATCCAGAGTTTCGAGTCCATAGCTCATGGGGATGTGTTCCAGCAGAAGGCAAGTTTACTCCTGTCACTCATATTGTAAGCCCTAGGGCAGGGACTGTGTCTATTCAATTACTTTGTAAAGCGCCAGGTACATTGCTGGCGCTATATAAAGGTTTGCTAATAATAATAATACTCAACGCACGTAAATTAGGCAAATCCATGCAAATGTATATTTATGTAAATTTAGGCAAATATTAAATCAATTAATAAAAAAGGCTTAATTGATTAGTCAACTAAAATTTCTAATCGGGTTGCGGCCCTAATGAAAAACATTCTGAAGGCCACTAGAGAAACTGTCTTGTTTTACCAGCTTTTTGTCAATTTAACTAGGTTGCACTTTGCCAAAACAGCCATACAATCGAAGAACAAGCTATTTTTAAGCTAAGAGCCATCAGTAAGATTGAACATACTTGACTGATAATATAGTAATATCATTCAGTGCACTTCCGAGTCACGTTATGCTACAAACACCCAAGAATACCTACTTTCGTTTTTACAGCACTTATCAACGAAGGATCATAGCATGACAATAGATGTGTCAAATGAAGGTATTACATTTTTTAATAATAAAATAAAATAATAAATTCAGATGAAAATGTGTTGCATCATTCTAAAACAATCTTGCAGAGCCACAAGTTTAAACTCTGAGTGGTACCAATATTAGACTATCAACTTAAATATGTATTGTGGTCCAAATAATTCATCTTAAAATCTTGAGATTTTAAAACTACTTAACATAGGCCATGATCCACAAACCACTTACTTCAGAGCAGCCCCACTGAAGTTCTATGGGGTAAGCGGTTTGTGGCCAAAGTGAACTACATGTTAAATATTAGATATAAACACATTACATATGTATAGGTACACATTACAAATTAAAACAATATTTCTATAACAGGTTTGGGGAACCTCAGGCCCAGGAGCCAAATGTGGTCCGTGGCAGGTTTTTATATGGCCCCTTTCCAGTTCCTAGATCTGGCCCTTGGATCCAGTTCCTACCTCCAACCACTGAAAAAACTGAGCTCAGGATAAGGAAGTAGAAATAATAAGGGCATGCACACAGGAATAGGGGAGAGATCCATGGTACAAATCTATGATCTAGGCCCTCCTTTTCTTGAGTGCACCCCTGCTGCCAACTTCTATGTGACCCTCAGAGCTTGAACAAATATTCAAAGTGGCCCCCTGGAGGGAAAAGCTTCCCCATCCCTGCTGTATATTAACTTCTTAACTTTACAAAAAAACAAGTAACTGATAATAGGTTTAGTTCCCAAATTATTTCACTCTCTTTGTGAAAGGTCTTCAAATTTTCAAAATGGACTCATTCTAGGACCTACAAAATCAACACAGCATATAAAGGCAGAAACTTTAGGAAATGTCTTCATTCACAAGTAATGGCTCCACTTCCAGTGCAACTAAACTGGGTCTTCTGTTGTTCTGTTTGCGGTACATAAGGAATTGTACAGTTATCTAAATATTTTTGATAAGGAAATTACAACACATAACCTTTCAATGCTCATTTTCAATTAGCAACACAAAGATTATCATACCTAGTTCATGATCCCATCTTTAAACACTGCCCACTACTACTAGAAATTGCCTACCAAGGAACAAATATTTTCAGAAGGGACAATGGAATAGTTGACCACAATAGGTATTCACCCCAGAGTTCTGAAGGAACTCAAATATAAAATTGCAGACCTACTGTTGATAATTTGTAATCTATCACTAAAATCTGCCACTGTATCGGAGGACTGGAGGGTGGAAAACGTAACCCTGATATTTAAAAAGGGATCCAGAGGTGATCCTGGAAACTACAGACAAGTAAGCTTGATGTCTGTGCTGGGCAAAATGGTGGAAACCATCATTAAGAACAGAATTGCTGGGCAGGTTGATAAACCTGGCTTAATGGGGAAGAGTCAACATACCTTTGCTAAATCTAAGTCATGCCTCACTAATCTGTTGGAATTCTTTGAGGGTGGGTATTTTCAAACGTGACGGGGCCTGTACAGAAACACCCATTGATCCCCCGCCGGGATCAAACCGGCACGTCCAACACATGTGCTGGCTGATTCCGGCGGGGAATCGGGGAGGGGGCAGGGCCGCACAGCCCCGTCCCCTGCGCTCCCTAGGCCGCCCACCCTCTGGGGAGATGGACAGGCAATGCGGCCAATGCGGCCGCAGCGCCCGCCCGCCCGGGTCATTGACCACGGCCCAGAATCTTGCCGCTGATTCTGGGCTGCGGTCCGGGGACAGACAAGATGAACCCCCTGATCACGGGCGGGAATCACATTGAACACACAAATGGAGATTGTCCAGGCAGGACCCCTGTTTGCGTGTTCAATGCAATTCCCCCCCATGATTCACAGGGGTTAACATCTGGCGGGTGGCTTCTGTTCACCCCAACAGATGTTCCGAGACCACGATCACCATGTGGGAATTCCCCGTGGTTGAGCGTGATCTCGTAACGTCTGAAAATACCCGGTGTAAATAAGCATGTGGACAAGGGAGACCCAGTAGGTATAGTGTACCTTGGTTTCCAGAAAGCAGTTGATAAGGTCCCACATAAAAGACGCTTGAGAAAATTAAAAAGTCATGGGATAGGAGGTAGTGTCTTACTATGGATCGGTAACTGGTTAAAGGATAGGAAGCAAAGAGTAGGACTGAATGGTCAGTTTTCACAATGGAGAGATGTAAAAAGTGGTGTGTTCCATCTGTATTGGGACCGGTGCTGTTTAATGTATTCATTAATGATCTGGAAAAGGGTGTTAAGGGATCAAATTTGCAGATGACACTAAGTTATTCAAGACAGCTAAAACATGCGCAGACTGTGAAGAACTGCAACAGGATCTTACAAGACTGGGTGCCTGGGCATCTAAATGGCAGAAGTGCAGAGGGAAAAATAACCGAAACTATGAGTACACAATGATGGGTACTAAGCTAGGAGTCACCACTCAGTAAAAGGATCTGGGAGTGATTGTGGACAGTACACTGAAATCCTCAACCCAGTGTGCAGCAGCAGTCAAAAAAGCAAACAGAATGTCAGGAGTTATTCACAAAGGGATAGAGAATAAAACTGAGGATGTCATAATGCCTCTATACAAATCAATGATGTGAGTGCATCTGGAATACCGTGTGCAGTTCTGGTTGACCCATCTCAAAAAAGACACAGCTGAACTAGAAAAGGTACAGAGAAGGGCAACAAGAATGATAAAAGGTATGGAACGGCTTCTGTACAAAGAGAGGCTTGACAAGCTGGGTCTCTTCAGCTTAGAGAAGACTGAAAGGGGACATGATAGAGGTTTATAAAATCTTGAATGGTGTGGAACAAGTAGGTAGGGAATGGTTATTTGTCCTCTCAAATAGTACTAGAACTAGAGGACACTCCACGAAACTAGCTGCTGGCAGATTTAAAACAAATAAAAGGAAGTATTTTTCCACTCAACGCATAATTAACTTATGGAATTTGTTGCCAGAGGAAGTTGTCAAGGCCAGTAGTATAGCTGGGTTTAAAAAAGGCCTGGATAAGACCTTGGAGAGTAGGTCCATTAATGATTATTAACCAAGTAGCTTACGGGATGAACTTCTTACTGTCGCGAGCTGGGAGTGAACAACGGGGAATGGATTGCCCATTGTGACTGTTGATTCTTCTCCCATGCGATGGAGTTTGGCCACTGTCGGAGGACAGAATGCTGGGCTTGATGGACCATTGGTCTGACTCAGTATGGCACTTAGTATGTTCTTACAATAACTTTTCTTCCCAACACCAGTTAGTGGCTGCTTTATGCTTAGACACATGATGCTGTAGATTCCTATTTTTAAAATCTTACTTAATGTGGATGTTTTTAATTATCTATATAAATGTCTAATCTTTTTATGAAGGGCTGCTAAATATTTGAACTCAATGATCTCTTACTAATTCAGAGTCCTGAGAATGTAATTCAAGCTAGCTGCATCAATACACTGTTAGCTTTGTTCAGAAATTTGTACTGCCAGGCAACAGAATATATTCCACGCTCAAGCCCTCCTGTCCCCAGCTTCAATGTTGCCCCCAACCTGCAAAGAGGATTGGGGCTGAAAGACAAAGGCAAAGTTTGGGTGCATGGAGCGTAAGTTGTAAGTGAGCACAATATGTGAGATTGTACAATGTCTTTACAGCTAACATGGCATGGAAGTTAAGGCAGGAGCCTTAACTTGCAACTTCCATGCTTTTTAATGCATGATTGAATTTGCAAGAACCTTAACTCTTCTTGTAAACTGGAGGTTTTTTGATTATGGAATATCCAAGCTTTTTGTTAAATACAATGCAATGGAGAAAATTTGTCCTGCTAGCGCAGTAGAATGCTGAGCAGTTTAACCACAATGGGAGCAGGGCTTAAGGGAAGCTAAGGCGGAAGAGCTGCTCCCTTCAGTTTAGAAGGCTACTTCCTTCAAATAGCAAGAAAGGCGAAGCTGGATTTTTACTGGTAGCTCCCTGCTTTACTAAGAATACAACAACTTTGGTTCACAATTTTGGTTTGGTTTAAACATTGCAAACTTCAAAAAACTGCTCTCTATGATCTCTCTAGCTTATGGCTTGTACAGGAGTCTTCCACTCTACTCTTCAGTGTCAGAGGTCTTTTCCTTGTGCAACACTAGCCCTTCTGCTTTCTATAAGGACCTCCACCTGTACGTCCTGTAATGTAAAAAAAGAAAAGAAAAAAACCAAACACTTTCCCTCCCCAGTCCAGTCTGCGTGGGTGGAAGGGGGGGCACCCCCAACCCACCCCGGATTTAATTTTTTTAAAAAAAATTCCCCGAAGTCCCTGCTAGTACGGGCTCCGGGCCGCCACCGGCGACCCAGAGCCCGCACCAACAGGTAGGTACTGTCAGTACTAGGGTGATCCCTGGGGTGGGGGGTGGTTTAACACACACCCCACCTCAGGGATCACCCTACCTCCCCACCCAGGGATCTTCTACCTTTGGTGCTCCAGGCGGCGGCGGCGGCGCTGGCACGCCGAGCGGCTTCAGCGCTGGCTGTGGCTGCTGGCTTCAGCGTTTCTAGGCCTTCCGGGGAAACCTGGAAGTTCCCCGGAAGGCCTAGAAAGCGCTGATGCCGGCAGCTACAGCCAGCGCTGAAGCCCCCGGACCGCCGCCGCTGCCGCCGTCCCAAAGGTAGGCGATCCCTGGGTGGGGAGGTAGTGTGATCCCTGGGGTGGGGTGTGTGTTAAACCACCCCCACCCCAGGGATCACCCTAGTACCGACAGTACCTACCTGCTGGTGCGGGCTCTGGGTTGCCGGTGGCGGCCCGGAGCCCGCCACACACTAGGGACTTAGGGTAAAAAAAATTTTAAAAAAAAAATCCAGGCTGGGCAGGGTGGGTGGGGGGTGCCCCCCCTTCCACCCGCACAGCCTGGGAGGGGGAGGTATTCCATTGATTTCAATGGGGACAGTTCCTCATTGAAATCAATGTAATAAATCCGGCACCGGTAATCTGGTTTTAATCCAGTAACCTGGTATTTTGCATACCGGTAACCGGTATTGTGCCTGATATCCCACCCCTATACAAGACTCCCTCACTTTACTCCCCCTTGGACAGGGCCTCCTTTTTTGCACAATGCTGCCCACTCTGCAGACCTCACTCTGTACTTGGTTCAATATTTTGTATCCTAAACGAAGTTGCTCCCTGTAAAGTGCTCCCCCTGTGCATGGCTTCCACTGTGGAACCTATTTACAGAGGCTCTTCCCATGTCCCCTCCCTTTGTGTCTGCTCCCTCCCTCCTCCGTAGGATTTCCCTCCCTGGGCTGAGGCTTGCTCTTAAGAGTCCTCCCAAGAGGACTACACTTGCCACTCTGCCCCACAGGGCTGCTCTGCACAGGACCCCACCATCTCCCTGTCCCTCTCCTGCAGAACAGCCACTGTATCAGCTCAGAACACCTGTTAGCCCTCATTCCTTAGTGGGGTTGGGGAAAGTTGGAGGGAGAAGCACTGAAAGAAGATCGATTCCATCCCACCTGTAGCCTCCTGTCCCTGTCTCTGGGATAAACCTCTGCCCCCTTTCTGCACCGGGGACCACCCCCAACAAACTCCAGCGCTCCAGTGACAGCCCTTCCCCCTCAAAAAACGTGGTGTGTCTGGGCTGCGGTTCCAATTGGGCGCCCAAGTGCAGACCGTGTGACCACACAGGGGATCCTACGTTGGGAGGAGAGAGAGAGGTATATAGCATCCATGAGTCAACATGGACTGACAACATGGATGTGAGTAGTGGCATAAAATTCAGGCCCACAGAGTCTCAAATGCAGGAATTCATAGATGATGAAGGGCCTGCAATACAGAGATCCCCAGCCCCTGAAGGGGATGTTATGTTTAAACAAAAATTATTTTGAAAAAAAAAAAACGGTAACATTTTCCTTTTCTAATGGGTGAGTCAATGTGTGTTTGTCAAACATTCCTATGTTAGGAGGGGGCTGACATCACTATTTCACATGGGTCCACAACTGAAGAGAGGGCAGTGTAAGTTAGAGCAACTTCTCAGACTGCTCCAATATGCGCTAGATCAGTGGTTCCCAAACTGTGGTTCCCAAACCACATTGCTCTGTATCACCTGGAACATGGTCTCTCTCCCTCTCAGTCCCAGGTCTGGGCATGGGGGTTGTGCAGCTGCACTCTTGCCCTGTCAGCTTCCCAGAGCTCTAGGGATAAGTATGGAGTGGGGAAGTTTGGAAAGTCAGTTAGATTTTTTTATGTTCAGGAAACTGATAGATAGCTCAGTGGCATTAGGATGCATAATTGCTAGTTTTCAATATCAAAACAGTGGAATGAGTAGGAGACATTATTTATCCTAAAGTGGATAATTAGAAATACCATTTAGTCATTAAGATTCAAACAACGGGAAATATTTGCTTGTTCTTCCTTTTGATGGTTCCAGCCCTCGGTCACAACCACCTGCTCTCTGAATACATTATCATTCTAAATGCCCCTGAAAATGTGCTGGCAGTTTTAATTTTGTGGGAATGGGAACCTGTTATTCTTGTAAATATATACTTGCCACCTGCCATGAAATTTTTTAGAGAGAACACTTTTCTGGTAGAAATTAGAGTATACTGAAAGCTTGGAAGATGTTCATCCAAATGCCCTTATTCGGATGATCTTAAAATTGTACACTTAGTGGGCATAGAATGGGAGGATGATTTTTTTCTCTCTGCAAAGAGCTTCAAGAGATACATTAAATGCAAATGGATTACAGTACTTGAACGCTTTGTATAAAATAAATTGGAGAACCAATTTACCAGCTGGTAAAAGTGAGCTGCTGTCTGAAGGACGGTATTCTGGGTATGTACGAAAGGGACCCTGAGCTAGTTCATATAGAATCCCGGAACAACAAAACGATTAGATGGGTGACTAGATTGGCAAACAGGAGTCAAACTTTTTTTGAATTCTCTGAATCGCTGGCAACCAGCCAAAGCTGGTTGGATTGTGATCACTTTGATGAGGATCTGGCCAAGAGATACTCTCATTTATTTAATGTATTTATTTATTTTAATAGATTTATATCCCGCCCCTCCTGCCATGCAGCCCTGCTATTGGCTGAACCACCTTTCAAGAACAAAAAGACGACTCCCCAACCACTATGGTTTGATTTTGAATGCTAACAATTAAAATCATATTTGAATAAAACAGCAAAGTTAATTTAAAAAGACACCTCCTCACAAGTCGCTATTTGAAGGAAAAGAAGAAATATAAAGCATTCAATAAAAAGAAAAAATCTTATCAAACATTTTTATGGACTTCCCTCCAAGAAGCAGTGTACCAGAAGAATAGTAAGCAATTTTGGTGCTTGGTTAATTGTGGAAGCCCCAATGTTAACTCTCCTTTGGTTTTTGGGTTTCATGTGGCAAACTCATTTTCTGGCTATATTCAAAAAATCCTTCACTAGCTCTGTAGTATTTAATAGGGATGTGCGAATGCGGTTTGGCCGTTTGAACCGAGCGCCCGAAGCCCTGAACATTTTGGTCGCGTTCAGATGAGTTCGGGCAGCGTTCGGGCGGGAAAAACAGGGCTGAAAGGCCCAGGGAGAGTGGGGGGCAGCTGAGGAGCAGACTTCCTGGCGCCAGGGGTGGAGAGGCTTGGAGCACATTCCCACATTCAACAGACCAGCGCTTTTTTCTTTTCCTCGTATATTACCTTGATGTGTGAAAGACTAGGACTTGTTTTTTAAGCGCATTGGCAAGCGGCCAAAACCTACCTTTACAAGAGCGGGTTTGAAATGACCCACATAACTCCTCTTGTCGGAATGTCGGGACTAGTCAGTATCATGCCAATTACACAGCGCCCCACTTCCCCAGCTCTTGGCTCTGCTCCTGCTCTGCTGCCGCTCCTCCTCCTCTCCCCCCACCCCCACCTGAGTACATTAAAACGCTTCTTTTCCTAAATGCACTCAATTTCAAAATGCGCTTATATAAACCCAGCGTGAATAGTGCATGGGTTTATTTAAGCGCATTTTGAAACTGACTGCATTTAGGAAAAGCAGCATTTTAATGTATGTGTGAATGCGCTCTTGGACTAGTAGCCAGCCTGCCCAATCACTATCCCTATTTTCTTCAGACCACTGGCTTCGCAGTCTGCGATTGGCCACGGGGTAGGCTGCATGGAGCCAATGGGGCTTGTGGTAAGGCGGGTGCAGCAAGTAACAAGTCATTGCCCTCCCCCCATCCAACTCCTTCTGAGCTAGCCACTGATCCTGTCAGCAGCCGTTTTCAGAACTCTTCCTTTCCCAGCAGTTTGTGTACCTCCCAATCCATTGCCATCCTCCTCCTATTTCACCCATTTCCCTCCATAGTTTCATTTATTTAGATTAGATAGATTTAGGTGTTATTTTTTACCCCACCCTGTGTTCTCTCTCCCTACCCTCCATTGAACCCTTCCCTCCTCCCTGTATATATTCCATCCCTGATTCCCTTTCCCTGTTTTTGGATTTAATTAGAGTAGCATTAGATTGATTTAGGTTTCATTTCAATTTTGTACCCTTCCCTGTGTTGTTTGTTGTGAGCTGTCTGTGTCCCACCCCCCCAATCCCTGTGTGTGTGTATGTATGTAGATAGATAGATAGATGTAGGAGTTAGCTTAGTTATAGAGATATATAGTGTGTAGTGATTCAGTTTTAATATTTTATAGTGTGTTTGTAGGACTAGGCCTTTGTAGATATTAGATAATATTCCATTTACTTCCATAGGTTTTAGAATAGTTAATAGCAGTTAAGAGTTAGTGTAGTAGATATATATGACTCAAATTCTGAATAAGTAAATAAAAAGAAATATAAAATCTTCCTCCGCATAATTTGGAAAGGAATAATGGAGAAGGGAAGCAGGAGAGGCCGGTCTGCTGCCCATAAGGCAGGCAATGGGGCATGTGGCAGAGGTGGCAGGGGCCGTGCCAGCGGAGTGGCAGCAGGCAGCAGCCCAAACCCATCACCACGCCCCAAACTGCACAGGCCTGATTTGAGAAGTTGGGTTTCAGAGGCTCCCAGTAGGGGCACTAGCTGGGGTGTGGTTCGGCAGCACCTCCTGCCAGCATCCTCCACTGCCACACAGGGCACTCGAAGGCCTGCAGTCCAGGAGGCTGCAGCTGTCTCTGCTGCGGCTGCAGGAGCAAGAGCTTCGGGGTCGGATGTTCCTCAAGGGCCACCAATGTCCTCCATTATTGAGGTGAACCCCAGCAGTCCAGGGCTTGTGGATCCCACCCCGCCTGCTAGAGTCAGGGCCCGATCCCCGGGCAATTGCAGCAGGGAGAGCAGCAGCAGCTATAGGGGGCACAAGGAGAGTAGCAGCAGCATGGTCGGCAATCCAGCAGCCTCAGGGTCCCAATACTCCTCTTCGCGGGGGAACATCACTCATATTGGGTACAGCGAGGTAGACACTAGCCCTGTGGAGATGTCTGGTGCTGAGGCGATGGCTGTCCCTCCGAGAGCTATGTCGCCACCATGTTCTGCCCCTCCCAGCAGCACTGGCAGCGGTGTGTCACCCGGTGCGGGCCAGAAGGCAGGAGGGGGCAAAAAACCCTCTGTCTGGGCACATTTTAAGTTGGTGCAGGCGGACGATCCCAGGGAGGTGCAGTGCACTTTGTGCCAGAAGGTGGTGAAGCGTGAGCAGGTGCTCACCAACCTTGGCACAACTGCCATGGCAAGGCACCTGAAGGGATGCCACAGCACTGTGCTGCTAAGCAGGTAGGCAGCGGCAGTGGATGCCAGCGGGTTCTTGACTGCAGCGGCCAGTCGTCTGCCTCCATCAGTGGGCAAGCGTCCTGCTCAAGCAGCTGCCTGTAGCAGCAGGAGCAGTATCACTGCTAGGAGGGAGCAGCATCAGTGCACCATGGAGGAGCTGGGGTGGAGGCAGCAGCCAAGTCCTTTGGCAGTTGCAGGACGTGGAGGGCGGCGTGCCTTTCAACTGAAAGCCACGCGCATGTTGGGGGAAATGATAGAGCTGGATGGGAAGCCCTTCTCGGTGGTCGGGGACATGGGGTTTTGGCACCTGATTTGCATTACTGACCCCCCCAGTTTAAGCTGCCTCGTGCACCATCCTAAGTCGGCAGGTGGTGCCAGCCTCGTACTGGGCTTTAAAGGAGTGGGTGAGGGAGAAGCTGGCAAGGGCTAGGGGCGCCACCATCCACTTCACCACAGACCTGTGGTGGAGCAGGAAAGCACAGCATGCCTACCTGGCAGTGATGGCGCACTGGTAGCAGGACCCAGAGGCAGCGTTTGGCAGTGGCAGGAGGGGTCCCGAAGCAGGGTATAGGTGGGCCCTGCTTCAGGCGGAAGTCATGGACAGCCTCCACACCGCTTGAAACATCGAGGCAGCCCTGACTGCCATGGTGAGGGAGTGGGTCACGCCAGGTGCGTCCTTCACCAAGGGGTGCGTGGTGACACACAATGTGGCCAACATATTGAGGGCAGTCCGCGAGGGGGACTTCACCAGCATCCCTTCCGCCACACACACCCTTTACCTGGTGGTCAGGGACACTCTGGGCTTGGGGGAGAAGGGGACTGGGGCAGGCACCCTTAGCTCCCTGATTGAGCGGGGAAGGAAGCTGGTCGGTTTCTTTAACAGGAGCGTGAAGGGCAGCGACCTCCTCCGGATGAAGCAGGCAGAGCAAGGCTCCCCAGTGCACCAGCTGGCCAGGATGTGTCCACCCGGTGGAATTCAACGTTCCTGATGCTCGAGCGGCTTCTCGAGCAGAAAGCCACTTTGCATCAGGTTCAACTGGTGATGGGACAGCGGGGCACCTCCAGGGTACGATGGGGCGGCATGGGAGATTCTGGCTCACAAGGTCTTCGTGTTGAGACCGTTCCTGGCCGTGACAGAAACCATCAGCTCCTCCACGGCCACAATCAGCCAGGTGGCCCCTCTGGTCCAGAGTCTCCTCAGGAGGCTGGAGATTTTCCAGGGGTGAGATTGTGGCCCTCAGGTCAGGAAGCTGGTGGATGAGGCGGTTGACCTGGGGCAGCAGCAGAAGGCAGGGCTGAAGGCACGGTTTGATGAGCTCCGGAAGCGGGCAGAATACGTTTTGGCAACCATGCTGCAGCATGGCACGCCAGACAGCGCTCTATAGGCACTGGAAGGGTGACCTGGTAAAGAGGGTCCAGCAGGTAGAGGGCTCTGGAGAGTGCGCGGCGGCAGCAGCAGGCCACCCCTAGGGATGGTGGGAGTAGAAGCAGCCACCCCTTTCAGCCACCAGCCCTAGCAGTAGCAGCATCAGCAGCAGGCTGAGCAGCAGCACCCCCCCTATTGCCAGAAGCAGCAGCAGTTCGTATGTTCAGGGCAATCTGGCAAGCATGGGCTCGTGCACAGCACATGGATTGATGGTGCAGTAGCACACGCCATCCCATGCCAGGGGCAGTCGTTGGACGGGGCTTCTCCTGAATCTGGGCTGCTGCTGCTGCTGTGCTGTCCCTCCCTCCCTATTCCCAGCCTCTCTCTCTCGCTAGACGGCCTATCTGACTGACCTCATGATGTAGGGTGGCATTGGAGAACCTCCTCCAGTCTCCTGAGGAGACTCTGGACCAGAGGGGTCACCTAGCTGATGGTGGCCGTGAACGGTCTCAGAACAAAGACAGTGTGAGCCAGGATCTCCCATTCTGCCCCATTGTAGGAGGTGCCCCGCTATCCAGCACCAGTTGAACCTGATGCAAGGTGGCTTTCTGCTCGAGAAGCTGCTCGAGCATCAGGAACGTGGTATTCCACCTAGTGGACACATCCTGCACCAGTTGGTGCACTGGGGAGCCTTGCTCTGCCTGTTTCACCCAGAGGAGGTCGCTGCCCTTCACGCTCCGGTTAAAGAAACAGGCCAGCTTCCTCCCCCATTCGATCAGGGAGCTAAGGGTGCCTACCCTAATCTCCTTCTCCCCCAAGCCCAGAGCATCCCTGACCACCAGGTGAAGGGTGTGTGCGGCGCAAGGGATGCTGGTGAAGCCCCCCCTCGCGGACTGCCCTCAATATGTTGGTCACGTTGTCCATCACAATGCACCCCTTGGTGAAGGGAGCACCTGGTGTGACCCACTCCCTCACCATGGCAGTCAAGGCTGCCTCGATGTTCCGAGAAGTGTGGGGACCACGGCATCCATGACTTCCGCCTGAAGCAGGGCCCACCTATACCCTGCTGCGGGACCCCCCTCCTGCCACTGCCAAACACTGCCTCTGGGTCTTGCCACCAGTGCGCCGTCACTGCCAGGTAGGCGTCAGTTCCTACTCAACCACAGGTCGGTGGTGAAGTGGACGGTGGCACCCCCAGCCCCTGCCAGCTGCTCCCTCGCCCACTCCTTTAAAGCCCAGTACGAGGATGGCACCACCTGCCAACTCAGGGTAGTGCGCGAGGGCAGCTTAAACTGGGGGGGTGGGGGGCAGGAAGCCACTAAGGCGCCAAACCCCCATGTTCCTGACCACTGTGAAGGGCTTCCCATCAAGCGCAATCATTTTCCCCCAACATGCGTGTGGCTTTCAGTTGAAAGCTACGCCGCCCTCCACATCCTGCAGCTGCCGATGGACATGGCAGCTGCCCCCACCCCAGCTCCTCCATGGTGTACTGACACTTCTGGGCCTCAACTGGCTGCTGCTGCGCCACCGACAGCGCTGATGGGAGGGTCAGAACATGGTGGCAACACAGCTCTCAGAGGGATGTGTGGCCGGCCCTCTCCAAAGTGTCCAAGGGTCTGTTGTTCTGCCCACCGAGTGTCACCAGCGAGCAGGTGTTCTCGATGGCGGGGGACATTTACTTGTCGCACCGCCTGAGACTGGGGGCCAAGTTGGTGGAGCAGTTGCTGTTCCTTAAGGTGAATCTTCCACTGCTGAGATTCCCCAAGCTGCCCTTCGACATGGATTGATGGTGCAGTGGCACATGCCATCCCATGCCACGGGCAGTCTTGGGACGGGGCTCCTCCTCAATCTGGGCTGCTGCTGCTGAGGTGCTGTCCCTCCCTCCCAATGCCCGGCACCCGCCCTGCCTTTCTCACTAGACGGCCTCAGCTGGCCTATCTGACTGACTTCATGATGCAGGGTGGCATTGGGAAGCTGAAAGCCTGCCAGCCGGCCTGTGTCTAGAGTATCTTGGCCCGCCTATCTGTCTGGCTCTCTCTGTCGTGCTGCAGTCTTCACTAGCCTATCTGAGTGCCCTGCCAAGGTCCCAGCCTGCCTTCCCTACTGCCTCTCTTGCCACGCTGCCTGTCTGCCCGCCCTGGTTGCCAACCTCGAACCGTCTCAGCCTGCCTTCCGCTGCTCATGTCACGCTGCCTGTCTGCTGCTGCTGCTGCCTCTGCTGTGCCATGGGTTCTGCTACCGGGCAATCCAATGTCTGCCACTGCTCCAATGATGCCTGGCAACCTGCAATGCCCGACCAAATAGGGGTGCCAGGCCAGCCACCAAGCTTGCCTTCCCGGCCTCTGCTGCTGCTGCTACTGTGTCTCACACGGCCAGCCGTGGCACCACAGGCACTCCTGGGGGCCAAGCGCCAAACCTGCCTGCCCGGGCAAGCCGGGGTGCCAAGCGCCAAGCTGTCCCGGTTGCTGCTGCTGCTGCTGGGTCTCCAACAGCCTGCCATGCCACCACAGGCACCCCTGGAGCGCCCCTAGCCTCCCGACAGGACAGAACCTTCTGAACATTCGGGGGGGGGAGGGGTCCAAACTCTGTCAGACCGAATGCATGAACCCGAACTAAATTTTCGGACCCAATGTCCAAATCCCGTTCTTTTTGCACATCCCTAGTATTTAAAAATCTTGATTTGTTAGCACTTCCTCCCTGGCAGTTAATCTCTAGTACGGAAGTGAGAGATTTAATTGCACAGATTCAATAAAGCTCTGGGAGAGGATGGCAGTATTAGGGAATTATTGAAAGAACATATATTATGGTGGGTACCAGTACTAACTAAACTATCTGATCATGTCAATCTATATGGAGTAATCCCAACTGGATGGAACACCAGAATAACAGTCCCTATTTTTAAAAAGAGGGACAGAAATACACCCGCTAATTATAGACCAATTAGTCTTATAAATATAATTGCAAAGATATATGTAAAAACTTTACTACTAAGATTAGAAAAGTGGGCAGAAGACGGTAAATTGTTTTCAGAAGAACAGGCAGGCTTTAGGAAAACTTATTCAACCACAGACCATGGCTTTGTACTATATTTGATTGACAAATATGTCCATGTAAAAGGAGCAAAGGTGTTTGCAACTTTTGTTGATTTAAAACAGGCCTCTGACTCAATAAACAGAGATCATCTGTGGTCCTAGCTTGTAGAGACTGATATTGATAAAATGTTATTGATGCTAGTTTATAAATTGTACAAGAATACACAGATGAAAGTTGGATTGACTCAAATGGGCTCTTTGACACCTTCAATACCCACAACAAATGGTGTAGAACAAGGGTGTGTTCTTGCGCCGTCTTATTTAATTTCTACACAAATGATACAGTGAATAAACTGACTGGGGATACTTTTCACCCTTCATCTCTCAAGGGGAGGCAATTGACAATTCTACTGTATGCTAATGATACGGTCCTTTTGTCTTCTTCCCAAGTAGGAATGAGGCATCTGCTCCATTAGTTTAACATATATAAGAACGATTTAAGTATAAATTGTGAGAAGACTAAAGTAATTGTATTTTCAAATAGGTACGCAGAATACTTTTGGACTTTAGGTTTGCAAAATTTGGAGCAGGTGCGCTCTTACAAATACCTAGGTTTGATATTTTCAGAGACAGGCTTTCTGGCAGGAACATTAGCCATCAAACAGTTGATGTTCCTTAAGGTGAATCTTCCGCTGCTGAGATTTCCCGAGCTGCCCTTGAACATGGATTGATGGTGCAGTGGCATATGCCATCCCTTGCCAGGGGCAGTCTTGGGACGGGGCTCCTCCTCAATCTGGGGCTGCTGCTGCTGAGGTGCTGTCCCTCCCTCCCACTGCCTGGCACCTGTCCTGCCTCTCTCTCTCACTACACGGCCTCGGCCGGCTTATCTGACTAACCTCATGATGCAGGGTGGCATTGGAAGCTGAAAGCCTGCCAGCCAGCTTCTGTCTAGATGATCTTGGCCCGCATATCTGACTGGCTCTCTGTCACGCTGCACAGTCTTCACCAGCCTATTGGAGTGCCCTGCCAAGGTCCCAGCCTGCCTTCCCTATTGCCCCTCTTGCCACACTGAAAATACCTAGGTTTGGTATTTTCAGACAGGCTCCTGGCAGGAACATTTTAAAGCCATCAACCTGAAACTGGCCCAGACATCAAATGGTGTCATTTGATTTTGGAAGACAGCAGGAGGAAAACAAAAAAAAGTCTTCTCTGCAGTGACCCTTTTAGATCTTAGGCTGGTACCGCAAGCCTTATACGGAGCAGAAATCTGGGGTAGTTTAGTTAAAAACAGCTTGGAAGCGTTCCAAAATAAATTGATGTGAACTATACTTGGTGTTCCAAAATGCACCTCACTACAAATGCACCGCTCAGAGCTGGACATACTCTCTGTTGAATCCAAGTCTCAAATGAGGATGGTAAAATATTGGCTGAGGATATTGGGAGTGTCTAAGGAGAGATTGCCATACCTGTGTTTGCAGGAAGCACTGTCCCAGGATTCTAAGTTTACTTGGTTAAATCGCGTGTTATATTAAATCGTGCAGGTTTTTCATTTGCAATGACTCAGGTGAATCCTAATGAGCAGATTACAGAGTCCCTGTTAGTCAGGCTGAGAGATATAGCTATCAAAATGATATGGCACTGATAAAAGAAAATAAGATTGCTCCTGTATATCGCAAGCTGAAGCTTAATTTTAGTTGGGAATCCTATTTGACTGTGTTAGGAAACTTTGCAGTACACAAGGCATACACACGTTTTGCTTCCAACTTATGCCTTCCAAGGTATTAGAAGGAAGATATTCCCAAGTACCATATGAGTTGCATTTATGCCCTTGTGACCTTCACCAAGTTGACGACCTGGAGCACTGTGTATTTAATTGCTGTTTAGAGTGGAGGTAAGAGGACAAATGCCGATGAATCTTTTAGAAGGAAAATTATATTGGTCAGTTCAAGATAAATTACATTTCTTACTTGCGAATTTGCAGGAACAGCTGATAAGAAAAGTGGCCAATTATCTATATAAGCTGATGAGTTTAGGACAAAAAGAGACAAAATAATTTATTATGCAGAGGTAGACTAGTATTTTCTTAAATTGTTATGTTTTAAACAGTCTGTATACTTACTTTATAGATGTTAAACAAGTATAATCATCTTTGGTTGTGAATGTCTGCTGACAGTGTTGTCTATATAGTTGAAAAGGTTTCTCTGGCCAGCAATTTCCTGAGCTGTCCCATGAAATGGGATAGTATCCGACAAGGTTAGATCAATAGGTAATTTCAGCTGGGGATTAGCTCACTTAGGCTGTGTTTTAAACACAAGAAATAGACCATTGTAACTGAGTATTAGTTCTTTTCTTTTTGTGAGGTGATTCTAGTTTATTTTAAAATTTTGCTGAAGGCGAAGTTTGTGTTTGCCTTTAAGAATGGATGTCTACTGTACGTATTTAAATTTATTTATTTAATGCATTTATTAGCCACCCCCCACGCCAATGGCATCCCGGGGCGTCGTACAATGAAATAAAAAACATTCAAAAAAATAAAAACATTTGAAAAAATCCAGCAATTTAAAATCAAAACAGGGTGAGATAAAAAAAAAAAAAAAATGGAAAGGTAAGGGGAGAGAAAAAACCCTAACCCCCCCCTCCCCACTCCCAAGGCCTGGGCGAACAGCCAGGTTTTACAAGCCCGCCGGAATGTCAAAAGGCTTGGGATCAGGCAAGCTTCCTCCGGGAGGGAGTTCCAGAGATGCGGCCCGGCTACCGAGAATGCTCTCTCCATTGTGGCCCCCCGCTTAACATGGGGGACCTCCTGGCAGACCGAAGGAGCCGCTCTGGGACATGGAGGGCGAGGCGGTCCCTGAGGTAGGAGGGACCCAGACCGTGAAGGGTTTTATAGATCAATACCAATACTTTGAACCTGGCTCAGCATGCTATTGGTAACCAGTGCAGAGTCCGGAGCACAGGTGTTATATGCTCCCGACGACCCGTCCCCGTCAGGAGTCGGGCCGCTGCATTCTACACTAGCTGCAGCCTCCGGACCAGGAACAAGGGCAGCCCCACGTAAAGCGCATTACAGTAGTTCAGCCTCGAGGTGATGAAGGCATGGATGAAGGAGGCCAGGTCCGGTCCAGAGACGTATGGACGCAGCCTCCGCACTAGATACAACTGGTGGAAGGCGGCCTTTGCCACCGCCTCCACTTGTTGATCCAGGCGGAGATCCGAGTCCAACACCACCCCCAATCAGGGGGGCTGACACCTCCCTCGCCCTCCCCACCAGCATC